>VXBJ01002286.1:245382-468621 GCA_013400055.1 Nycticryphes semicollaris
AAAAAGAAAAACAAGGAAGAAAAAAGGTAGTTATCTACTCATGTATAGAATCCAGGGACTAGACATTTTGACTTTTCAGATGAAAAATACCAGGTGCAAAAATGTAATACTGAGTCACTGAATTCTATTATTGGTAAATTAGAGATTAAAAAAAAAAAAAAACACCAAACAAAAACCTCATAAAAAAAACTCAAAACAAACAAAAAAAATCAAAATAAAAAAACTGACACAAAGAAAAACCCCAACCAAACCAAAAGAGTGTTCTGTATTTTAATGGTATCTGTAGCATAATAGAAATTAAACCGATTTTCAATTATCTTAAGCTCTCAACAGAAAGTCTGATTTTTTTCCTTTTAGTGATCAGTACTACCAGTTACATGTAGAAAGCAAAACTCACATTTGAGTTGGAAATTTTTTANTATATAAAAATTACCAGAAATCAAATCTGAATTCTTCCCACAACTGAAGTAAAAATTAAGGGTATGCATTCAGAATTTTGTAGCCATTTACGTCCTTCCAGGAATAATTTAATTTTTACCCGTTCAGAGATTTCTTTCATTTCCAGAGTATTTTCTCAATCTTTGTACCATATTTTTAAGCCCAAGGAAGCATTTTTATTTTTTTTTCTTTCTGATGTTTTGATCATTTTACTGAAATGGGGTGTATGAAGTCAACCATTTGTTTGACAGTCTTTGACAGCAGATTATGTAGATTTTGCCTGACAGAACACTAGTCATTCGGAACTGAATTCTGAGTGAGCAATCTAGATCAGAGGTCAGGCTGCAGGGTACAAATTGGGACAGATATTTCACCTTACTGTGTGAAAGGACACAAAAAAGCACATGAATTGGGAATTGGTGAGAACTAAAAGGTTAAAGCAGAGGTGATCCAATTACACAATATTTACAGCCTAAGATTGTGCTAAAGTCCTTTTGAACCTCCTGTCCCTCCAGTTCATGGAGAAAGAGGGCTCTGATTTGGTAGTCTTCCCTGAAGAAATGTAAATGCATTCTTTAAAGCTCTGCTTTGTGCCAAAATGCTAAAATATACCTGTTGTCACTTGCATTTCCCATCATTCACCTTGGTTTCAGTTTCAACTGGGTATCAGAGTACATAGGTGCACATGCCAAAANAAACAAAATCAAAATAAAAAAACTGACACAAAGAAAAACCCCAACCAAACCAAAAGAGTGTTCTGTATTTTAATGGTATCTGTAGCATAATAGAAATTAAACCGATTTTCAATTATCTTAAGCTCTCAACAGAAAGTCTGATTTTTTTCCTTTTAGTGATCAGTACTACCAGTTACATGTAGAAAGCAAAACTCACATTTGAGTTGGAAATTTTTTAAAAAAGTAATGACTATATCAGAAAAGTGTCTTGCAATTTTTTACCTCTGAATTACTTGTAATTGGAGATCGTTTTCAGAGCAACATTAGTGTAACATTTACTATTTAACCTCATCTACAACATTCAGTATTTATTAATATCTGACAAAATATTGCAAAAATCAAAGCAGAAGAGGTTAACAAAATTCCAGAAGTGGTTAAGTTTTGGTTTTGGTTTTGAAGAATCTGTATAAATTAGATGAAGCTTTTGTTCAAACTTCCATCTTATGTAAGTATGAAAGGATGTCTCTACATGTTCAAGGAGGTTAAGGATACCTCAATCAATAATAAAGATGCCAAGAGTACAATCTAAATCTACTAAGTAACTAAAATCCTAAAACCATTATGTGGGGGGGAAAAAAAAGAGAGAGAGAAAAGAGAAAACACTTAAGGCTGATGAAATATCAAGGTTTATTATTCTATTAGACTTTGACAATGAAGTGAAATACACAGACCTCTAACAATGTTATTAAAATAAAATTTCAAAGCTTGATTTTTCAATCATGCAGTCAAAGAAAGGAAGACGTTTTACAGTCATATCCTGTAGAGTATAGGAAAGTTCTCTGTCAAAGCTGTGTAACGTTTTGATTAAGTGCTTGATAGATTATAAATATAAGTCAGAGCTAGCAAGACACTGTAATAAATGGATCTTCTAAGAATGACTGGTGATCAATTTCAAATCACAGAAGTTTGTCATATACTCATTTCTCCTCTCCATATACTCTCTTTAATAATCCTTCAATTACATGTGTGTAGTTTTTTCTGTTTGTAGGTATTCAATGTGGAAAGAGTCATGCATGTATAAATATATGTATACAGACATGTATATACATGTACATGTTTGCTGTCCACATCTCCTTATATGAGGGTTCAAGTAGTGTCCTATTCCGCAAGTTGTTTGTTTTTTTTTTTAAATTAATATTATTTTGCATATCATTAGACTTTAATTCAACGGGAAGACCTGCTATGAATGGGTTTTGGACAAGCAGATGAGACCCCAAACCTACAGTTGATTACATAAGGAGTCAGTGGCAAATGCAATGCCACGAAAAAGGAAATGCGGAGCCGTTCCTGAGGATTACAGTGAGCAACAAAACAGTCTGTTTTTGCTGTTGTGCCTCATTTCCACTGCAGCACAACTTTGTAAGATTTCTTCCTAAGGGAAAAATATTTTGGTATGAACTGAGCAGTAGCTGATTCAATTCTGTGATCTCAACTTGTGTTACCAGTACTGTTCATTGAAATAATATAATTTATTGATATAATTTAACCTCTCTACTATGAATTGTTTGAAAGCGACCAGTCTCTTAAGTACTATTGATCTATGCTCTACCCTGATTTTAATGGGCACTCTTATAATACTGTCTCTAAAACCTACTCTATTTGTCCCTAAGTACATTAATCTCAATAATTACAATTATACTCATTATAAAAATACTCCATGTAGTACCTAAAAAAATTTGACTCTTAGCTAGAATTAATTTGTCATTATCTTGTACTGAACTGGAAGAAGCCTACCAGAAAAGGCAGGAAATGACTGGTGAAAGAAGAGAAAATTTCCAAAGGGTTTATCTAACAAAGGAGAGACTGTTTCCAGTAAAAGTTGTACCAGACGACATGTTTTAAATGCATACATTCAATGCTATAATAAGTTTACAGTCAATCGTTGGTTTATAGGTCATCGGTTGTGAATTATAATCTGATATTACTTTCTTCTGAATAAGCTCTGAAACTGTGCAGGTTTTTTCATGTACCAGATTCCTTACAGTTCACTGGGAAAGATTCATTATCAGTGCAAGCCTGATAAATCTGGCAAGATGTTAACTTTTATTACTAACATTTGTTTGTTTAGATTACTGTAACTTGCTGTACAGTGTATTTATAATAAGCATTAGACCAGCAATAATAGGAACTTTCCTTTTGAAATGTCACAGATGTGCCATTCCCTTTAATTCTCCAGAAATATGGGAAGTGATGATGGAAAAGGGAGGGTGCTGTTCAAAATATGCAATTTGGTTTTTAGGAGCAATTTTTAAAAAGACCAATTTCCATATATCAACACTTCTCAGTGAGTTCCATGAAACATTTTGATATGATTTACCAAAAACAGTTTTTGCATCAGGAACATTACAGTAGCTAATCTGCATCTGTAAAGAGTGGGAAATGGAATCACATTAGATATAAATGTAATGCAAAAAAGAAAAAAGTTAATGCAACATTATGGTAGAGAATTTAAATGTACAATAGTGAGGATATTCAAAGTTATGGTTCCCACAGCAACAGCAACTCGGCTTTATTTACATAGTAGCATTATATATGTTTTACTCCTTAAAGGAACACTGATTTATTTTTTCTCAACTATATAGGATAGCATTTGCGCATTAGGAAATATTTATCTCTGAGATAAAAGCGTGAAAACCAAAGATACACATTTAGTGAAACTGGGTATTTCTGATTGTGGCCAAGGAAATATCTTTCCCATTAAAAGGTGGGAGAAATTTAGTTTGGGAGAAGGACATTTAAACTAATGTGCAGTAATTTAGTGTAGTTAACTGTTTAATTGATGACCCATCATGAGATTTGCTAGAAGTACTTGAATATTTCAGCTAGAACTACTTGAATATTTCGTATGCTCAAGTATCAGATGCTTTTAGTTATTTTGCATTTAACCCATCTGGAAACTTTTTTACATGTTTTTTTATTGAGTGTTTACACTGGTTGTATCATCCATGGTATAACTTTTAGCAAAATGGCAAACCATATTGCAAGCTTCACAAGAACATACTAAACTGTTCTAATCTGTCTGTTTTAAAAATAACAGATGATGAACACTACTAAGCAAATGAGATTAGAAATAACCAAAAGGCTAACTATCTGTATTTGGCTGCATATTTCACCATAATATAGGGTTTATAGTGATGAAGCAGGAATCTAATTTTCAAGGTTGCTTTCTCTTTCTTTGAATAAAACTAACTCGGTACTTAAAAAATGGAAAATAGAACATGATAATGCTGCCATTAGGCTCCTCCCATGTGTGTCATTAGTCTAATGTGGATCCTGAAGCTTCAGATTCTCCCAATGTAAACATCTACCACTCAAGTAACAAGGCAACTGTTAACCTCTCCTTGGGTACCAACCCTTATGGCGGCACTTGAAGCACTCTTGGCTAGCAGGTTACATTCAGAAATCCTGAGTTCTCCCTGTAGCTATGGTACAAGGTTACAGTTACAGCAGTTACTAATAGGACAGCCAGGGCTTGTATATTTTATATACCAAAGTTTGAACTGCAAGATGTTTTGGTTGCAGATCCTCCCCCTGTCTCCCAGTGGGATTTTGCCTTTGGTGCAAAAACCGTCATGCTAGAGATGCCATGATATATATTAGGGCAAGATTGGTGAGGGCTTCCTTGGTGTTAGAGAGATATTTAGAGATATTTAGATGGTGGTACTTCGTTTAGAAATAGAACAAAGTCAAAGTACAGATTGGGACACTGTGTCACTGTCATTACAATCCTGTGCATCGACCAGGGGATTGTGTATGCCAGGACTGTGCATCTGATCCTAAGGGAGGGCTTCTGACTTACAGGAGGAAAGGTTAAGTCTGTAGAAAAGAACTTTGTCATAGAATCATAGTATTATAGAGTGGTTTGGGTTGGAAGGGACCTTACAGATCATTGAGTTCCAACCTCCCTGCCATGGGCAGGGACACCTCCCACTAGACCTTACAGATCATTGAGTTCCAACTTCCCTGCCATGGGCAGGGACACCTCCCACTAGACCAAATTCATCAAAACCCCATCCAGCCTGCTCTTGAACACTTCCTGGGATAAGGCATCCACAACTTCTCTGGGCAACCTGTTCCAGTGCCTCACCACCCTCACAGTAAAGAACTTCTTCCTAAAAACTAATCTAAATCTCCCCTCTTTCAGTTTAAAAACGTTATCCCTTATCCTATCACTACACTCCCTAATAAAGAGTTCCTCCTCATCTCTCCTATAGGTCCCCTTTAGGTACTGCAAGGCTGCTATAAGGTCTCCCTAGAGCATTTTCTTCTCCAGGCTGAACAACTCAACTCTCTCAACCTGTCCTCATAGGAGAGGTGCTCCAGTCCTCTGATCATCTTGATGGTCCTCCTCTGGACTCATGGCATGTGGTCCATTTTAATTGTCTGCATAGACATCTGCAAGCTCACCTGACACATAAGTGTCTGTGCTCATCTAACACACTTAGGTTACCAGAGAAGCTTAGGTTTGTGTCTGTGCTATTGAAACGCATATGCTTCTGGGGATGAGTCCTAGTCGTTGGGCCAAGTAAAGCATGGCACTTTATGTCCATCCAAACCCTACTCGGATTTTTCTGTGAGATTAATAGTTGGAGCACCTAAAAAAATAAGGCAGAAGACAAATTAAGGATTTTGTTGCATGAAATATCAAGCGGTCCACAGTTTGAACCTGGTCCTCACAGTGTTTTAATTAGTGGGTTTCTATGTTAGTAAGCCCAAGATAGTAAAAAAAGTGCTATCATGAAGCTAGTTACTTGGTGCAAAATGGATTTCAAGTCCTGAGTCCTTTTGACCACCATCCACCTGGCAGCTAGGTGGGATTTGGGTGTCATCCATTACACTCACATTTGCTGCCCAGACTTCTGGTCTGATGCTACCAACACTTCATTTAATAAGTTGTGCTAAATTAAGCCCTAGGCTTTCTGTGACCTACCTAAAATTGTGGTTTTCTTCAGAGTTGTCCCTGTAAGTCTTTACATGCTTCTCTCACACATAATATATTAAATGTTCTTTGAGTGTCCTATACATGCAATGCAACTGAAATTCCTGGATTGTCTGTTTATATTTGCAGCCCTAAATGTCCTTTAATGTCCTTTTTTTATCTTGTTAGTAAGACTTTTTTTTTTTTTTCTAGAACAAAGTAAAAAGAAATTTGTGTTTCATTAGTCAGCATCCTCCTCAGCAATTTTGTTACAGGAACCAGTCATTTCACATAGGGATTAAAAAGATTTTCATTTAAGTTTTAGTCCTGCAAAATGCAAGCAGAATGTTTGGAGGAAGCAATACAGAGAAATTTGCACTGGTAAATCAACTGCCTTTAAAAATGGAATTCTGCTGAGTACCCTTCAATACAGACATTTTGGAGAAAACAGAGTGACATTATAAGCAAAAGCCTATGCATATCTGAGTGTGGTGAATTAGAATCAGACCCAACTACATGCTTCTGGTTGTTTCCACAGAACGTTTCCAAATAATTAAATATCACACCCATGATGCCGGAATACGATAGAAATAGTGCTCAAAAATCTCATGAGGGGTAGTGCAAATGAACACACACGTAATTCTGTTACTCGGTAAGTCATTCTAAAAACAGTGAAAGATCATAAAAAACGTAATTTTGAGAAGTATATAGTTTCTAAATTAATGTATCGTGATATTCCTAAACCACTCATCTTCAGATCAGACTAAATCCCTGGAAATTCTGAAATTGTAAAGAAACACTGTATTTTAGTCTTTGTCTCCAAAAGATGAAAAAGGTAATTTTTATCTGATTGGAAAGCAAATTCTCCATGACATTGTATGTATTCTGACTATGTAGCTTGACTGCCAGCCCAGATGCAGAACCCACAGTCACTTGTCCATGATTACTCAAACTCTGTTGAAATAGAAGTACTCAAATTTTGCAAAAATTCTTCTTGGTCTGAACTTAGGACATAAGGGAAAAACTCTCTCTCTTTCTCCTAAAGCAAAACATTAAAGTGTTCAGAAAGTTATGCACCTTTGCAAAAGAGAAGTATGCAATGAAATTACTTATTTTAATTCTACATTACAGAAAAACATTGAAAACATTATTATGCAGTATTGTGGACTCTTTTAAGACATTATCATGTGTATGGCAATATAAAAACATCTAAAATAACTCTGTGAAAATCATACAGCTCATTTCAGAGAAACAAATGCACAGATTATTCTTTTTCCTAATAATTTAATTTATTACCTGTAAAAGACAGCTGTGTATTACTTCCAGCAAAATAGTGTTTTTAGATCGGATAAATGAACTGTGATAGAAAACTATGCTTAATCAGTTTTTAAAAAGCAATCTGTATCTGGGATAGCTGGAGATTCCAGACATTTCCACATGGATAGCATTTCTGTGTCTTTGAACCTACTGATCAGAAAACCCTGGATAAAAACCCAAGATTTTTCAGCTTTCCTTGGTTACAAAAAACGCTGTGGTGAGTTTCTGGTTTCTACAGTGCCCTATGAAGGGGAGGCCTTTAATGAGAAGTCAATCTTGATGAATCATCTGACTGCAGTCACCCTACAGAGTCCATAAGGAGAGCGAGCAATTGCTTCCTCCAGAGTATTGATGCAGATGAGTCAGCTCAGGTCCCCCCTGGTCAGAGGCAGTTTGGAGCAGCACCCTCAATCCAAAGGGTACTGAAGTTGCAGAGACCAGGACCCAGATCCAGAGGCAAATGGGGACCCCAGGAGATGCTACAAACCAACAGTTGTGGCAACACCACAAGGTGGGTTGGGGCAAGGACTGGAGAGTAAGGACTTATTTTCCACCAAAGCCTACAGCAAAAATACTGCCTTTTGGAGATGACAGGGACAATGTATGGCAAAGAAAATTAGAGATCATAAAGAAAATTGGGAAAAAAGAAATCTCGTGAGGAAGACAGACAGGGAGTAAACAAAAGCAAGAAGAATGAAGACAGGAACAGCATGAGGTTCTGTACCTATGTTGCTGTACCTTGCATCCTTGCCCTGTCTTTAAACTCTTTAAACAAATCTCCACTGAAGTGAGAACATAACAAAGTGAACGTTGGTATTTCCCCCATCAGTGCACTCAATTCTAAAGCCAAATTTTTCCTCAAGTTTCTGGTTTGGGAGTGGTGGGGTGTTTAAAGGCAAAAGCTG
Source organism: Nycticryphes semicollaris (assembly GCA_013400055.1). NCBI lineage: Eukaryota > Metazoa > Chordata > Aves > Charadriiformes > Rostratulidae > Nycticryphes > Nycticryphes semicollaris. The sequence goes on from VXBJ01002286.1 coordinate 253,695, forward strand.
AATGAGAAATCTTTTCTTCTAGATGAACCAAGAATCTGATAGTTTTGGACCACACAGCTATTACTAATATGTAAATTACGTGTTTGAACTTCTCTTCGGAGGTCAGGGTAGACACCTAAATACTTTTGGTAGATGGGAAGACGTATTGATTTTACAGGATATGTATTGTCAAAGATGGCTCTTTTTTGATTCTTGGTGGCTTTTAGACTGTATCATTATTTCATGTTTTCCAAATGGCAAATATGCACTTCAGGTTCATTTATTGTACCAAATATTTTGTTTTCTTCATCTGTCTGTATGTTTTTCTATTACCATAACTGGTGGTAAGCCCCTGCTTGTGACAATTTAGGAATCACAGAATTGTAAAATACTTTGAGTTGGAAGGGATCTTCAGAGGTCATCAAGTCTTAACCCTCTACAATGAATTTGCTTGGCTTTGCTAAAGAGCTTCTAGTAATTTTTATTTTATATTCTCTGTGTTCTTAACTTCCTTTGACTTCCAATAGCTTTGTCTTATGTAATTGTCTTAAAATCTGTTCCTGGCACCTGCTTTATGTTCTTTTGTCATTTTGCATTCCAATGCCCTGAAGTTAGACATTTCTCATTTTAGATAATTTAGAAGACAAAAAAGTTGTGTTACCTTACTGGAAATCCAGCTCTGCACCTGAGCAGTTTCTTACATTGAGGTTCTTGTTTGGAATGGAAGTGGTTAACACACTGCAAGTACAGGAATGGTTTGTGCCCTGCTGAGTTCAGACTGTCCAAACTCTTGGTGAAAATCTAAAGCCAAGACTACTTTTTTCCTTTCCAGCTATTGTTTAGCACTTGCTGTTGACAGTCCTTTCCAGATTAGGAAAAATACTCTCTTTTCTTGATTTCGTTCTACTGACCGTACAATTAACCTACCTGGATAGTGTCTTTTTTGATTAATAACTTCTTATTTTATCACAGGGATGCAAAATTTTATTTAGTTTCACAGTGTTGGTTGGATTTTCCTTGAAAATATCATTCTGAGGTTTTGAAGTCTTTCCAGAGGGAGGAAGGAGTTGTCTTCACATGTGCATTACATTATAGGTATTCTCCCTGTGCCCTTTATTTCAGCACAAACTTCTGTAGACCTGCCAGGCTCCTTCAGTTCTGAAGAAGCACTTTGCTTTTATCTATCATTTTCTCTTGTCCTTCCAGAAGGAGTTCTTTTTCATAGAGTAAGGGCAAGCATCCACTCCCAAACCAATTTTTCAGCTGGTCTGTTAGTAAAGTATTAATGTATGTGGGAGATCAGTGCACAAATCTGATGCATCCTGTGTTTGTTACAGTTTATCCAGGTTTGGCTTATTGCAATATTAGAAACTTCAACCTACAATGGATTTCAAATGGAATCAGTTATATCTTTGCCTAGGGACAGTGGACCATAATTAAAATTAGACTTCTGAATTAACACAATTCATTTAAAGGGATTAGGACTTCCTAGTCCTAATAGTTTTGTGCAACATTTTATATATAGCCATATTTTAAACATATCATGAGTAGGAATTATTTCATTAAAAACCACAATAACAACAATACTTCTTTTCTACCAAAAAATTCCAAGATTTCTTTTCCTTTCTAGCTATTGTTTAGCACTTGCTGTTGACAGTCCTTTCCAGATTTGAAAAAATACTCTATTTTCTTGGTTTCATTCTACCGACCATACAATTAACCTACTTGGATAGTGTCTTTTTTTGATTAATAACTTCTTGTTTTATCACATGGATGAATAATTGTATTTATATAATGTTAATACAGACCAAAAGTAATTAAAACGCTTTCATAATGATTGTGATCCTTCTTATAACCTCATTTAGATTTGAAAAAGTATTTAGATTTTCAAGACTTTTTACAGTCCTTAATAACTCAAATAGAACTTCTTCAAACATACTGAAAATTAGCCAGGATCTAATGATAGTAATAGACCAATCTCCTTGAGTTTTTTACTCCTGGCAGTAGAAAAACTCCATTTTACTTTTTATGTTTGAAGTATTTATTTCAAATCAGGTTTAAGAACTTTTAAAATTGTCACTAGCATAAATTAAGAAAAAAGCCCTCAAACACAATTGTTTTATTTCACTATAAAAGAGCTATAGAAACAAATTCACAGGTGGTGTCAGGTAACCATATTCTGTAGCATTAAATTTGTAATAATTGACTGTCAGAGTGTCTGAATAAGTATCGGCTAAATAAAGCATCTATATATTTTACTTCATTGCATTTCAGTTAAGAAGAACAGTATTTTTTCCTCAGAATGACTTTTCTGCAGAAGGAAACTACCTACCTCTTGACTTTTAGCACATAAAATCTGCATCTTTGAAAACTAGTTTTAGTGTAATTATGGAGGAGGATGTTGTCATCAGTGGCTCAGTGTTAGTGGAAAACTGTATTTTCGTTTGCTTTCCATGAAAAAGCATCAAGACTAGCGGTCAAACATACTTTACCAGCACAATGTATAGATATGAAAATGCTTTCTCTAGTAATGTAACATTGGTAGATAATCTTGAAAACACAGTTGTCCAGACCACATTGAATGAAACACACATAAACCAATTTTTTGTCATCAAAGGGTTTGTGAAATTTCTCCTAGTTTCAGAATCCATTGTTGCTGTTCCTTTTAAAATGAGTCATTATTAACAAATAATTTTTTTTTTTTCTTTTATACAGCTAGAGCTGGATCTGCTACTGGGTAGATGAGGCTGATAAGACTGCCAGAGGCAGGAATCTATGGATTTTCAGAGGATTTGATGGTGGTAGATAAAAACATGGAAAGCAGACAATAAGCCACAAGGACTTCTCACAGAGGTGCTCTGTTACTCGAGGCTCATGCACTTAGAACCATGAAAGAGGTCAATCAATGTTAACAGAAGAGAGTGTCATTATTAACTCCATAGCAAGAAAGAGAACAAAATGTTGGACCAAGTAGTCTATTTAGACTTGTAATCAATTAGAATCGAGGAAATAGTCACCTCAAACCTTGCCAACCACGTCTAAACTGAGCTTGAATTCAAAGCAAAGTTTAAATCTCAGGAAAGGGCGTTCACACAGGGGAGACGTACATGACTTCTATTGAAATACTGTTTTACAACTGCCTGCCATCCCCTAGTCAAGCCTCTTTTGTAATGAACTTCCTTGGGATTCATTCCTTCCTTGTGTCTTCTCTGAATAACATTAGCAGCTCCAGATCTATACCAAGTGTGCTAATGAAGGTGGCCCTACTGCCCCTGCTTGCCTTGCCAACCCTACTGCTGGCTCTTCCACCCACTCCTTTGAGAGCACCAAAGTGGGACCTCTCATTGTCAAAATGCTCTGCCGTTCTCTGAACATCATTTCCTAAATTTATTCTATTTAACTTATTGTGGCTTTGATCACTGAGCACATGGAGAAATGAGGCAAGAAGAATATTTTCTTTATAGTGGTAGGAATATTATGCAGTAATTTTCTCCTGCGGGCCAGGAGAGTGCGAGTTTTACTCAAAGAGTTCTTTCTGCGACCAAGTCAGTGATGACTACAAAATCTGTATGAGTGTCTCTTCTGCATTTCATCTTTTTTTTTTTTTTTTTCTTTTACGTTTGAATTAACTGTTTCAGCTTTCGGTAAGCTCACTGGGGTTCCTGGTGGCCCATGACTATCTCCTTAAATCTGGCACTGTTCTAAGAGGAAGAAGGAGCTGGTTCACACTTCTAGCTTTCAGTTTCCCCTGCCCAGCCACCATGAGACTTTTTCTCTTGAGATCCTAAAGACAAAGATTATTCTGAAAAAAGGGGTGTTTATCCTGATACAGGAATATCAGACTGTATAACAAGGACGAAAGTAGCAAAAGAAGGATGGCATGTGGGTTTTTCTTCCCTTTTGGGTACCTAGTAGCATGTATATTTTTTGTACCCTCTGTCTCCTCCCCTGAATCCTTCTTGGATATGAGCTTCCACCCCAATACTGTTTGTTACAGTTACAGGATGATAATCCCCTGTAGGCAGTTATCTGAAGAACAGTATGAGGGCTCCTTCCCAGGGACCAAGTGCTCTTCATCTTTGGTGCTTCCAGCTCTTGTACAGCTTTAGTTTTGAACATAGATGTCCTCAGACACTTTGGAAGGTCTGAGCTGGTACTTCTCTGTTAATCACATCACTTCTCAGAGGCCTGGGTAATACGCACTGTGCAGCTTGCTGCTTCAATTTCAGTGCAGCTTTCTTTCAACTGTTTCTGAAAATAGTTGAAGTCCTCATAAAAACACTCTGACATCAGTGCTGGAGGAATTTATAGTGTCCTATGCCAAGGCAGAATACAGCAGATGAACAGCCTACTCAAATCATAAATGAACGTATAGGCAATACAATATATGTACTAGAACTGATTAATTAGTAAATTTTTATTCTGTAGGTGAGAGGGCAAAGAAAGTATTTTTTTTACACAAAATTGTACTGCTACGTTTACCTAATTGAGTGTACTCTAACACCACTGCTTTTGTGGTGAAAAGGCATTCAACTTCATTACTGATTTTCTTTTTACTGTTCTTAGTAACTCCCACTTTTTTTGGTGGGGAGGGCTGGTGGCAAGAAAGGCCACTTGTCCTGTGGGAGCTTGCTAATAATTCCTAGAAACGTGTGTTCTTATTGGGGAAAAAGTGCTTTACCTACAGTCTTTCCCACAGAAATGTGGGGTGAGGTCCCAAGACTGCAATACTTATTTTACATAAAACATCGGGTTGGTCTTTAAATAGCAGTCCCAGAAGCGCAAGGTATTTTATTATCCATTAAGTTACTTAGCATCCACTATATTTTTTTAAAAGTTTTTTTCCCCAGAGGAGTTCCTAATAAATGGTATTCTAGCACAGAGGAAAAAGAGCAAAGTATCTACAGCAAATAATCTTCTGGTAAATTCAATCCTTGTAATTTAGGAAGTGCAGTAGATAGCAGCAGGAGTGCTGAGAGATCCACATGATACCTTTCTAGATTTAGAATCTTTCATGGACCTCTGTCCAGGCAACATGGCAGAGGTTCTTTCTCTTCTTCATAAGAAGGGCAAATAATTATTATTTCTGTGTTTTTCCTGAATACTTCTATAGACAGTATTCTTCTGTGATGGTTGATAGTGGGCATCTCCAGATGTAAGCATGTATGTGAGGGGGGCAAGTGGTTAGGTGCTTCTGGAGAAGAGGACAAAGCAGACCGGAGGCGCTGCACAGGTTTTAGCTCTGCATAATCCCCATGGAGAGACCTGCAGAAACAGTTTACCAGAAATGAAGGTGTTTGGCACCAGATTATGGGCTTTAAACCAAACAGACATCCTTCTGGTTACTCCTGAAAAAAGAGATGGTGGAGGGGAGGTTAGTCACATCTTCTCAGATGTCTACCAGAAGAAGCAATTTTTTTTTAGGTGCCATATTTAGCTGAAATGAGCCTTCTGTTTCGACTTACCAGGCTCTCTGCATGGGCTGTCTGATAGTCATCTGGGTCAGGTTCCTCAAAAGAGGAGAAATTCAGTTTCACAAGGTTTGTTCTAAGGCATAGATGAGCTCAAAATTTTTATATTTTCTCTGATGAGGCAAACTTAATATAATTAACATGAAGAATAAAGTATGAAAGGTGTTGAATTTTGGAAACTAAGAAAACGAGTTAGTGATTGTCACAGAGATAAAGAGAAGGAAGTCTGAGTTTTACCAAATGAATTAAGTAAGTAGAAAATAAAAGCTTCTTCGAAAAGAGGAAGCTGGAACTTATGAAAACTGCATGTCTGGGCACAGGTTATGGCCTTGAAGTTAATATCATCCATAACAGCATTTGGAGAATTGTGGGGGTTTTTTCTTTCAGTTTCATGAATAACTATCACCACTTTCTTAACTCTGTTGACTTTCTGCCATCCAGCTCACCGGTATGCCTAAATTTGCTGTATTCGGTAAAAGTGATAATGTATTACAACAGATACACAGATACTGTGTCTGATGGCATCCTCCAAATTACATGAAGTGCAGAGATAAAATTGCATACTCCCATAACAGGGATTAATTTTCTGGGGTTTGTGTTTGTCACTTAAAAAAACATTACTTCTTCAGCAAAATTGACAAATATGGAAAAGGGGTTCTGCTTCACTGTCCTGCTGTGAGTAATAATGTATGTGTCTTTTTATTCAAACCTAGATCAGATTTAGTTGTGCAGTGTGCTAATGTGAAGTTCTCTGAGAAGATACTGTAATACTGGAGGGGGACTCTTACCTTAGGCAGGTAAAAGCTTCTCTGGAGACTGTTCAGGGCTTGAGGGACAAAGGGATTTACAGAAAGGTATTAACAAAGGTTCATGGTAGCTGAAGTATGCAGCTGGGCATGCTGCTCTGACTGATGACTTCCTTTTAAAATTTCCTATTATTCCTCTGTCCTCTCAAACTGGCTGGTATACAACTGTTTAGAATGCTACAAAGTCTAGCGACAGATGTCTTAAAAATCCCTCCAAATATGATGGAGATGGGTTTTGGTCAGTTAGCTAGCTACTTATTTCAGCTCTCTGGAAAATCGTGGCAGGATTCAGAGGAAGCAAGATTCCATCTCTAAATTAGAGAAGATTTTGGTAGAAGCAATGATTTAAATGTTGGTCTGCCTACCCCTGTAATGATGGCTAAAACTCAGAGATATGTAACCCTCCCCAAAGATCATGTCTACAAACCTCTGATGGTGAGACTGGAGAGCAGGGATGTGACTGCACTGTTACAGCTCAATCAGCAGATTTCAGCCTAACCTAATTTAAAATCTGTTATTTCTAAGTTTTGTGGACTGCAGCATTGCTCTCTTATCAAGTCACTACTCCATAATGAGAATATTAGTCTGTTTGCCCCAACAGGATTGTTCATCTGTTTGTTGTTGTGGGTTTTTATTTTAAACAAAAAAGAAAACAAAGCACTACAGCAACTACCCTAAATGCTCTCAGTGAAGCAGAGCTGCAGTGCCTACCATGACATGGAAGCTTTAAGCTTTGGTCCTCCTTATTTTTTAAACACTTTGGGGTTGAAATGACTTAATTCACCAGAGCCCACTTCCTTTCAGGTTAATTTTTTTTTTTTAATGATGTTACCAGAGGAATAACTTCCAGCTTCCAGCCACTCACAGAAGGTGCGGTGTAGTGCATCTGGTTTACATGCTTTGTGTACACAGAGGCTGCTTATTATATATTATTTGTCAACATACTAAGTACAAAGGCAAATAGTTGCCATGTATGATAGGTTAATTTTAAAGGGGTTTTGTTAGCAAACAAATATTAGAAATAAAGCAGAAAAATGCCCCAAGTTTGGTTGCAGCCCTCTGCAACCCCCTCTGCCTGGGAGGAGCTGCTCACCTCTTCAGCAGGGATTCAAATGAATTGAAAATTCCTTTAGAACTGACAGCCCAAGTGCAAGAATGATAAACGGCTTTGGCCTTGATAATTTTTATTAAGCACTAAATGTCACATTTAACCTGCATTACTGAAAGCAATTACCCATGTATCAACAGTCAAGCAGTGCAGAGCTAGATGCCTGAAGCAGCAGCATTATGCTCCATCTGGGAATAAGGATTTTCAATTAGAAGGCAAATAGCTGGAGAGGGGATCAAGTCCTCCAGTGGCTCCCAAAGGAGGTCTATGAGAAGCAAAGTCTTCATATCCAAGTAATCGCAGGCAATGTCAACAGAGCATTCCAAACCATCTGCTGCCAGAGTAGCGTTTACTTTATCAAATCTCAATATTTACAGAACACTGATCAGCTCGTGGGACCAGGATGGCTCACTGCCAGGGTGTTCTGGGAAATTCATTTTAAGGTGTGTTTCAGTAGGCTAATTAATTTACAAGCACCTGTTTCATCACTGGGAGCTGTTAGCACACCAGATGAGCTGCAGCAGGGGAAGGGGACTTTTTATCCCAGCTAAATGGATTTCAATTGATTTTCATTTACTGATGGCACAGTTGTAGTTTAATATGAACATGGCCTAAAGTCTTTTTGTTTATTAATGTGTAAAACAGTTTAGGTAGTTTATAATTTACAAATATACTTTGGCTCTAGGAGGTCTATGAGATTTTTAAAGTTAAATACAGCACACACCTTCCTACAGTAAGTAGGAAGTAGTAAAGTGCTATATGGTACACGTGATGCCACTTTGGTGAATTGTTTGGGTTTTTTTCCAATTCTATGTTGTTTAAAAGAAAAAAAATACAGCTTCTTCTGTTAAAAGATAGGTCTAATCCTGTTGAACTTGGTCATTCAGAAAGGCTCTGTAAAGGAAACATCATGCTGTAAACCTCTCTGTATCAAGCACCAGGAATCGTGCCACCTAACCTTGAACTGCTCTGTCATGCTAGGCATTGAGGTTCCTCACCTCTCTCTCAGTTTTCTCCATCAATAAAGGGACTGTAATAACTTCTTACATTACTACTTCACATCAGGGACCCCATTCAGGATTAATTAGTTCATGTTTGACTGTCGTTTTGGAAATGGAAAGTTCAGGATACTTCTAGTTAAGATGTGACAAGTGACACAGAGGAGTGATTTGTAAAGCCAAATTTATCATTTTTGTTTCATTAGCATGGTGTTTGGAATGAGGGCTTTTTCCCTGGATAGCTTCTGATCTTCCACAGTCTCTGTGTGCTGCCCTACTAATGGCCAAGAGCTATGTCTTCAAAGTCTTCAAAGTCTTCAAAGCAAACTGGACTTTTGAACATAGAATATTTTCACAACAAACTAGTCATTCCTGAGTGATGACCAAGAGTGAATTGCAAGCATTATTTTGCTAAAATTTTAGAGCGATAGGTTTGAAAAAATAAATCAGAAAATAACTTGAGAAGAACTCGTGTTAACACAACAGAATAAGATTTAAGAGGCTTGGAAAGTCCTGGGACACTCAGACTGCCTGTAAAGCTTTCACCAGATCTTTGTCTCCTTGAGTTCTCACTCTGTAAAATGAGGTTAATCTTAGATGTCTCACCTGATTTGTTTAGCATCTTTAAACTGGGCTTAGGGTGACTGTGTTTTGCTATGTGCTATTACAGCAATTTTCACCTTACTGTTCCAGTATTGGTTGGTTCCTCTTGACACTGCAGTAATAGAAAAAGGGTATAATGATAATTCTGTTATATTAATGTCAAGATAACCTAAGACTGACTTCCTCTTGACACTCCTGTAAGTACAATTATTGTCCTTTTGAATTACTGGTCTAGATCTTCTTTATGCTATGGATGTATGGTGCCTATATGAGACAGAGGGAAAGATCTCTTAAAGAAGGCAATTTAAATCAGCAGGAGAAAGCATAGATAGTTCAGGCAGCTGGAAGGCCATCTTAAATAGGTTTAGACCAGAGATAAGGAATGTATTTTTTAAAATTGTGATAATTATCTACTAGTGAAAGGTTTATGGGGGCTTAGTAGATTGGAAGTCTTTAGATCAAAACTGGGTGTCTTGCATATCTTTAACTAGGGCCAAGCAATAAAAGCCCTGATGAAGACATCCTATGGCCTGCTGTGTGCTGAATAGGACAAGTATATTGGTTTTCCATTTGATTTTAACTTCAGATTTGGTGATTCCTGGTAAATTCAGAGCTACTTCTCCAGGGAACAACAGAAAAAAAAAATTTAAAACCCCAAACTCGTATTGTCTTAGGTAACAACCTACACCTGTGAAGGAGTTTGTCAGTCTCTGCTAAAAGAGATTCGAAGGTCCGTGAATGGGAAAAAAAAGTCTGGTCTGGTGAATTAATGGTAATTTTTTTTGCTTTAGAATTCATTTGACAGCTTTGTGTTTCATCCATTGTAAAGAGGGAGGAAGGGCTTGGGTCTTTGTGCCCTTCTGGTTAGAGTGTGCTCTGAGGAGTGCCTTGGGACTGCAGCACCCCTGGACTGTCTATGGCATTTCACAAGGTGATCTTGTCCTTGGCACATGCACAGGCACATTCCTGCTGTATCAGGAATTGCACCAGGGTTCTTACAAGATACTTGGGATACAGCAGAGTCTTGTTTTCCATTGAGGGACTGCAGGATTGCCACAGCTATTTGGCATTATGTACCCAAAGGATGAAAGTGTTCCTCCTTAATTGTATACAACACTCTTGCACTAGAATATTCATTTTTATTTAGATCTATGTAACTATATCTTCTGGTCATGAACGTTTCCTTTCAGTGTAAAATGGTTTGGTTCGTTTTAAATTTGCTCCTTCCGTGGTCTGGGTCTGACACACTTCATGTGTTTGGGTTCAGTTTGATAGGAGAGAGCTTATTTCCAGCCTTTATATTTATTATCTACTGGCTGGAGGGGTTTTTCTAAAAGGAGGATTTAAACATGAAGACTGTATAAGATTACATATAGTAAACATATACGTATGTATAGTATATGTAAACAGCCTGTTTACATATTCATGCTGGGCGGAAATAAGGGTTTGGAAACACTTGCAGAAGGAGGAAAAACTTTCTATGAGTATCTACAACTTTCAATCTTATGATTTTCCCAAAGTCATGATCGCATTCAGTTTCTAATGTTAAAAGCACTGTGTCAGCATTTATTTGTCTCTTACCTTTATGTGTAGAGAAATGGGTAGGGAAGGGATTGTGCTGGGGTTTTTTATGGTGGGGCTCGGGCTTTTTTCTGGGAGACACGTGTCACTGTTTTTCTCATCTTGAATGCTGCTTGACTGCAGTAATATCTGTGTCTGCAAGGTTTCCTTCATACAGAAAATGAAGAAAATTTAATAATGTCACACGGCTTGGAGAGGGGTCTTTAATTTGTTCAGTATCTGAGATAAAGGTAGTTGAGAATGATCATGTTTGTCATTTATAATGTATTGGCAAAGTGCTTGGATTGATGCAAAACAGAAAATGTGGAATTTCTTCCTTCAAGGAACTACCTTAGTCTAATTTTTTGAAATTTGTCCACAGTCTATTTCTAATTTTCAGAGAACACATTGATCAAAAATTTCAAGATTTCAAGGAGGAAAAAGAAATCACTTCAAAATGAGAAAATTGGTTTTTCAAGACAGGAGAGATTTGCGTTGCCTGCTCAAATCAGAAAAAATACTTTTTAAGAACTCGGAGAACACATAAACATCCTAAAAAGCTGTTCTGCAGTTCTAAGTAAATGGCAGCGGTTGTTATAAAGTCACTGTTGTTTACACTTAAAAGCATCTTTTTCTTTCCAAATTCTTCCCAATTTAGTGAAAATAATTATTTATATCATAAATACAGGGTGCAGTGAATAACATGGTTAGCTAGTCAGAGATGATATAAATGGCAACAATGCACCGAATGGTGGAGTGATAGGTAGACGCTGTTAGTGTCCCCTTAGAACTGATGCAACCACAAAGCAGAAGACAGACTGGAAATTCTATTTATTCCCTCACAAGCCTGATAGTACCCTGCCACTACGGTCACGGGTTTGTGCCAGGTATTTTTGACAAGCGTACTAACCTGATGATTCCTCTGCACTGTTAGTTGTGTCACTTTATTGCTGGCTTGCCTGCAGTGGGACAAGTGTTTTATTTGCTAATGAAACTCAATAAATCTTTAAAATGTGCTGTTTGAGCACAACAAAGTTCTGTATTTGCCTAGAGCTGCTGTTTATTGTGGTGGAGGTTTGTTCCTTGTAATGAAGAAAATACACAACTCTTTATTAAGTCCTGGATTTAGTGTGACCATTGAGTCATTTCACAGAAGCCACCGAAAAACTTTAATTACTACATATAGAAGTCTGGTTCCATTTTCCTCTCTGACCTAGAGGTGACAGGATCTATATTTAACTTTTAACAGGGTCTGTAATCTATTCACTCCCCAAATCCATCGTTTGCTTTATCATCCTACTTCAGCACCCTTGCACAGCCTGGCTTCCACGATGTTCTCACACAGGTGATTCAGCATAATGTAATTTTATTGCTGGTAGTTCTGTTTTCTTTAATGGGATTTGTTTTACCTTGCAATATTACTTTAAGCTCTGATCTGTTGTAGGATAAAAATGTTATTATGACAGTGTTAGCTTCTCTGTAAATTACAGTGCCTTGAGGATTGCATTTTGAGACTTCATGTAAACACTTTACAGAGCTAATAACACAGATACCATATGTAAAGCTTGAAAATTATTTAAATAGCGTACATTTGAAGGAATAAAACAATCAGAAGGCTTTTTGGGGGATAATGAAGATTACACTGAACTGTTTAAACTCAATGTACAGCTTTTAAAGTACAACCCATATATCATCCATTTTCCCTTTTCTTCCTGCTTAACTACAATTTATTTGAACTATTGGGATATGTTTTCAGCAGAATTCCTTTACAGTAATTGATAAGATCTCAGGGATAATGTCTTTGGAACAACAACCTTTCATTTAATGTAACAATCATTAGTCATTTTTGTTAACAGTCTTGACTAGAAGAAAAACAATTGTTAGAAAAATGAAAAGATAGCTGCTTAGACAGAAATGCACCACTTCCTGTGATGGCAGTAATGTTGCTTGGATGTTTTGGTTTACTCCAAGTGGGTTTCTTTTAATCCCTTTGCAAGCAAGATTGCAGCTCATAGCTTGAGTCATGGAGGAACTGCGGCCATCAAGGTCTACTACTAATGTAATATTTTCTGTATAAGACTTTCTGTGGAGACTGAAACACAAGCCTAGCCTATGATAAAAATGGAGTATTTGCTATTTCATTTTTCTTAAAATTCCTGTTCCATACCATAGTTTGACCACTGCTCCTTCCCTTCCCTTCCCTTCCCTTCCCTTCCCTTCCCTTCCCTTCCCCTTCCCCTTCCTTTTCCCCTTCCCCTTCCCCTTCCTTTTCCCCTTCCCCTTCCCTGCTGTATTAAACTATTCCCTGGCTTATTTAAAGAAGGTCATCTAGCAAGTCCACATCATTCTAGTTATTGTCAGATGTCTTAGGAAATGGCAGGTGTTATGAGATATAACACAAAAACATAGTGGTCCTGCTGCTTCGTTTACTTCATAATCTGGGTTCTGGTGGTGGTATTTTTCCAACTGATTAGGGGTTTGTTTGTTGGATTTATTGGTTTGTTTTGTTGTTGGTTTGGGGCTGTTGGGTTAGTTTGTTGGTTTTGTTGGTTTGGGTTTGGTTTTTTTTGGCGGGGGTGAGGGTTGTGATATTGAAGAATTTCGTATTTTCCTTGTGTTTTCTGTGGTTTTAAAATAAAGCCCCACTACTCCAGTTAATCTGTAGAGCTAATACTTGCATTTCTTAAATACAAATTTTGATCTGGGGTTACACATGTAACAGTTCTGTGGTCATGGCTTTTAATGAGCAAAACTCACGTAGGTAAGCTGAAGTTAATTTTCTTAAGGAGTTAATTCTGAAGTTAATGACGTTACTCATTTGAGTAAATGTTGCTCTCTCCAGGTGTCAACACCAGCAGGTCCTGGTACTGTAGCTCTAAGTAAAAGTTACCTGGCCATTGGTGACAAATCACTTGCACATCAGTTTGGTGACCCTCTCTGAGCACTATCAGTTAAATCCACCTCCTCACATTTCCCTCTGTCTTCTCTTTGCTCCCAAGGCCATTTCTTGCTGTCAAGGAATCTGAAGGCTTGGAACTAGGGCCTGAATCATCAGAAAATGGCACGTACTGTGTTACTGTCCTTCTCCAGCGTGAGGCTGAATGACTCCGTGGTTTCCTATATAAAAAGTGTCTTTTGTGAGATTGCCTCTTTGTTTAAACAAAAAGAGAGAGAGGGAGAGAATGAAATATACTATGGAATACTCAAGCAGATGCTTGGCATTATATTAACACATGTATTATGGCGTATCATGTAATGGTACACTGTGGGGAATAGTAATGAATAGTTTGGAGCACAATAATGTGCATTGTTGATGTTTGTTAAAATAAAGATATTCAATTTATAATAAAAGGGATTAAAAGCTTAATTCATGACTATGTTAATATTTGTCTGCAAGTACACAGATAAATGGTAACGTACCTTATCACATTAAACACCTGCACGTACAAGTTCCTCTGCTGAGATCTCCATGGGATTGTATGTTTTACAGAGCTTAAACTTTCATTTCCCAAAATAATGATATCATTCATTTACAGATATAGATAGGCTCTTCTTACTCAAACTCTATCCTGAAATGAGAATTGTTACTTCAACTACAAAAATGTGGGATTAATTACCACAGTGATTGCCTGCTGCATCATCTGATGGTATTTGTATATAGAATTTATATATTTTGCAACAATCTGATTGCCTGACAGAAGTGAATTAAGACTTTCTAAAATACACTGCTGTTAAAGGTAAATGATACCTCCAACACAGATGTGATGAGCCAGGCAGTGGTGGCAATCAGATCTCATCTCAACACCAATCTCCCAGTGTCTTCCCCGCATTTCCCACATGCCATCCTCTGCAAGCAACAAAAAAGAATGTGCATGTGTGAAGAAAATGCATAATTAAGGAGGGTGATTGATGTCTGAACTATTTCATTGTTTAGCTCTGCCATGCAAGTGTTTACAGGCATACTGGATGCCTGTGCAGTCTCAGTATCTGCACTTGGAAGCATCCAAAGCACAAAATGTCAGCAGAAGCACCCACCATATTCCCCTCCATGAGAAACATCATCCAAAATAAAATGGTGAAAATTCAGCGTCTCTATACTTGACAGCTTTGCTAAAAGTAGGATCAGAGGAGGCAAAGAGTGCTGGGAAGGCCAGGCTAGAAGTGACAGAGAAGTGTCCTGACCAGTCACCAAGTCACACACTTGGAGGGATTTGGCTGCATGAAGACAGTTCAAAGAAATCCTGTGGACACCAAACAGGGACATCTTTCCAGAGTGGGGAGCATATTTCTGGAAAACAGAACAGGTAGCCAGAGATCAAACATACATTTCCAGCTAAATGTGTGAAAGTCTGAGAGAGAACTCATTTACAAATAGTATTTCAGGACAATATATATTTTTTAAAAAGAGAAGTTTTCCCCTTATTCTTTAGATTAAACTAGTACATCATGTAAGCCTTGGGAGCCACTGGGAGGCTTTTCCTGTCTGGAAAAGCATCAGGAATCTGGGAGTGAGAAATTTGAGTGTTTAGAGTTCTGTCAGTCACCTGTATTCCAACAACTGCCTTTCACCTTTAGCATCCACGCATTAAATTGAGGAGCTAAAGAGTAATTTAATTTCATTAAACCTGCATTCCTATGAGTAGTGCAGCTAAAGAAGCTCATTTTTCTACAGGTTTGTGTCTCGTGCCTGTCCCCTGCAGGCCACAGCTGTGGTTGTCCCCATCTGCCCTCTCTTCTAACTCAGAGATGTGTTAGTAAGGAGTCCCCCAGTGCTGATACCCAGGTCTTGGAACTTGTGGGGACTTTCTCTGTATCAGATTTGAAAGCTGGTTGACATTTTCCAGAAGGCTAGAGGGAACTGGGGAGGACAAGCAGGTACAGCCACAAAAGCAGGAAAGACAAAACCTAAATTCTGACCCGGTCCAATACATCCCCCTGTCCTGGCTAGTCATAATTCTTGATCTCTTTATTACAGAATCACAGAATCACAGAGTATCACGGATTGGAAGGGACCTTGAAAGATCATCTAGTCCAATCCCCCTGCCACAGCAGGAACACCTAGATCAGGTCACACAGGAACGCGTCCAGACGAGTTTTGAATGTCTACAGAGAAGGAGACTCCACAACCTCTCTGGGCAGCTGGTTCCAGTGTTCTGTTACCCTCACTGAGAAAACGTTTTTCCTCATATTTAAGTGGAACCTCTTGTGTTCCAACTTGCACCATTTTTTAACTGTCTCACAAAACATTTACGTGCAGTATAAGAAGAAATGTTCTTGTTAAGCCTCCATTTTGTATTTTAGATGCATTTCAGCAAAACATATTAAGCGTCAATTTTCTGCTTTCCTTCCCTCTCTACTTCACGTTCCGCTGAACATTCTGGCTGTACCTAGTTACTAGAGACAGCATTCTAAGTAGGACGATGCATTTAGGATCCTGAGTAAACCAGAGCAGTAACTTAGAAGTAAAAGGCTTTAACAAATCTAAAGTAAGCTCCGAGTCTTGCTACTGCTGCCTGTTTTTTCACAGGCTTGGATCTATTTGTAGATCCAGACATTAAAAAGTGCCCTTCACCCAAGAACTAATATTCCACAAGAAGACTGAAATCTGTTATGTCAGCACTGGCTCTGTAGGCAAAGTGACAGGACCCTCACGCTTCCCTGCACAGAGCAGCTGGCACAAAGTTGATTGCCAACTGGGAAATCGGGGGACGACAACATTTTCTCTGTGCACTTTTAAGGGAGCTGTGTGCCTCAGAGCTATCACAAAAAACCTGGCAGGGTGCAGAGGATGCTGTACCACCCTTAAAAAAAGAGAGGTGTATTCAGGCTTCCTCCAGCCTCTGAGGTTCTTGGCGGCTGATGGCTCCCTCCAACAGGTTCTCGCCACCAGCAAAGCAATGTGTCATGTCACACAGTAATTTGGGATGATAAAACAAAATCACCCAGAGACAACATCGTGGCAAACTAAGATTTTCCCTAAACTATGATGCCAAAAGTTATGAAGGCTATGAAGAACCTCTTTGATCTGCTTGCTCCTCTATGCATGCTCCAAGCACGCAGGTACACTATTAATACAAAGGTCTTTTGTCTAGCTAGGAAAACACTACTGAAAACACTTGATTTAAGCACATGAGTATCTATCTCTGTTTCTTATGTATTTGGGAGATGAGACTAATAAGAATACCTTTCTTAAATATTGAACACCCTTACTACTTTACAAGTACGTTAACTAAGAGTTGATGATTTTCCCAATGGTTATATTTTCACAGGAAAACCTTTTTTCACACCGCTGTTTTGCAAAAATAAAATTGTGCACATTTATTTTCACTTATACTTTCCTTTCTCTTTGTCTTTTTAAAATATTTATTTTATCAAATTATAATTAAAAATCTTGCTGTAGAATGCCTCTTATTTATATGTGACAAATTGGGGAAAAGTGGAGACATTTTCAAATCATATTTTTCTATTAAAAAATTGTATATGTTTCTGAGTGACATCATGTGAAAAACATCTTCAAACCCTTCTTATTCATACTAGTATTTTAGATCTTTCCATGAATGTATATTTTTAAAGATAACTACTGTATGTTTGGAGGAAGATCAGTTTCTAACACACCCCCTCTCCACCCCCCCCTCCTTATTTCTGCAGAACGACTTTCTTTTTAAACACTGGGACTTTTGTTATGTTAATCAGTCAGGGAACATTTCCAATTCAATTTTACCTGAGCGCTGGTCAGCTAGAGTTTCCTTTGTTTGATGTCCCTTGAGCCTTCCCTTGTCTTTTAAACTGTAATTTAGTTGGAGCTGCTGTCAATTTACTCCGTCCATTACATTTACAGTGATATTCCAGACATTGTCTTCTATTCAGTCCTAGAGAAGTTCCTCGACCTAAACAAAACGTGCAGGGAAAAATCCTATAGAAACTGGGAAGTGCAAGCACAGAACTCCTGTTCGCCTATGTGCCATGCATGCATACAAATAAAATTCTTGTTACTTACCAAGATTATTGTTATTTTGTTTTTAATCTAACGGATCCTTACACTCAAGAGAGCTACCAAATGGTAATTAATAAGGATTATCAATGAAGTGGACATGTCCCATACAACTAGGCAGCCAGCTTGCTCTCTGCTCTGCCATGCCTTTGTAGTAATGAGATTTTAAACCCTGCTAGTTTTTAACTCCACAGAACAGCCCTTAACATTAAGAGGTGGATTTTTTTATCACAATTACCAGCTGTCATGGAGTTCAACAAATAGAGCAATTTTCTTGCCCTTAGTCCATATCAGCAAGTTCCTAAGGCTTAGGTGCACCAGGTGGGAAATTGTTGCTTTGAGCAGTTGCTTTCTGTGGGACAAGAAGGGAAAAAGCCCCAGAAAAAGGGTGTTAGAGCTAATTTTAACCATTGAGCTGCCTTGACTGAGGGTGGTGCCAATATCTGTGGCAGCAGAAGGGGAAAGTATTGCCTACACAAGCTTCCACATGTGCCTCTGAAAGCTGTTACCTAGGACTGGAGATCTTAAAGGTAGAACACTGAAATATTATGCCCTTTCTCATATCTCTCCAAAAGAAAACAAAAAGTTGTGGTTAAATAATGAATAACAGAGAGTAAAGTCTCCAGCCCATGGAAAAAAAAATAGAGTAAGGATTTTGAAAAGCTTGAAAGAGATGGAAAGAGGTGGAAACGTGGCATACATGTCCTTCTGTGGCTCTACAGGCACTGCGAAGAAGTTGAACTGTCTTTTGTACAAAGCTCCTCAGCTTGGCTGGGGTAGCTTTTAGAGCAGCCTGCTGTGTTAGGGTTGGGTTTCCAGACCTTAGCTGGGGGGCAGGTGCTGAATGTTGGCACCTGGATGCTTTGGGGCAGATTCCCGAGAGTCCTGAGGTCTGGGGTACGTGTTGTGGCAGGGGTTAAACCCCACTCCTCCAGCAGAGTGCTCTGGGAAGCTCTTGCAATGGAGGTTTCTGTCCTTCTGAGTCCCGTCCATTTGAGGGATGATTGATCCATCCCCAAAAAGCTACAGGTCCACGTTCACTAAGAATAGGACTCTCCCATCTCAAAGAAAAGCTGTCTGGACTGAATCTCCAATGCTGTGTCAGTTGCATTTCCTCCTATGCTGAATTTGTTTCTAAAGATACAGTAGACTTGGCTTCTTCGTGTACAGAACAGGCTGGAGGCTCCATTTATCCACACAGTCTTCTGCACAAAAAGAGGTGACGCGGTTTCAGAAATGGCTCAGTGTTTTGGGATACTCTGTTCAGAGTCTCTGCATTTCCCATTTAGTTTTATATGTACACCTGTAGCCAGCTTTTCCCCTTGAGGATGGGCTTTGGGAATGTCTCTAGGACAGTCATATAATGAAGCTGTCAATTTATTCATTTGCCGCTAGTGCAAAGCTTAAAAATAGGAAGTGATCAATAGCTAGTGACAGAATGCATGGAGGAGCAGTAGCTGCCTGCCCTCTGCCAACAGGCTTGACAAGGTTAGTGCTGTGGCGGTACGCAGAGGCTTGTACAGCCCTAACCTTCATCAGAATTGCTTGCTGTAATTATCACGGGTCCTCTCTAGCATTTACCTTCCATCACTCACTCAGCACAAACAATTCTCAGGTTGTTTTTCCATTATAAATCGTATTTGGTACCCATATTTTAAAAGGGATGAGTTATGGATTTCTTTTTCTGTCCTGTTGAGTTGGTTTTGGTTTTCCTTTTAATTATGCTGGGAGATGGTCTGTGTGCTTGGTTTAATTGCATTCAGTCTCACTGACTGATACACTGATGCTGCATATTTGAGCCACGTGTATGGATTTGCATATCATTCTATGTACAATCAATGAACCTTGTTTTAAAAGCCACTACAAAAGGAGAGATCAGTTTCTGTGGACTGTGATTCTCTATGTAGGACAACTAAGGTATCTCAATGTTGAAACTGAGCAGTGGGTCTCAGGGAGAGCCTTCAGCCAAGATGAACGGGGAAGTTCCACTCACCTGCAGTCCTTGCTGCGGGGAGTCTGTCTGCAAGCTCAGGCACTGATTCATCCACTCTGTGGTGTAACTGGCACAGCTTCTGTACCCAGGACACCCAAAAGCATAACCAAGCCTAAACTTATTTAATGGGAATTTTATGATTGACTTTGGCTGAGCCAGGGTTTAGCTGTTATTTTCAAGGGAAACTCAGATTCTGGTGGTGTCTGATACTTACTGTTTGAAGCTGGCTTTGGTTATTGCGTGTGCTTAATGTATCCTTGAAAATTGCTTATTTGCTGGTGGCTGTGTTAAACAATAGAGGCTAGTTAGTTACAGGGAACTGTTACTTATATGTAGAAAGTAATTGGTTCCACACTGAAGAAATGATTTATTTCTATTCCACCATTTATCTGGGCTGGAAAGTATAGTAATTATTCTATTCCCTTACAGCATAGTTTGTGATATAAATATGTGTTGGATATATATGTTTTTTAACAAAACAATTTAAAATGTATTTTGTTTTGTCTGTTGCTTACAAAAACATCAAGAAGCTTGGGTTTTTTTTATCTTTCAAAGCTGACAATACCAGCAAAACATATGTAGCAAAGAAAAAAACCACTAAAAATGCCTAATTATAACAAGAAGAATTGTAATTTAAACAGCTTATGGTTATATCTTAAGTAATAATGATTTTTAAGCTAGGTGAACTGAGAGATATTACGAATGTTGCTCGTGTACCAAACTTTAAATAAAGGCAAAGGACGTGCTGCAAGGGCCTGAAGTGTTGTGTACTATGTAGCATGGCTGAAAAGCAAGTTGCATGAATTATGGGTTATATTGATTGGGTGGCCTATTCAGAAAAATCAGGAGAAAAAAATCAGATTTTAGGTTAGTACAGAAGGAAAATCTGGTAGACTTTCTGACACAAGACAAAAGTTTTCTCTGGCGAAACAAACACTTTAGTGCCCCTTGATGATTTTGAAAAGATGCAATTTTTTCCCTTTTTAAAAACAATTCAAGCTAGATTTCATGATGATTGTAAAAAAAAAAATAATCTGCTGGGATGAATTTGCTCTCCGTTTTTATGTTTGAAGTTGTTTGTTGAATTTGACCCAAACTGATGGCAAAATCTCTGTTTCAGCAATGACATAATTTTTCTGTAAAGTTCTGCTCAGCTTTCCTTGTAACTAAGTCAACGACCTTCTGTACCAGACTTCCCTAGTCACCCACTGGGTACATAAGATGGGAAGAGGCAACTACAGCAGCACTGGAGAAGGGGACAGGCCGTGATGTAGGATAGTGATCAAGCCACTCCTGGTAAATGCCAGGCACTGATGGCTGCTCATGGAGCCTCATCACTGACTTTGCCCTTGTGTTCCTCTTGTCCTCTTCTACAGCTGCTTCTTTATCCTGCCAGCAGTCCTTTCTTTATCATTTGTATAATTAACATATTTTAATTAGGGTTATTTCTCTCCTTCTAGCCTTGCTGAGTCGATATTTTCCCAATATTGTATTTTCTAGCATTCCTTCTACCCTTCATCTCAGGACTCCTGACATTGCCAGCAATGAAGCAAAGCTGGATTTAATTGGAGTGATGTGTCTTAACACATCCCAGAATCCTGGTCTCTTAAGTTTATAGAGATAATCTGGATAGTATATTAGTACACTGGACAGTCTGCCCTCCGATTGTGTGCCAATCTTGTATTTGGTGGCAATCACTGTGTTGGGAAAGAAAGGATAATTTGTGTTTATCAGGCAGTGGGTCATAGGATAAAACAGCACTGAGATGCATGTAGGCCTATAAACTCTTGTATTTCTCAATTCATAGTTAAGGACAGCCATCCAGACTCATTCAGGACATCCTTGGGTGTGTTATTGCAGTTGGTTTAGTGTCAAATGTTACGTTTTCAAAATACGAAATCATTCTGGAAACCATCTATTTTTTATCACAAATGGATGGGACTTTTTAGTTTCACTGTGGCTGTATTTAAACAACAATCCTTCCTGTATGATTTTTTGTCATTTGACAAGAGTTTGGAAAACTTGACACAGTTCAGAAAATAAAGACATTCCTGTTCAATAGACCAACCAAAACATACAAAACAGCTGAATTTCTACTTAGTGCACATCTAAATGTATTCTCCATCAGAAAATAGCAATTATTGAACACATCATGTACAATGACATCAGGGAGCAAAATGTTCCTCATGCTGCCCAATGGACCATGCTGGAACACCTGTTTCATATCATGAAACCAGTTATAATTACTACCAAAGAAGTGCAAGCTGAAATGGCATCATTAAATCTAATTCTGCCACTCACGTCTTTGTTGAAAAACTCCCCAAGGTGGCGGGGGGAGGGGGGGGATGTGTGGGGAAGGAGGGTGAAATAACACATATTAAAAACACATTTCACTCATTTTCCAGTGTGTTAAGTCTTTGAGCCGTAGAAACAAACAAATATTGATACTACATGTAACCTTAGAGCTGATAGGTATTTCCATGACTCTACACTGACAAATAGTGATTAAATTCATTTTTTAACCCCCCTGGAAGATGATGAAACAGTGGTACTTTCAACCAATCTTCCACTGTTCTATTGCCTGTCTTAGGCTCTACTCTCTGTAAAAAGCATGACTTGTGCTTTTCAATTGTTTCTATATCAGTAAATAGTTTTAAAGCAGTAAGCCTCTTTTGCACTTTTTTATATTCTTTTGTGCTCTAGGGTACTCAAATGTCCCTTATAGTAAATATTCACCTTTGCCTATAACTATATGGCATTTGTGCCTCAGGCTTTCATGCTGTAGCCTGGCCAAGGGAAGCCACGTACTCAGGAAATCCATGTTTTGCTATTGCGTTTCATCAAATTTTGGCTTGAGTGCAACCACTGGAAAATCAATATTTAAAAAANGCTTAAGTGGCTCAGAAGCAGCTTTAGGTAGCGATGAAGCAGGGGCAGATATGCAGCCATGTGGAGCCATCTGGTACTTCTGCCCACATTAAAATAACAAGGTATGGTCTGAGATGCTTTGTTTGAAGACAAGGCCGGGCACAACTGCCCTGCATGTACAGAAGTAATTTTTGCCTAGGGTACATCATCTTCTTATCTCTAGCTCAGAAAGAACTAACTTCCCACTGACTGCAAAAGTACCTGCCCTGATTATTTGAAACCATCTATGGGAATTGCCTAGAGTGAGACATTCCTCCAGCCATTATCCCAAGCCATCCTACTCTCAATACATTTGAATTGGGCAGAAGGAGGATGCTTAAGCACAGGACACATTTTCATGATTTAGGACTATGGTACTTCCCTCCCAGACAAGTAACAAATATCTCACCATTTCTACAACTGACTGGCAAAATCACTGCTTTCAATGGATTTTATTCCATTGTTTCTGTGAAGAAGGGAACGTACAGATTATGTCATTTCTGTTCCCGTATATTAAAGAAGTGCCAAAATACCACAATGTTAAAAACATGTGTTGTACCTTGACAGTTATCAGGTAAGGCTAAGTAATAGATTGGAAGAAGGAGATGACGTACAGCTGTAAAAGGGGTGAATTTGACATCACTGGAAGAGGAGAGTCAGCAGAAAGTTTCCAAATGGGTGATGGCATCACAATTGCAGGCTAAAGCCACCACTCTAGAAAATGCCAGGAAAGCTAGGAAAGAGGCATTATTAAAACTCAGTGAGATACTTGGAAGAGAGCTCTAGAGTGGCGTCTCTGGCTGAGTTTTTAAATCTAAAATTACATGGAAGACAGAAGACAACTGGGTGAATCCAAAATTAAGACCTTACGCATGGCAGAAAGGCTAGTGATGCTATGAACAGAGGTGAGGTTTCAAAAATTTATCAGTGATTCAGAATTAATTTGTTTATTTTGTGCAATATTTACTGTTTACACTGTTTTATGAATTTCTGGTTCACCTTTGTGTGGTTTTCAGTGGTAGAAATCTTGTTCTGATATTGTACTGGCTATAGCCTTTGTGCTGGGGTATTTGCTGATATTTGATAGCTAAGGCTATTTGCTGATAATCCCAGTTTACCTCCTAAATTCTTCACTGAATCCTAAAATGACTAATTGAAACTCTTTCCAATTCTGCAGTTTAACTGAGAAACAGTTATTGTCACTGATAGCAAAGGTCATATATGCAACTGCTAGCTATTTTCTTGCTAGGGAAGGTGGTCACCAGTTTCCTTCCCTTAGAAGCAATCTTGCTATGGTGAAACAGCAAGGAAAAAAGTGATGAGTCCTACTACCACCAAGGAAATCACATTAAGAGCTAATTTTTCTCTTGGCACTGTCCTCCTGTAGTCTTCTAAAGCTTCACTACTGACTCAGTTAGCTTGTGACAGTGCATGGTCCTCTTACCACCACAGCAGTATGGGGACAGGTACAGACAACCTCAGGCTGGTGTATGTGGAACAATTCCAGGTTTAAAACAGTGAAGACATTTTAGTAGCTTTGTCTGGCCCAGCATGGCTGTTGCCTTGGACTGGTACCATCTTGTCTTTCTGGCAAGGAATCACATTGTAGTTTGGCTCAGGAGCATGCGTTTGAAACCATCACCATTGACTCCGTGTAATGTGCTGTGGTTCCTGTCACAGAGCAGTCTCCTAGCATATGAATTGGATTCTTTTTGAATGAAATTAAGCTGGAAGAAGCATTCTGGGAGATCACTTAATGCTCTCTGACCACTAATAGGCATATTGCCTCTGGGAACAGAGCAGAGCCAGTCTGCAAGCAAACACGTAAAGAGTGCAAACTTCAGGTGCTCTGCACCAATGGTTTCCCCTCACAAATCTTCACCCACCGGGCCACTACTTGCATGAAATAATCTCAGTTTATATGATCAGCAGGGCAAGGGGAAACAGATGGGTTACTTCTGTAAAGTTGTCCTGCTCACAGTTTGTTTAATAAAGTACTACCTTGACTACACCACCACAGACACAGTTCAGCTGCCTATTGTGTTTTTTGAGCTGCATTTAGTACACAACAGATGAGTGTTTACTGTTATGCACATGTATGTGTATGTGTGTGTACGCATATACAAACATACACAAACGTACTGTTTGGATGTTTTATAACATAAGGTAATGTAGTAGATTTTTAATCAGAGCATCCCTTTGTCATAATGCAGAACTAATTGTGTTGTTGTGTGCTGGAGGTCAAAGTTGTTATAATAAAACATCCATCCTGGAGCTTTTTAGAGAAACCTGTTTAAAAAGGTTAAAGTGGGTAATTATCACAACCCTAATTTACAACTACTTGGCAATAAGAGTTGCTTTTCAATGAACCATTTATTCATGATCTGCTGCTTCACACTGCAGGATTCTTCTTGACTAGGTTAGAAAATGTAATTAATAAATGATAGGATTATTTATGGTTCACGGTGCCAGATTGGGAAATACAATGATATACAGAATGAGCTAAAAATTGTTCTTACAAGCAACATCTTGGTTTTTAATCCATGGATTGGATTGTCACATTACTTGATATGGTGTGGTGAACTCCTGATGGTATTCATAGGACATTATTTTGTTTGTCATCCTAGCTCTTCTGTGTGCCAATAAAAATGGACATGCTCCTTTGAGAACAGAGTTAATGAACGCTGACATGTTAATCTTTCTCTAGCTGAGATAGGGTGGCATTTGTGTTTGTGCTTAGTTTGACTATATTAGTGATTATCTCAAGCCCCTAGTGGAAACTGAAAGATGCTTATATTTCATAATCATAAAGTGATCCTTGAGAATTTATTCCAGTAATACTAGTTATGGAAACATGCCTGCTAAATACAAACAGGCTTTCTCAGTTTCAAGTTAGAAAAATATGCTAAAATGGGATCATGTCAGCTCTAATGCATTTATTCATGGGCAAAGTGGCTGGACATGTGTGACTGAAGCTGAATTTTGCTATGACCTTCAAAACCTGTAGGATCCAGAACTAAGAGGAAAAGCATTCTGAGTGGTAACACTTTATATTATTGTCATTAATTATTGCTTTGCTATCAAGTTTTCACACAGACAAAAATACTTTATACACTTATTTTTACACAGTCCTGTAAAAACTGGCATAAAATCTAAATCTGAGGCCTATTGGCTGTCTGCTATGCTTTCTACTGATACTGGAGCTAATCAAGAAAAACCTAGGCTTTAGCTCAAAGATGAAATTTACTATAGACCAATTAAGTTTCCAGTTTATCCTCAACTCACATCCCTTTTAAAATAGCTTTCTATAGTGATTAGGATTTCCAACAGCAATTGTAATGTAGTTGATACTGCCAGAAGTGACCTACTAAGACAATTTTAAAATGCAGTTAAGTTTTGATGAGGATTTGAATCCTGTGGCTTTAGAATTTCAAATGGTATCACTGGGTATGAGAATAATGGATAAAACCCAGGGGATTTACAGAGTCACAGAAGCATTGGGGTTGGAGGGCACCTCTGGAGGTCATCCAGTCCAACGCCCTACTCAAGCAGGGTCAGCTGTAGTGGGCTGCCCAGGATCACATTCAGATGTATTTTTAATATCTCCAAAGGTGGATATTCCTCAGCGTCTCCAGGCAATCTCTTCCAAGGCAAATCTTACATAGATTTCATTGTTGTAACAACATTTAGTCTTAAGTATGGGTAAACTTAACCTTTTCTGAATGTGCATTTGCATGCAGATGCATATGTAAACCAGTATTGGGATTTGATTTTTGTTCTTAGACTGAGATCTACTTATTGCAGTGTTACTGGTTATTGTTCTAAACACTAATTTAGGCTCAGGTACTGTTTCCTCTGTTGGACGTAATGGTGCCTGCATTCACTCCCAAGTTTCCTCTGATTTTATTTTAGGTTAAATGTGTAACTTGAAATGCAAAATGGGTGCTTGAATTTTTGCATAGATTTATATTAGAAAATGTTTCAAAATGAAGACAAAATAACTAAACTTGATAAAATTGGGAAAATATCTTTTATTTATTAGGATCTGAAAATTTTGCAAAACAGAAACACAGGATGCTTTGTTCATTTTCTACAAGTTATTCCTCTTTATCTACTGTCTTTTCTATGTGCCAAACATACAGATGAATGAGTAAAAATGCTCTAACTTTTGCAAATATCACTCCTGGAGTCTGCAGGCTACTTGAACTTTGTCATAGCATGTTGTCCTTTGTCCTAAAGTCCTTGCATTTTTTGTAATCTGGGAGGATATATACTTCTGCTTCTGTGATATGACATGGTACATGGACAACCAGCTGTTTTTCAGTCTTCTCCAAGGTTTACAAGGAGACTATCTGACTCACGGCACAGCTCAGGAGATAAAAATTGTTCGTATGGTCCTCACCCTACATACCTTTATACAGTTTTTTTCTCCATGTGTATGAACAAGAACCTTTGAAATGTTTCAATCCATATCATTACAAGCCCCAGGCACTGCAAGTGATAAAAAGCATGTTTATTATATTGCCCTAAACCTATGGCAGCTTTGCTTGTCTGCAGCTTCTTTATGAGAGGAATGTACACATTAAAATATTATTGCTGTGGAAAACAAAACGCTTCCCCCTCTAAAACATCAAAAGGGAATATTTGGCCAACTTCTGAAGAGACATACTAGACTGCTAGCCTTTTTATCACTTTATTGGTAGTATTTCCTATGGTTTCTTTCCTTGCAAAATCACCAAAACTCTCTTATGTGCTGCTGTTTCAATATCTTTGTTGTTTTTGTAATATGTCAAGCATGCATAGTTATGAGGAAATCTTCCATTTTCTTTTTTGCTTGTACCTGATTTTATTTTGGTTTCTCTTTTTCATTGACTCAGTTCATGAGAATTTAATTCAAAAGCCTTTGAATTAGCTCTTCTGGATACATATATATCTCTAATTTTCCCTGCTAGAAAGAACTAGAAAGACTTTTGTTCTTCTAAACCTATTGCAAAGAGGAGCAATAAAGAAGATATCAATGAGGAAAGTTGAGATTATTTTTTCCTTGTAACTATTTGAAGTAGAAGAAGGTCCTGTGTTTGAAAAAACAGAGACAGCATATGAAGGAAGGTGTCTCCTCTACTTTTCCAAACAAAATGAGGTGAAGTGCTGGTCTTTCTTCAGATATCTTCTATTTCTTCCTACATTTCTTAGAGAGGAAGGTGAAGATCCTATAGAAAGTATCAAGATGTCTGTTATATTTTGCACAGGAATTGCCAAATTAATATTCCTGAGGTGAGTTTTGTTTGAATGACATTCAGCCAATATCTGGTCTGTGAAGAACAGTGGTATTTTTCCTATTTGGTTATACATATGATTCAATTCAACCTTTCTTGTATTTTACTATATCTTTGTGATTGACAGTGGGTCAAAAACCTTAGGAATTCAACAATTTCTGCCTCAATATTGTATTCTCTTCTTATGTGTCCAAGGTTTTAAATCATTCTGCTCCATTCACCCATAAAATAAAATCTCTTTATGTGCAGTTACAGGAGGTTCCTTGCTATCTTTATGTTGCTTCCAGCATTTCTACAAAAGCACCTGAGGAACTTTTCTCTTTGTGACCTTGTTTCTGTCAGGATATTTTTCTTTTTTAGCTCCATTTTCTTATTTCTAATTTAGTTTGCCTAAGCTCAGCTTGCCTAATCCCCTGTGTGGCTGCATGAGGAAGAGGTATTCTGTTATTTTTAGTGGTGGATGAATAGTCTTCTATTTTTAATCAGACAGTTTTCATGTTCCATTTCAGGAGTGGACTAATGCATCCTCTCATAAATACATGAATTCCTCCTCCCTCATTCCTGTACACACACACACCTGCGTAAGTGTCAATTTAGGCAAATCATGTGGCCCGAAATTTCAAAAGATGTTAGATGATTTAAACCATCCTATTCTTTGGAAATTTCAGGGCATTCGTACTTTGGTAGATCAATGCAGTGATCAAAATCACTAGTCACCTCTGAAAATTAGGCCAAGAGAAGCCATTTTTGAAGCAGAGGGGAGAACAGAAGTGCCTTGCTCCAGCCTGGGCTCTGAGAGATACTGAGGCTGTTGGACTCAGATTGTAATTTCCACCATTGCATGCATGCTAATACAGTAAAGGGTAGTTTGGGGCAAAGTAGATGAAAGAGTGTAAGCACACCTACACAGTATGTACAGGAGGTGATCAAAATGCACTTTCAACCACTCCCCATTATGCATACCTAAACACCTGCTAAATTACCCTGGAAGTTGCACCATTTGCATTGATGACACG
Source organism: Nycticryphes semicollaris (assembly GCA_013400055.1). Lineage (NCBI taxonomy): Eukaryota > Metazoa > Chordata > Aves > Charadriiformes > Rostratulidae > Nycticryphes > Nycticryphes semicollaris. The sequence continues at coordinate 282,403 of VXBJ01002286.1, forward strand.
CAACTATGTCTCCTTTGGCTGCACTGCAGATAGGAGTAACTTACCACTGCTTATGAAGTGGTGCAAACTTGAGGCATTCATGGGACAGCTCATGATACGATTTTCAGCCTTCCTGGATGATTAAGCCTTTATTTCTCCTGTCCTCAGTAATCCAACTCTTCTCTGCTTCCATTTCTTTGACATTATGCAGCTCAACATCTTTTGATCTGGAACATAGTCATTTCTCAAGCTACTGTACCAGCTGTGAGCCTTTTATTCTTCCTAGAAGTCTGTTGTGGAACATCATCTGCAGAGGGCTCTATCTCTAGAGATGCTCTGTACACCCCTTTTTGCTATGCATATGCACAATCCCTGCCTGTGATCAACGTGCCATTGCGTAGTCGCATGGCATGGGAGATAATAGACCTTTGCTTCACAACCTGCCTGAGTGACAGAAGTTCAGCACAATGAATTGGCTGTGCCTCTTGTGAGCAATCTGACCATCCCACAACATCATATATTGTCTCCGTCTCTCCCTCTCTTTCTCACCTAATCATCCGTAGAATGAGGACACACAATAGTGTGTTTGTGTATCGTTTGGGATCAGCAACCAAGTCACCTGTGAATTATACAGGTCAACAGAAATGGAGGTTAAGATTTGGTCCAGGGGCATTCTTCCTGTGTCATCAGAGATTACAGACAAAACAAACACAGGGATACACCACAGGCATTTATTAAATGTTATTAGAATTGCTTTATTGTGGGGAGAATGAGAAGAGGAGGGATTACATTTCTGAATGCAAAGCTTATTTACTCTGATCCCAAGTCATCAGAGGGGCCATTTTAATTGACATAAGATAACTTGTCCCAGTATAAACATGCCGCAGCATAAAACCGGTACTTTGCAGGCATAGGGAATGTTGGGTATCAGTGGAAAAATTTCTTCTTAGTAATGGTCCTAAAGCTTTTGAGTGGACTTCTGAAGTCCGCAGACATGGACACTCATTCTTTTCTGCCTTTCCCTGACTTTTTTCCCTTCCATACCATTCTCCCCCCTGCACTTTCTTCTACTCTTCTGAGTAGATCATTAATTTGCAATGTGTGTTCCCCAGGTCCAGTCAGCAGGATCCCTGCTTCCAGGACTCTATTTGCAAGTTGCCCGTATGTTTATGCATCCATTTCCCGCCAGCCACTTCCCAAGATGCTGCCCGTAGTCTATTTTCTGGAATATTTTATTTGCCCCTAGAAGACTTCTTTCACTTGATGGCTAAGTTTACAGCAAGACATCAGCTGTTTTATCATGGATGGGAACTGAGGAAACACAGGGGGTTTAGCTCAAAGTTTTCTGATTTATTTCAGAAGACAGAAAGTGTAGTTCTGTGAAGAAAAGGAATTATGAGTATTAATATGTCAAAATGACCTGAGAAATTACTTGTGGGCTTGGAAATATCTTATTTTTTTTCCTGTGTCAGTTAGTCTAATAAATGATATTACCAGCCCCTACAAACCCTGCCATTCGAAGTGCTTACAGATGTGTGAAAGGACAGTTAGAAACAAGTAAGAGGCACCAAAGCTATTACAAAGTGATGAAGGCATCCTGGCTGTAACTGCAACCTGTTGATACAATTAATCAGTTTGAATGCTAGCAGGATAGAAAGCAGCTCTGAAAAGCAATGGTGAGAATACAGGCAATGAAGGCAGGGAAACAATGAATGTGATCATGCAAACAGAACCACTAAGGCTGACAGAAGAGAGGGAATGGAAGAGTTTTATTGGATATTTGAAACTGGGGAGGGGAACACTTGGAGTTAACAAATACATAAAAATATGAAGAACAGAAGAAAGTATTAAAATATGTACCTTTTCCACTCACACCCTAATCAAAATAGAGAACTTCTTGGGCCTGCTTCTCACAGCATCAAATTCCACTTGGCTAAGAGAAGAAGTGAGGCAGTGTGATAGGTTTGTTTTTTCTGTTTCTAATTTCTGTAACTTGCTACAGAAATTACCCATTATATCTTGCAACAAATAAGTTATTATATTTTTTTGCTTCATCTTACTGTGCATGATTTCACTGTTTACAGTGTGCTATATTTGTTTTCAATGTGCTTCCACATTTCCAGTACAGTTTTCGAGTGTGAAGAGAGTAGACTCCATATAAGGAGCTGGTCTGCCCCTATCCAAGCCTCTTAGCTTGAATACTACTCTTCTAGGTCTTCAAAGATTCTGGAATCCGCATTCTTTATTACAAGAAAAAACCCAACCAAATTCTCAATTAAATTCTGACACAGACAAAATTTTTTCTATTGCAGGAACCGTTTACTGAAAGACTCTCAGGGAAGTTTGTTGAAGCCATCAAAAATGGGGGTTGCATACTTGCCTTTTATTTAGCCTCAAAATTACTTATTTAAATTGCTATCCAAGAGCAAGGACGAAGCTGTCTAACTGGTTTGGAATTAATTTTATTAATACCTTTAATTCTCCTACCTCTACCCACATCCTTTCAAAACAATTTTTAGACTCTCTTACTATAAACACATTGAGAGATTTGTCATAAATACTGTACTGATTATTATTACTATGAACAATCTGTTCATTGCATTACTGGTATTAGAAATGGAAAGACCAATTAGACCTGTTAACCCATCTTTTTGTCAGTAAGTTGATTGGGAATTACTGAAGCGTAACAATTCTAAGTGGCTTTTCATGTGAATGCCAAGCTAAAATGGATATTCAGAGATGCATTAAGCATTTTTACCTGGCACTGCGTTCATCATTTAAAGATCTACATGTTAATTTGCAGAAGTGCAACATAAACACGGCTCAGGCTTCTGTGCATCCTCTTTACAATGTTTGTATACATGTAAGTGTTGAATAGTAAGATTGTAGGCCAAATGTTGCGAGTAAGGACTAGGAGTACAGTTAACATGGATTACTTGGACATAATACTTAAAGAGTGGTACATCAGGCAGTTATTGTAAGACTGACTGAAGGATTTAACTTCAACAGTCACAGGCAAAAATTATTAGTTGAGGCTAAGACTGATGTCTGAATGCATTTAACAGACATAATTTTTTAAAAGATCAAGACAGCATTTCCTAAGCTGCAGCTATATTTCAGAAAATTATTTATCCAAGGAGATAGGAGTTCACAAAGTGGCAGTCAGTGAAAGATAACCATGTAAATTACCCATGAGAGTGGTGCTAGAGATGAACAGCAAACAGGGTATCTAGAAAAGAGTATGGTTCTTTTACTTTATGATGTAATCTAGTCAATAGGTAATTGATACACTCAAAATTCTTCAGTAATGGAATATACAGATGGTTGAAAACTTCTAACAAAATACATGGGTTTTTTTGGAATTTGCTTTTGTCTTGAGATCACACCATCCCCTTGAGATGGCTGGAAACAGGGCAGGTTCTTGGACAGACTGCAATTGGAGAGTCCTGCCACCTCCCGGTTTGCACGTTTGCGCTTCCTAGATGTGAGGCTGTGAGACAAATTGTGAAGAGGTCTGTCCCACAGCTTGTGGTATTGATTACTTACTTTTATTAAGAATCATTAAAATGTGTGAACTTATTCTGAATCAAAATAAAACATCTTTCCCTAACAAATCTGTCAGTCAGTTGGACTTAGGTATTTCTGTGCAATTCTGCTTTTGTGCTTCTTTAAGTGTACTTGCATTGTCTCCCTCAGTAAGCCACTGATCATACTTCTCTGTGCCAACCTGTCTTAAGTAATATGGTGGTATGGAGTATGGTAATATGGTGGTATGGAGTATCAGATACACTGGAAGAAGCAGAAGTTCAGTTTAAAAACACATTTACTTGCTATTTTAAGAAATTTCAGAGACAATTTGTCATTGTCACTAGCATGCTCTTCTTCTCTACCTGGGGCATAAAATGCATTCTCTTGATCCTTGACCTTCAGGTGATTTGCCAAAAGACACCTTTCCCTCCATCTGAGAAGAGCCCATCATGTATTAAGCTAAGCAACTGAACTGGGAGTTACAGAAATAAATGAACCTCCCTCTCTCTTATACCCCTTGGGCACCTGGCTTTCCTATGTTGACATCTCAAAGGAACACTAGTTGATACACGGACCATTTAGTCATTTATATAGAGACCATTACTGACCACTAAGACTTCCTGCAGGTTTCAGGAAGGAATACTATTCAGGAAAGCACATTCTTCTCTTGGTGTCACCCCTGGACAAAAGCCCTGGGGAACACTTAGGCTTTCAGGGCTTCCTGAATGCTGAAAACCTCAATCTCCATGAGGGTAACAGGAAAGTTGAGATGTTGAGTCTGGGATCCTTACAAGGAATACTATACCAGGAGGTCCAGGAAACCCGAGGATTGGGCTGTGTGAAGTTAATCACCTTAGCCGGTTTTGGCAGCCTCGGACAGTCAGAAGAAGGGCATCCAGAAGTGTACCCCACACCTGAACATTAAAGATATCCTGAGTTACAGTGAAGACATTACATTACTCATAAGTATTAATTGGAAGCTACCTCAGTGAAGTGCATGTGATTTGTTGTATCTGATAATGCTTACGTCCAAGAGGAAAGGATGTTTACTAATTTCAAGGGCAAACCTCTTGTCTGTCTCTTGACTGCAGTTTCACACAGACAAGTATGAGTCACTGGGAACACAGTCTAGTGTTTGTGCCCGGGAGGTGCCTGCAAGCTCCTCTGCACTGGCATTCTCATCTTCTGGGAGTGAAACTGGGGGAGACTTTTCTAGTGCTTTACATACATATGTGAAGATTGCACAAACAGATTTTTAGATGTATTTACATGTGTGTATATAGCACAGAGGTGCCATGACATGAAATGTCATTTTCTGAGGTGGAAAAATCAGTCTGGCCAAGTGGTTCTTACAGAAATCTATGATTCAGCTAAGTTTCCAAGGTACACTGAATATAAATTTGTGAAGCAGATGTTGGTAAGATACCCCTAAGGTCCACTCATGAGCAGAGGAGATGCTGCTTGGTTGCTTGCTAGGAGAGTTGTCTTGGTGAAATTTCAGAGCAGCTGCTTTGCAATAATATAAGGAAAGAAAAAAAATTCAGCCTCGATCTTAGCAGTAACAGACCTGTGCATGAACACATTTTGTAATATGTTTCCTCATAAGCTACACAGATCAGCATTTAGAATGTGAGTCTATTCGCAAACTTTAGGAGGGAGAGAAAAATTCCCAAAAGCAACAGATAAAGGCAGCTAAAATATGCTGTAAGATAAAAATTTGTATTTCACCTAGAACTGAATTCCAGTCTTATGCTAGGTGCATAAAATAGTTATTTGGATTCAGGCCAACATTTCCACGTCTTTAGTGTAAATAAGACATCTCAATGGCAAGTTTAAAGTCAAATGGCTCTATACGAAATGGCAGCAGCATTAATTAAGCGCATACTTTTCTGACCCCTTGGGATTCTCTGCATATTAATCACAAGCCAAAATGGTTCCTCTTTTGTTGGGGATTCATCAGAGCAGTCCTGTTCCCCTCTTTTACTTTGGCTGTAAAGTCAAATATTTAAAAGGTGTTAGTGGAGCTGAAGAGGAGGACAAGAAGTCACTGAACAAGACGATAATTTGTTATCTTTTATCAGGCCTGTTTTTTTCTCTCCTCAGGTAAAAGCATGCTGAGTTTAAGTCATTCCTGGCATGGTCAAAAGGTAGATGCTGAACTGATTACTTGCTGTGACTCACCTGGCTTTGGCTTGACTTCTGCTCATATGCAAGTTTGCAAGTGTAGGTGTGGAAGTGAAAAAACATTTAAAATAGACATACAGCTGAAATACTCATCCTCTGGGTACAAGGTTGTTTTGCCTAGTCACATAATTTACAAGACTAATGGCAGTGTTACTTTAATCAAAGTGCTTTAATTACTCTTGTTTTCCCAGCTTGGATTTTTTTTTTCATTAATATTTGTGACATTTGTTTCTCTGAACATATTTTAAATCACAGTATTTTAATGAATTGCCTACCACTTTTAAACATGTTCTTTTATGACAGCTAATTGAAAAAATCATGATTATTTCACCTCTTGAAAATCCCGGGTCTCTTCATTTACCATTTATCTGTGATTCTTAGACCTCTCAACAGCAAGTAGCTTATTTGGACTGAGATTTTGTATGCAGTAGGTTAGCATAAAAGCACTATGGTATGTTCAGCCATCTTGGCATTGTCATTTGAGGCTTTTTTTAATTAAAAGTCTGCCTTGGAGTATGTCAAGTGCTCCTGTATTTTTGCCATTCTTCTTATCTCTATGGCAACAAAAATATTTCAACATTTACATGGGCATCATATTCTTTGCTAATGTACTATCTGAACTGTTTGTATGCTGAGAAGGGGAACAGCAGAGATTGGCTTCTGCTGGCTGGGATGCAGGAGTTGTCAAGACAACCAAGAGGCCTAAGGATGTCCTTACTAGTAGCATTAAATTGAAGCTTTAAATTAATTCACCCTCATGTGTTTTTGTAGCTTATGCTGTTAATTGAAATAATAGGAATGACCTTCCCTGTACATTCAGAGCACCTGTCCTATTAAAATTGCATGTGCTATTTACTTAAGTACACTCATCTATCAGACAAATCTAGCGTGAAATAGGGGAAAATGGAAGACACTTATATTGTACTGCTATGTATTGACTTGTAGTAATAGGAGAAGCAGCTTTTCTTGTGTCAAGCTTGAGGTAGTTGTGATGAACATTTTATTCTGAAACTTCATTTATTTCTGCTTCCCACTCAAGAGCCTTAAGTCTGCATAACTCTAGACACTACAATTTATTCTACGCTGTAGAATCTAATTGAAATGAATAGTTAAAATTGGTTTTGTGGCTGTAATACATTTGAAGAAGCTGAGTATCATGTTTTTGTGTATGCGATAGAATGTCTTTTCCTTCTCAGCAGGAAAAAAGAAAAGTAAAACAGAAGGAAACTTACTTTTTGTTCACATCATAATCTTCCTCTAACTTAATTTGTGAAGTTACTTTCAATCTTTTTCAAAAACAATTTTATACAGGAGCTGGTTGAACTTTTTGTACCTGCCATTTAGATTTGCACTGCCAAGTACATGGGAGAGAAATTATTATATGATTACGTGTATTCGTTCTCCTTTGCACAAGAAAACACAATCTGCCAACAGCTGTTTTGCTGAAATTCACGGGTCTCATCTTCATGCTCGTGTATGTCAAATATTCAATCATTTTTACACTGGGCAACAAAGAGGAAGGATGCACAAGATCTTAAAGGATTGAAAGGATATCATCCTTCTCTGCAGCATGTTTAAAACACAAGTTTCCACTCTCTATCCTCCTGGAACACTTTTGATCTCACAAACATGGAAGTGCACTTCTAGTTACCATTGCTTTTATGCCCTTAGGTAGATCATCAGGCAATAGAAAATTTGGGATTATTTTATTTTCCCAGTTCGATATGCATTGATGCACAAAGCTATGTAATTATACTAATCTGCACCATCTGAGAATCTGATCAGTGATCTAACGAACCTTTGAGGCATGTTTGTTGGGCAAAAAACTCTAAATCTTTCTTCATAGATTAGCAAAGAGAAAGGAATGATTTATGTGTTACTTCAGGATTGCTGAGAGTGCTGATATTAAAATGGGGGTCTGATCCCCCTGTAGTTGAGAACACAGGCAAACTTTCCTGGGGACTACTTGCTGCAATGACTAGAGCGTGCCTCTGAGGAGCCATGACTCACCTGGCAGTCATACTTCACTGCATGCAGAAACTCAAGCATAAGCCACTAACAGAGCAGTATGGGAATCGGTAAAAACAAATGTACTGTGTAAACGTCATTACCACAACATGAACTGGAAATGCTATACATTTGCTTCTGCCTTTGCAAAGGGATGGATTACTGGGAGAGGGTAGGAAGCAGACAAGCATCCTCTCTTATTCCCTTGCTACTGTTAATCTCTCCAAGATGGGTACCATCTATGTGACATGTGGCAGGGATGCAGCAGTCTCCATGTCAACACTGTGGCTGCAACCAGTTTACTATATGCATGTTAATGCTTGCTCCCACTGGTATTTGAAACATCTGTGAGTGCTCAGCACATCTGAAAATCAGGCCATTTAATTCTAGGTACTTTAAATATAGATTAAGAGCCTTACATTTGGGTATGCAGGTTTGAATGTTTTGCATCAAACCTCTCCATCAGCCCTCTGTCAACAGTGCTATATAGAGATGATATTGCAGAATAAGATACAATCAGGTCAGAATTATTTGTAAAAATAACCCTGTAACAGCATTAACCTCACTTTAAACTACAGTTCTTAGAGTGTAGCTGCATCCAACACATCTTGCTAAATTCAAGCTGACTAACCTTCAATGGGTCTAAGTTTAAAAGAAAAGCATTGTTCTCTTTGCTACATTCAGATTAAAAATACCCATTTTTCCCAAGCACAGCTTCTGTCTATGCACAAAAATACTGTTGGTAACTCTGAAGCCATCTTATTTTGCCAAGGTGTACAACTGAAGGCACAGAACAGCTTGCTGCTGTTTCACTGGTTTCAGCACCCCTTGATATTTTACTGACACTCAGGGTCTCCTTTGACAGTCTTGGTGGTTTTGCAAGGAGCTGCTGCCCTGTTTAAAACTGATGGAAAGGAGGGGCTATGCTACAGTGGCATTGAGACAAGTGCAAATTGGTCTATTATCACCTTCCTGCTCTGAAAGAAAATGGCAAAGGAATAGAGCCACAACAGTTTTCATAGCATCTCTAAGGTTGGCATCAGGCTGGTGAAAGTCCCAGAACTTGTAGGAGCCCATACTTTTAGAGATGGATGCCATCCTACATCCTTTTCTATCTCTAGTTCAGGAGAGGGAGACTGATACCAGGAGAGTCTCACTTGAGGAGGTCCCGAACAACAGCTGCCTTAAAGGTAAATAATATCTCACTGATTTTACATGAGGAATTACCTCAGAGTCTCTTCTCGGGGCATGAAACTTTCCAGCCATTACAGTAGTAGAGCTGAGATTAACAGGGGCCAAAAGTCAAGCACAGGAAAGAAAATGGTCTGTTATAGTAGGTCAGGCATCTCAGGTGGCATCTGAATGATAGGATCTGCAAAGTCACGTGGAAGTTCTTACAGCAAGAAGAAAAACCCACTGGGCTGAATCAAACTCCAAGGCTCTGAGGCATTGGAATTAATTTTTCCATTTTGGACCTATATCCTGATTTCTTGATAGTAGAATTTGCCTACGCAACAGTCAGTACATGCAAATCAGTATGGAATATAAATTAGTATGTATGGATCTACACTAGCACAACCTAATTGTGTATCAGTCATCTGTTAAAATAAAACACAATACTATTTTCATAATTTAGCCTCAACATGGTGTGTCCCTAAAAATGTCTCTAGCACCTCCTGTAACTTCTTAACAGTGAGTCTCGAAATGTTGGTACAGCAGTCCTAGGGGCAGATAAACAGCTTATGGACCATTACATGATTTCCAAGTATTTAGACATAAATCTTGTAGCCATTATATATAACCTGTTTTTTCCCCTCATCTTGCCCCCCACACCTCTTTCCCCTCCACCTCCACCCCCTCCCTAGTTTTGCTCCCTCTTTTGAGGGCCTGGATATGTCACGGCAGAGTTCCCTTATTAAAGCAGCTTGCCAATGTTTTCTCTGTCTTCAGCACGGTGGGATATTTCATTGACACTCAGGATCTCCTTCAATATTCTCTCTCTGTCTCTCCTGACATTTTTGCAAGGAGGGAGAAAGAGGCTGGGGGAAGGTGCATATAATGCTTCCACTGCTGAGCAGTATGAATTATATCTGCTGGAGTAATAGTGTGAAGTGGCAGGGATCCGTTTTGATGAATCTCATGCTGATTTGTAGCCCCAATTCTAGCTGTAGGTAACACTGAACACCTGTTTGGAGTACTAGAGAGATGGAATAAAGCTCTGTACAGTAAATATGCTGTGTACTGTAGCTGTTTGTTTATTGTCACATGATAATTAATTTGCAATTATATTTCAAAACATACCGGAAGAGAAGTGCACTGTAATTCCTACTACCCAGAAAGAGGCTCTGCAGTGACACTTGTTAGACTCTGAGCTGGCTGATTCTCTCTTTTCCCATCACTGATTGCTTTTTTCTTTTGTCTCAGCACAGAACAGAAGGTTATAAAAGAGACTTCCATAAAGGTTCATGCCTGGACACTAATGGGTCTGTGCTACTCTGGAACAGCGTGCCTTAAAAACACACACAAGCGCATGAAAAGAGGAGGTGGAAAGACCCATATGATTTTCCCTCTGACATCCCTTGCTGTACCACATTATTCATAGTGTTCCACCGCAGAAGGAAAGTTTGTGAGCCCCATTCATCATCTCCCACCCATGAAATCCTTATCTTTTCATCCAAAACCCTCCTTTACTTCTGTTTAGCCTATTCAGAAATGTCCACTAAGAGATACGGTTTTTATCATTCATCGTTATACCTGCCTCTGACTCTGGTGATATCTCCCACAGAAACCTAGATCCTACCCTGAGTCTTTAAAATCATCATAAGACCAACACTGTTTTTACATGACTCTTGTGTTTCACTGCACCACTTTGTGATGACTGTAGCTCTCTATTAACTATTCCTTTCAGCAACTTCTCCACAAAAGTATCCAATATGTCTCATGTACCTGGAAGTCTGGATTTTCAAAAGTAGACCCCAAAATTGGGTTTTTGCTAGCACACTTCAAATGAAGAGACGAACCAGAAGCTTGTCTTTGCTGCAATGCCATAGTAATACTGCAAGACAATAGATGTTGCTATATTAGATACTGCAGTGAGTTTTTTCAATGCAGTTTTACAACTTAATGTTTGGTTCCTTCGAAACGGTTTTTAGAAACAGCTTCCAACAAGTTTCACAGCAAGTTAATTGCTTCTTCCTTGCCTTTTCTTAAGAGTGATCTATTCTCAGGTCCATCCTTGTTACTAACACATACAGAACCCTAGGTTCTCTCTTTATTTCTTTTCTCCCATGTTTTTTGATTAGGCTTGCAATTTTTAACTTTTCCTTCTTTCAGCTCTTTATGAGTACCTCCAGTTGTTATAAGCTAGTCTCAAGGTATTTTAAATTTAACTATATATATATATATAGTTAAATTAATAATCTAAATTTGAAAGTAGATCCTTATTATTTCACTAAAGCTTAAAGCTTGAATGTATAATTTCATTATTTTGTTTCTGTTGCAACTGTCCCATGGTTGCATAAAAATAGGTGTTTTCCACTGTGCACATTGAGATTTACTTTGTAGCTGAGAATATGGATCTTAAGCTCCTAGAGACTTACTTGTTCTATACAAATTTATGATCAATTGCAAATATGTGGAGTATATAAACAAAAATGCTTTGACAGTAAAATAAGAAATAAATCAATATGCCTCAAAGAGAGTACTAACTTAATTTTCAATTATGTCAAGTAAGGAAGAAAAAGAGAAAAATACTGGCTTCCTCTGAAAATCTTCCCAAATACGACATTTCTTTGACATTTTCACATGTGCTGAAAAGTTACTCCTGAGGAATTCATTTCCATTGCTCTCACTTGGTGTCCAACAGTGACTGATATAAATATTTTATTAGGCAAACCTGCAGGTTTCTGAAGATTATATGTCTTATCAAGTTGACCCTTATAATTATGTTGTCTTCTGTAACTGTAGGATCTCTTTTAATTTTGCAGTCTTTTTGTAAATATTGAACCATAAAAAAATATACAATCAGAAGCAAAAGCTGACTGTGAGTAAGAAAAGGTGTAAACAGGTCTCTTCTGCTTGCTCAGGAAGATTACCATTCTGCTTGTTGCTGTAGAGATGATGCCTTAATTATAAGTTAGTAACTGGCCAAGGTGCAGTGTGTCCTTAACTTATCTGTTTTCCCAGACTGTTTTTCTTTGTTTGCTTCTCTTTTAAAGTAATCATTGTGGAAAAAATAATATTTCTCTCATCTTTCCTGGAGAAATGGGATTTAATGGTGAAATGTTTCAGTGGCACAGTTTTATGAACAGTGAGTTCAATGAGAGTTTGCAGTTCAGTCAAACTGAGCTGGAGGCTGTATGTAGAGAAGAAATACCTGTGAGTTTTTATTTGATACGGGATCTTTTACACAGGGGTGGTTTTTTTATTTTTTATTTTTTATTTTTTTTTTGGTGGTGATTAGCTCTTGGTCACATAATTCTGTGGCCTTCTTTTGCCATTATGAAACCATTGTCCCTGTTATTCTCTGCCTCTGCTTTCTGCAGTTATTTACTTAGGGAGGACTTTGCTCTTTTCTGGACAGCAGAAGAAACCATATGGACCTGCTATGAAAGGAAAAGCTGGGAGGCTCTGTGCAGATATGTACATACCTTGGTACCATCAGTTTGATGCCCCAATGTGTCCCAGTACATCAGTACATGAAAAAAGGAGATGAGCTAAAATATTGGGCCAGCTAATCAATGTGGATGGGGGGTTTGGCCCATATTCGACCCCTTTAAATTTAATATTCAACTGACATACCTTATTTAGGGCAATGTTCCTTCTTTCTGTCCTGTACAGTTCCAGAAAGTGATTCAGATCTTAACTGAACTGAATCACTCTCTTGAAGCCTCTTTTTTCCTTTCTGTTCCTACAGACTATAGGAACAACTAAGACCTTAATTAAGACACCTTGACCCAATGTCTATATTTAGTTGGAACAGACCTTTGCCCATCTATCAGTGGGCATTGTGTTATGGTTGCCATGTTGTGGTGGGTCTTGTGCCAGGCAATGCAGGAGGAAGCAAAATACTTACAGAGTGCTGCCTTTTCTGCTCCTGCAGACTGTCTCCTGTTTGCTCAGATTTCTCTGGCAAGGTAGGATCTACCATTCCAGAAATAGCCGCTAGAGTAGAGGGCATCTATTCTAAGTCATTTCTTGCTTGTTTTTAGATATAAAACCACGGGAAGTCTAATTAAATGACAGATAAAATAGTCCTAGGGATTAAAATTAGTGATATGAGCAACAAAACTACTACAACTTTCCCTTTTTATTTAAAACTTATTTAAGAACTTTGAGAGGATGTTTTATAAGAATTATTATTGATGAAACAACAATGGGTAAAGGATTAAGAAGTTTGAGAAATAGCAGGTCAAAAGAAGGGGATAATGCTGTAACTCTAGGTCCCTCTAGAGAATAGAGATGACTTTTGGATTCCGGATTCCTGCCTGGATGGCCTGCAAATAGTGAAGAGAAGTGTGGTAGAAGAAATGTCTTGAGTTTCTAGGTAGACTTTGAAAGACTTGTACAAATGTGTGAAGATCATCCACCGACAGAGGATCCCACTGGCTTGTGTGAACTATTTTCATAAACACTTGGGGCTTCCCACATTTCTTCATGTGCACTACTTTTGATTGTGCAGTGCAATACATCAAATCCATTTAAAAGTGGTACCCTGCTTGGTTTTCTCTGTCAGCAACATAGCATCTTCACTGTCTGATATAACTGCTTAGTGCCTTCATTAAGCTCTAGCACTCAGGTTCTCCAAAATTCTCAGCACATGGGAATATCTACTTTGATTTTTTCCCTTTTAATATTTCTAGATATCTTATAATATATAAAAGGAACTAAAATGCTAGATGATGAGTGGTTTTGTGTTACTCCTTTTAGTGGTTTTGTGTTACTCCTTTTTTATTATTATTTTTCAGCTCAAAATATGTGACTATCACATTGTTCTTGCAGTATGTTTATGCCTTGGGATTTCAGGGGGTGTGAGGGAGATAAAATAATATTAGGGGACAGAACAGACAGATAGGAGCCAGATCTAGCTCAGTTTTATTGGCAGTAATTTCTGGAATAAATTATTCCCAGAACATGTTCAGGTTTCTTTTGGAGAAAATTTACTGAAATCCTTCAAAAACAAAGGCTACTGTCAGAACTAACTATTGAGCAGTAAGGAAAATTAGAGTTCTGGTTTTCATCTGGCTTGTTGGTCTTCTTTTATTTAATTGTAAGCATCCCTAAGGATATGTGTACTACCTGTAATTTCTTTTTTACTCCCACCCAGCAGTTTTTCTATTTTGACCTTGTGCATTTGCACATGATTTCTTCTGCACAGCCCCTCCACAATTAAATGTCTTTGCTGGAGGCCAGGGCTCCAAATGTCAATGTAGGTAAGTGCAGCGCTGCTAGGCTAGCCAAAAGCAGCCTGAGAAGCCAAGAGGTTCCCGTGCAACTCTATGGTGTGACCAAGAGTCAGGATATACTGACACTATTAGAGATGATCTGTTCACTTCAGTACAGATTATATGAGCTACTATAATTTAATTTCTACAGAGGTTTGATTGCTCTAGTGGCAAAGTGTGAGGTGATAAAACAGTATTTCTTATATTTAATGTTCTGAGAAGTATAGGTTATACACTTGAAACTGATTTAAAAACAACAAATACTTAAGTGGTGCGTTTCAATAAAGACTTCTCAAAGTTCTTGAAAAGAGAGAGCTGCCTGCCTGTGAACAATGCAGTGAGAGGTGTGGGAGCCAGGAGTATACATTACATATCTTAAGGACAAGAGGAACTCCTGGGAAATGGAGGGAGTGAGGCAGAAACGAGTGATAAAGATGCAGACAGTGGCTGCTGCCTTATGGGTTCAATTTGCCTCTCTGTCTGCAATCCTAAAACTACAACAGCACCAGTGAAAGAGCCGCTTTGAAGCTCCTTTTGAAAGATTGTGACTCTTTCAACTTCCTAAGCATCCTCACTGCATAGCTCATCGCATGGCTTAGGAGGATTTTTGGCTAATAAGCATTCTAACTTGTGTTCATGGAAAGTGGTTTAGTAGCACGAGTGTGATAAATCTCAACAGTATGGGCATCAACTGAAATTTGCAGTGTTTCTCCCAATATTATAAAGCTCTCTCACTTCCTAGGAGAGCCCGTGAAGTTGTGCGCACAAGAATTGACAAGCTATTTCTGTGATAGTAGTGGCTGTGATTACAGCAGGCTTTGTAGTTACTTGTGGTTACAGAAAAGTGTGCTTTTTTGGCTTGGATAGCAGTTTCTTGTAATATTCTGCCACACACAATGGATAAAAACCCTACCAAAATTTTTAATCTTACAGACTAAATCTATACTGTCAAAAAATGACCTAAGCAAATGCTGTGTCTTCACTGTTCTCATTTTGTGTACTGAAGAAGACGGAAACCATGTAGGCCATATACTAATGCTGTTCATGTTGCAGTGAAAGGAGGCCCACTT
Source organism: Nycticryphes semicollaris (assembly GCA_013400055.1). Taxonomy (NCBI): domain Eukaryota; kingdom Metazoa; phylum Chordata; class Aves; order Charadriiformes; family Rostratulidae; genus Nycticryphes; species Nycticryphes semicollaris. The sequence continues at coordinate 297,614 of VXBJ01002286.1, forward strand.
TAAATAAACACTAAATCCAATTTCAGCCAGGCCTGTATCTCTCGATTGCAATTTATTTTTTTTTTAAATATGCAGAATGAGACTCAGGGCTTTTCATTTCTTAAGAGATGAACAACTGGAGCACTATGACACATTTATATAATGCTTAATTTCAGAAGCAAGGAAATTAGACAAATGGATTTATTGAGCCCAGAATTTAGATCAGGGATCAGCTTGTGAGCTTAATGTGCTATGGTAGCCTTTTAAATAATGTTCCTTTTTTGATGTAGTCTCTACCACTATTACACTCCCTTCCTATTGATGTTCTTCATCACATATCTGTTACAAGTTCTTACTCTAGCTGTGGGGGCGGGCGAAGCTAATTAGATTGATGTTGACGATAATAAAGCATATCTACTGCAACATTTTTCTGTGTGTCTGAGAAAAGGTAGATCGGTCACTTTTCTTCCTTTCCTCATGGAAAAACTCCCAAAATGTAAATGCTAGTTGCAGGAACCTGTAGTGTCATGAAGACAGGAAGAAAGGGGCAAACTATAGCTCTATGTTACCAGTTACTGAGGAGTGGTAAGGAGTATCAGAGAGTATTCTGTGACATTGAACAAGATTCCACAGAACTAAAATTTGTGTAAACTGCAAGAGGTTTTGCAGCTTCTCTCCTAACCCCTAAATAAGGTCTTTTTCTCACAGATATTTCGTATGTACAGAACCATTTCATTTCCATATTTGCTGAATTTACGAGACTGAAAAATTTTAGAAGTTAAATGTTTTACATCAAGTTCAACACAATACTTCCTTCAGGCTGATTTTTTTTCCTTACTTAAATTAAGCTGATGGTTTTGTTCACATATCCTATTTGAATCAGACAAGTTGAAAACAGATTTTATAGGGTTTGTTGTTGTTCAGCCAGTGAACTAAATATGGGGTGGTTACTATGTCATTACTCTTTTTCTATGCAGATATTTTCTGACTGTACATGAATGGCTTTCTACCAACTCTCTTGTGTCTTTACAAAGATTCTAGAACTGCTCTTAGTCCCAATTCACACCAGGTTTGTCCACAAAGGTTTCAGGAAAGTCCATAAGTAGGTAATTAACGTCAAATAGAGGAGCAGACACCCCCAGAGAAGAGCAGACATCCACATCCTCTAGTTTGGGTCTCTAATTAAGGTGGGAATGGGAGTTGTTGCTTTTAGAAACCTAAGTTCGTTCTGATGCTGGAAAAAGCCAGGACTTTCCAGAAGGTAATGAGAGCAGTTACACTGACTGCTTAAAGTGAAACCAAGTGACTGTTTCAGGTAAGAAAGGAGGTATATTTGTTGAAAGGTGAGTAAAAACCTACCTGTGTTTCTGGACACAAGGGCACATAGCTTAGTATTCTGCAGCATCAAAGAGAGCTCTGTGGTCAGAGAGGTATAGAGCAGCTTTTGCTACAGGTACTTTGCTCTTGCAGTATATTGCAGTAATGAAATCTAGATGCACTTACAGTAAATATATTTTTTTTTGGAGTCTTTTATGAGTTGAAAAACACTGAGTTTATAAAAGCTCATTTGGTGTACAACAAAATCTATCTATTCCTCCAAGAAATTTCAGCTATACTTGTGTAAGAGTTTCTTCTATTGGCTAATGTTTGCAAAGTGCTTTGAAGATGAAAGCATTAAGTGCCTGGTGTTATTACTACTATTATAGAGCATACTGAGGTATGCAGAATGGAAGTATTCATGGAAAGTAGTTATTTCACGTATTCACACTGAAATAACTTGGGCCATGTTTATCCCTAGTGTAAATTCAATGAGGTCAGTAGAAATCTATCAGGGCTGAACCTGAATCAAGTTAAGGTCACGCAAGGGCCTATTTTCGTAAAAACATGTTTGTCTGCAAAACCACTGAAACACCCTGACAGCCAGTTTTCAATGTCATCCATATCCCCCCAAGTGCTTTCATCATTCAAAAGCTTTATTTTCAATTTGTTGCATTGGAGGAAATGTTTGAAAGCTGTCATTTCCCATGGAAAGGCACTACAACATTGACTTTCAAAGAGCATAAGTCATTTTTAAAAGTGGGCCTCAGACTTGTAAGTTACTCAACTGCTCTTGAAGATTGTGTCCTTTCCAGTAATATGAATTAGCTGTGCTTTGGATATCATAATGAAAGCTTTATACATCGCTACCCAGTAGTTTACTTGAAGGGTGAATAAAATGATGAAATAAGAGAGTAGGCAAAGCAAGAGGGAAGGCTGGAAGAAAAGAAAAAATATGTATTTGTATATAGATTTTGCCACTTGACATAGAATCATAGAATAATTTAAGCTGGAAGTCATCTGGTTCAACCCCCCACGCAGAGCAGGGCAGGCAGAATATGGTGCATTCCTTTTGAAACAAAAATTATATTCTAAAGCTCTAGGAAGATTAATTGTGTAAAATCAGCTAGGTTTCTTGCCGCCAACTCCAACTGTCCCTCCTGTCCTCCTAGGGCTGAAAAAATGAAGTAAATTATCTTGATTGTGGTAATGCAGAACATTTGTGGGCACTTTGTACTGGGAGAGGATTCTGTGCTACAGTATCCCACCTGCACCTCACTAGTACATTAGAAGTTTGGCTTTTCCAGTAAGAATGTAACCAAAGTCTGGCCTGCATGGGAGGCAGACACGGTGCTCTGAATGAATCAAACCTATTAAGATCCTCTGAGCTTTTAGGAAGGGTAGGGAATTAATTTATGACTCAATGGCATTTGCCATTCCAATTGCTTGTAAGACAAAGATAAGAGAAACTCCGCATATATTCCCCTGTGTTAAGTCTTGCTTAACAAAGCCTTCCAAGAACAATACCAACCAGCCTAAAAAAGTTGGTTCTGGACTGCTTAGGTTGCACTTCTCTTAGCTGAAAGTGCTTAAAAGTGGCTACCAGCCTCATCTGTAGTGTGATGCATAATAGTATTTATGTTTCTTCTACAGACCTGAACCTTACTCACATTTACAGCAAAGGTATTGTGAGGTTTCCCAGGTGTTGAGGTGAAATTATGTTTTGCCACTTCGAGGATGATACTCCACCTTTTCCTGAGCAGGAGCAGCCATCCATACATCCCTAAGACTGCAGCAGTGCTGGTGACATTGAGGTAAACATGCCCACTGATCGCTAAAATTAATGTAGTGCTGAAGTTACCCTCTGGCACCATGCCAGAGAACATTAAAATAATAACATAGATTTAAAAGAAAATCTTTGAAAGAGCTTAAAGTCAAATAAAAATTTGACCCTTAGACACAAATGGCCTGAAGGCACCTAACCAACTTTCCAGAGTGTTTGCTAATACAATAAATTGCGTGCAGAATTTTTACAAAATTTGGAAGTGAAGGGGTTAAAGGAAGGGATGCAATTTAATTATGAGAAGAATTGGCCCATTTAAAACAATAGCTTTACAGTTTCTGAATTCATGGTGTTTAAATCACAGGGTTGCTTCCTTAGGCTTTAAGAATCAGCAATGGAGTTCTTGTAATCCTCTTCTGATCTTCTCAGGGCATCAGGACTCTGGTTTATTGACATGTAATTAGATCAGGATGTCACTACATCAATGTCAGTGTAAACATCACTAAGTAAGTAGCTGATCCTTACAAGATCAGCAACCTAATCTCCTCTGGGATGCCAACAGGCTTTGTTAACACTTAGGCTTAGGATTGTATCTGTTCTTTTAATGCCAGACTCCCAACAACTGTGGGAGCTTCGACATCTCAAGTCAACCAGCCTCTGAAGTTAAACTAGTTGTACCGATGTTCTGGCAATTGCAATACCTTGTCTGCTAATAGATTTTATTGATTATAAAACAAATAATGAAATCTTGCTGGTAGCACCTTCTGCAGGCTGGGGTGGGGGTGGGGTGGACTTTCTACTTTATATTTTATAAGCCAACTGTAAGTCACCTGCTGCATAGGTAAATGAAATTACTAGCTTTTAATGACACTTGTATAGGAGCTGATTTTGTACAGGCTTTATTCACGGCTTTAAAAGTCTTCAATTGCAGTTGAAAGAAATCTTATACAGTAACATGTTAAAAGATTAATCATAAATCATATTTTAAATTGCCAGCAATACAATCAAAGGAAATTGTTTCACAGAATGGAGGTTTGAAATAACAGTTCCACATCTAAATACATTTTCAATGGAGAAAAATATCTAAAAAAAATATTTTATTTTGAGGGAACAGAAAAGATATCTTAGTTGGGATCGCTTCAGCTCAACTGATTTGTCAACAAACTGTAAAACCAGTTCTGCAGTCAAGCCTTCCTTTTTAGTGGACCCATGTTCAGTTCATGTCTACAGTAATTGTCTTTTCTTAGCTTTCAGACATACTTGAGTAATACAGTGGAGACCACTGAGCTTCATGAACACAGTTTGAAAAGTGCAGGTTGTTTTTCTTATTTGAACAGAGCTTCCATAAACTCTCATAGAAATTAATAAATCAGTTTTTTTCTAAGAGGTTACAATGTAGCTGTGAAGCAAAGGAATAAAGGTGTTGCTGTTAAGGCCTAACCCCCTGCCTATATTGAATCATCAACAAACCTTCTGTTACCTTCCACAGGTATACTGTCAGGCATATGTGACTCTTTTCTTGGCAGGGATGTGTAATGCCAAAGATTGTAATTGTGTGAAATTCACAGCTGTAAATACGTGTAGATGTTTAAACACAGCTATGTAGAATGAGGAAGAGCATAAGCATGTAAAGAATAGTAGTTGTAAAAAAATCAGCGTGCTGAACTGATACCCATTTTAGGTAACCAACAGGAAAAATGATTTTGTTTTAGGTCCTTACTGGGAAGGTTAACAAATGGATACTTCCAAAGTTTTAGGAATACTTAAGGCTTATAAATAACCCAAAAAGACACCAGCAGTATTTGGAACCTAAACAAATTTTAGCACTTGCCTCTGAATTTATTTGTTGCATCTGAGCACCTGGCAGTTTGTGAGCAATAAATATGAGTGAGCCCTGTTATGTCACTTCTCTAAGCTAGTGCGCACATTTTTAAAAAGTGAAAAAGAAAAAAGGAAAAGAAAAAAAAAAACTCAACCAAATCTTGCAAGCTTTTCTGCTGGGATGTATGCCCCTGTGGGGAACTGAAGCGGTGAGAATCACCAGTGTATTGTTATTATGCCTGCAGGACTGAAGCTGACCGGCTGCTCTTTGTGTCCTTTGTGCTCAAGGGCTTGGACTGGTAGTTTTTCATGGGTTTGTTTACTCTGACCTGCATACACATCAGGAAAACTTCGAAAAAGGAAGTTACCTAAAATAAATCCAGAAGATGTGTGCGGTAGAACGCTCATTGATGAATCCAGTCAAAATTACTTGAGAATTTCATGCGTAAGACTATTTTTAAACTCTTTTCTCTAGGGGCTAAAAGGTTTAATAGAATAAAAAAAAAAAATATTTCCCACTCTTTAAACCAGACATCTGAATTAAAATTGATATAAATTTGTTTTAAGCTAACAAAGCTATTAAGTGTTTAAAAGCTGCTATCACTGAAAATCAGGGGAAAAAAAGCCTGAATACCACCTTAGAAATAATTGCCTTTTCCTGCCAGAATCTTTCTCACAAGCAGGGATGTAGGGAAGTTGTGATCGGTCTTGATGTAAGGTGAGACGTTGATACTCTGTGACACCTTCAGGGGTATGCTGTAATATAGAAGGTTGGGGCCTTCTCTGACCTCCTAAAAAGAGGAATTCCTGGGTAGTTTATTCACACCTGCTTTCTGCACCTGAATGACTGCCATACAAACACATCAGTAACCGTGTTAACAAACAGATTGATAGACAAGGGAAACCCATTTCAGACATGCAAAGAACAAGTCTTTCAAGTATGACTTTTAAATTTCATCCAAGTTCAGAAATTATTTATTGACATGAGACAAATACACTGTTTAACCTCTGTTTCAGTACATGCTTTAAAAACTTTCCTTTTGCAGGTAAAACTCAAGTTTAATGGAGTCTTTCAGAGAGCGAGCCTATTGTATGGGAGGTTAGGAAGAGGTTTGGGTCATTTGGTGGAACAAAGCAAAGGTTTTCACAGTTTCCACAGCTGCTAATCCTTTAAACATTACTTCAGGGAAAAAAAAAAAAAAGGAGAAAAAAAGTTCATTAAAAAATGTCCAGTTTTTCTTCTTTAGAAATGAATACAATACTGCAAACATATCAGTCCCTTTTCTATTTGTCTAAGTAAACCAGCTTACGTGAATAAGGGAAACTGAACGAGACCTTTTCCAAAAACACTCCACCAGTCAAAGCTGGAAAGGTCAAATTGTTTGAAAATGACTAATGATTAGTTTATAGTTCCTTTAATACACAGGTTCCATAACAATGGAATTAATCTTTAGAGGAAAAACATTAGAAGGTAGTTTACTCCCAAGGGAGACGTGCTGGGGTTTTGTACTAATAGTTATGATGAGTACTCATCAGGACAGACAGCAAAACCCCAGGACGTCTCATTGTTTAATCAGTTCGGGTAATATCAAGTTGATTAATCAGCTGCGCTTCCTTCTGACAGAAGCTGTTCGCGTTTGCAGCGGTGGTAGCACTCCTCACTCCGCATAACACAGGAACTTCGGTCTCTGACTCCAGGCAGAAAAAGCAATGTTTCATTAAATTTCCCCTGTCTTCCTTCTGTTAGAGATTTTGGGGATATTTTTACTTTCTTTTTTTTTTTTTTCTTTTTTCTCTCTTTTTTTGTTTGTTTGTTTTGTCTTTTTGGTTTGGTTTCATTTGGCTTTGAGGTGTGTTTCTTATGAACAGAAAAATGCTTTGAAGTGAAATCCTAGAAGCATTTTTAATGTGTGTTGTGACTAATGCTAGTGTCTTGAACATGGATTGGGTGATTTAGTGATCTCGGGAAAGCAAGATCTTTCCCTTGAATTCCTCTGTTTAAGTGAAGGCTGTCTTAGTTTCTCTAAAAAAGATAATTTTTGAACAGTACTATAGGTGGGAGGAAAATTAAGAAGGACGTGCCTGCTTTCTGCATTTCCCAGCCACAGCACACCCCAGTCCTGCTGAGCAAACATAGAGCCATTTAGGTGCATAGGAAAACAGGGCTCTGGGATTCTTTCATTCATGGATCCTAATCACAACAGATTCCCATCTCCCATCTCCACAGTTTTCCTCCTTTTCCATTTTAATCCTTGTCGGCACCCTGAAGCACACATTTGCACGTGCACAAGTGTTGCAGTGTACTTAGATCTATGTGCTTTTGTAGTACAACTTATTTAAGGATGGGCATATATGAATGAGAGGTAGGTGCACAGGCTGCCATGTGATTAAGTCAATGAGAACATGAGAGCTGCTCTTCAAGGGCTAAACTCAGTGCAAAGGAAAGGGTTTCTATTAAATGTATTTTGTAAGCATTACAATGGTTATGCTTCAGTCACAAGTATATAATTTGAAGTCCATTACAGTTCATGAATGCGTAAGTTAGAGACGGAGATGGAACCTCGTGGGCTTTGACAAATTCCTATGTGATACAAGCATCCATGAGTCAAATTCCTGAGCTTACTGCAGTGCAATGAGCCTGAAACTGTGAAGAAGAGAGTTCCATTTTTAATTCATAGTGAGTTAAATTCAACAGAATGCAAGAAGATATGCCGTGGTTACATATAGCTGGAGTCTTGCAGTGGATCAAAACAATACTTTTTTAAAGTGAAAACTATTTAAAACTATTTTATCAATTTTGTTTTATACCATTTGTTCTGAGAGCATGAAAATGCTCATTTATCCATTTTGCAAACAGGAAAGAAAATGATTAAATGGCAATAACGATCAGTGCGATTCTATACAGCCATTTACTATTACTATCCAATAATGCACTCTAATGTCTAAAGTGTCCTTTGGTGACAGCTCCGAAGCAGATCACTGGTGCTTGCTAGCATTAAAGTGCTTCCTTTTTAAAGTAATTTACTGTACATTTTACATGGCTATACTAGGACATCTTGCTTTCTTTTTTGCTGATATTAGGTAAAGGTTTTAAGGACGGGGCAAATGAGTAATACAAGGATGGCTAGATTTTAGACATTTGGTTCTGGAGTTCTTTGAAGAGATTGAATTTAAGAAATGTGCAAACTATAGATGGAACTTTGTGTAATCTGGAAAAAAAAATGTTATTGGATGTCATAATCTTCCGTCCTCTCCATTTGCCTGTCTCTATATGTGTCTTCTTTTGTCTTATTGCACAATAATCATAAAGCGATAATGTTTGCAATTTACAATTCTTACAAAATTGTACCGAAAAGAACAAATGCATGTGCATTAGAATGTGCTATTATCCCATTAGGTATGGGAAGAGAAACATACCTTTGAATTTCAAAGACCTTCAACATCGATGTATTAAATTAGAACTCAGTCATTTAATGGACAGAGTTGGAAGAAGAAAGGATATCTCTTTTTTAAGCATTCTCTTCTTTTTCTTCTTTTAAAATTGCTGAATAGAATACTGTGAGAAAAGTCAAGTCAGTGAGCATTTAAGAACATCTTTGGCCAAAACTTGAAAGTATCAGTTGTATCAGAAGTGGAATTTCCACAGACTTCACATTCTGGCTCCTTGTTAAATTTCTCAGATAATTAACTACTTTAGTTAGCAACCTCAGGCCCTGAAAAACATGAAGATCATCTAATCCTTCTGAGAAAGAAAAAAAACAATTTATTTGTTTGGTGTGCTTGTTTCAACTGATCATTAAATACTGAAGCCACAGTAGGCAGAACTTAAGGGTAGATGGGGAAGTTTCACTTTTACCAGGGTTACTTGGGGCCAGTTTTCTTTTGTTTTGCTCTTTTTTACAAATTGATGTTGTAGTCTGACATTGGGTTTCTACTTTCTGTCAGATTTCCATAGATAAGCCTTGAGTGTGCAGTCATTTCTGCATACATGCAGATCCTGTGAGGACAAGAACATGCACTGAAATCAAGTTGGCCTTCCAGTCCCATGACATCATCTCTTTGTCTCCAAAGCTGTGGGTGCAACTGCAGAATTGGGACTTCAGCTTACAAAATGCTCTGAAATCCTGCAGATAAGATACACGTGGAAAGTACCTGTGAAACAGAGGGATGAGTAGAAACTGAGGCTTACATACAGATTGCATGTGTTCACATCCAATCTGATTCATCTGCTTCTGGTCAAAAAAGCAAAATGAGTAACACTGGACTCCAGCATACCATCTTCCAGTTTAACATGCCAGGGGACATTTAAACTGGATACGCATTAGAATGTTTAAACTGGATGTTTTACTTCAGACACATCTCTAATAGAATCATATACTTAATTTGCCATAGTGAAACAAGTATTAGGCCCTGTTGTATGCACATTTTATGAACTAGTAGGGAATGACTGTGTATTATTCAGATATTCTTAAAAGTCCACCTTTAGCATAACTGTTATTTCCATGCAGAATAAAAAGAGATCCTATACATAATGCTTGCCCCATGCAGACATAGTATGTGTAAAATAAGATGAATGTAAAAAAATAGTGATGATGCAGAGAGTTTTTATTTATTTATGTTCCATAAGGAATATGCGCATCCCCTGCAAGGGGAAAATTCATAAAGGCAAAATGCTACCGATTGAGCTGTACAAATCTTGAATAGCTGGTTCATAACAAGTGTGCTTTAGAAGGATTTGCTATGAACAGTTTTACTTCCCCTCTGTGTATAAAGAAGTACCCTGATAACCCCAGAGGCATGGTACAAAGGCCATTCAGGTCAATGGATGCCTTTGCACTGGTTTCAGTAGGCTTTCAAGCTGGGCCACACTGTGAGACTTGTGGTGCTCCCAGTGTTCAAGGGGTCAACAGTTTTTCAGAAATGCATTTCCATTAAAAAGTGCATTTTTGAAGAGTCATTAGTCATATGGTCTTGCTCAGATGGAGCTTTGACTGGCTATCTTAATATAGATGCAATTTTAAAGTGTATTTTTAGGTAGATTTCTAGGAACTGAGCAGACATGCAGCCATACAAAAGGCAGGCAGGTAATGTGCGCTTGAAAGTCAGCAAATGGTTATGTTAGGTAGTCACTTTGTCTTAATATTTAATAATAAACTTTACATTCTACAGAACCCTTTTAGGACCTTGATCTTATATGTGGTTAATTCTGATGTTTGCAAACTTTTAATCTGCATTTTTCCATTCCTGGTCTGAAAGATTTTTTGACATTTATTGATTAACATTTGAAGACTGTCCTCTATCCTATCTGAATTACAGAAAAGAAAATGTATGTTAGAAATATGCACTGGAATGACCAACTATGGTCATCTGTCAGCTTGGGACTAAAAATGAGAAAAGCTGCAAGAAGCTGCATATTTCTTAAACCTAATAGGAGAAAGCACTTCCATCACAGTGTACAGGCATGTTTCTAATTTTACTTCCCAATAATGCAAACCCAGAATAAGGACAATCAGACATTTTGCACAAAAATACTTACTAAGGAAAAGTTACTTTGCATTAGTTGGAGGCTAGAAACAAACTTTCAGGAACACGAATTAGTCTCAGGAAATATTTAGGGCGCCCTGAGGAAGCCTGTCCTGTTTCAGGCTCTGCTCTTTCCTGGACTGGTCTTGGCACTTGGTGTGGGAGTATGTGTCATTAGACAGTGCCAGGACTGCTTATTTCCACATGATAAATCATGCTACAAACCAAGATAGTAAAAACAATAATAAATTAAATCCAAGTTTTTGTTTTGTGATTTGACATATTTTGCACTACTGAGGGAAATGTGAGCTAAATTTTAAACTCTACTTTGCATCCAGGACTATGTTCTAAAACCTAAGCTCAGATAGTCATATAATCACTTCAGATGGGAGCTGTAAGAAAGAAAACAACACTAAATTGCAAGACTCAGAATGAAATAATGAAAATGGACAACATTTCAATTTACATGAGAGATCATACATCTCTCATTGGAGGACATTCTATAAAAGCCATTTCCTTTTCTAAATTTTTCCATTGCTGCTGCTGTCAGCTTTTGATTTTCAGATATTCTCCCGCTGTCCCATTCTTCCTTTGAAATTCAGGGTGGAGAATTGCCCTCACAGAAGTCACACATGGCTGGAGAGATCCCATCTTTCAAACTTAGGGAAGCTATGTACCCGGAAGGCAAAACTGGGCTAGCTCTTCCACCTTGCTGGAGAGAACTAGAACAACTGGTGTAATGTGGGGCAGAAGAGAGACAATTCTTTCTTTTCTTTCCTTTTCTTCATCTTTTTAGTTTTCTCCTGTCCAGATACCCACTAGACATACTGCTTTCCAGATTGACTAAGAGCTAACCCTAGAACATTGTGGGCATATCACTGTTGACCATGACAGGCATTAGGCAGGTTAATGTCAAAAAAGCCCAAGTAGGTCCATATAGCAAATGAAACATGCTGGCATTGATTCCTCTGGCAGGGGAGGCCAAGAGTTGTAGAGCCACCCCGTCCATGGCATTAGGTCCAAGTCAGGGTCCCCATGTGCAAAGTAACTCCTGGAACTGATGCCAGGCCCAGGCCAATACTGGGAACAGTCCCCAGAGACAGCTGGGAGCAGACCAGGCGGAAAGCATGGGCCAACACCTGTCACACCACCTAGCAGTGCAGAGAGTTGAGTTCCACCACCCATTTACCTGTATGGAGGCGGCCCACAGCATCTGCCTAGCTAATTGCACTTCAGTCCTAATGTTTCTACAGGCACATCTTCTTGTTGCTTCCCTCAGATCACATAGCAGACAAACAGAAATGGAAGGTGATGAAAGTGGCGTGCATCTTTTCTGCCCCTGAAGACAGTATGCTGCCTGTCTTCTGCTCAGACCTGGAGATGATACTGCCAATTTCAGCTACCCCTTATGCCTGGATACCGCATTTGCTTTTAAAGCATTTGGTTTATTTCATTAATTGTGCATGTAATTAATATATGTGCATTGATTTGAAGAATGGATTTAATGATGAGGAAAGGGAGCTCTGCATTCCTTTTAGGCAGAGGAACATTTGATGGGCTGGATATGTCAGGCCAGAGAAGTGTGCATTTACCACGGGGGGTTATTGATTCTCCTGGGGTGCTCCTGGCTGACAATGGTGTCTTTAAAGGATGAAAATGCTTTGGGTTTAGCATGGGACATGAGCCAAGAAAAAAGATTCATGCACGGCACTTTCACAGAAGCAGAACCATAAGGTAAGTAATTTTCTCATATAGTACATGTACCACGTATCAGAAGAAAGCCAGTTCACCTTAAACTTCTCATATATGTGTCTATTTCCACCGGACAATGGAAGACAGCATGTTGCCATAGTTTGGACTAGCAAAAGGAATCCTTACCATAGGATAGCAAGCGTGTCAGTAACCAGGGAAGAAGACCTGTAGTGTTTTGGGTGAATCTTAATCATGTCTTGATTTCAGTATCTAGATTTCTATTTTTTCATGAACTCTCACATAAGATAGCCACTTTCTGTAAGCACAATAATACAAAGTAAAGTAAGGGACCAGTAGAGACTTTAATTGGAAGGAGAAATAATTTTCTTTATAAGAAATAATCTTTTATTTTAGCAGACGTGGTGAGAAAGTGTGTATCTGTGTCTATGTGCAGTAGAAATGCATATACATGTTTGTGTGTCTATATATATAGTTGTATGTAAATGCAAAAGCATACATAAATATAAATGTATATATATGCAGAGATGAGTATATCTGTTAGTAGACATATATGTGCATGTGTGTGTGCTTCTTGGATCATTCAAGAAGGGAACAGAAATTACATGGTCTGGTTGAGGTGTTTAACAACGTAGCTCAAATGGATAAACGTCCAAAGAACTGCTGGTAAAAATAACCTACCAACACCTATACCATAAAATGTTAATTAACACAGAATCTAATTTACATTAATTACAGCTGAATAAATAATGTGGTGGTATTTTTCATCTCAAACTTAGGAAAAAGTTTGTAAAGTTGCAAATCTGTAATAAAGTATGTTTATTGCTGGTAACAAATTATATGGAAACAACAGACTTAACCAACCAGCTCTGGAGCAGATCCCAAAATTAATGTTGATGTGTCAAAAAGCTTAATAAGGAATGATTTAGCCAAAAAACAGAGGAGAAATGTAATTAAAGATGAGAACATCTGAAATACTCCACTTAATTTTACTGAAGTAATTATGAACTATTGGCCCCATGAGATATTATTTTCCTCACTTCCTAAATTTATCTCAACTATAAGATTACTTTTGGACCTAGACTTTTTCTAAGATCTTCAGGATTTGTGAATATATATTGTCTGCATTTCCCATCCAATCTGACAATAACCTTGAAGAAAATTTTCAGCCTGAATGATGATTTCATATCTAATATCATAAATTATACAATATTTCTGACAATGATTGCAAGACTTCCTCTCTAAACTAACTTTAGAACTCTCCATATTGGTGACAGTGTTGCCTCTGAAAAGTGTAAATTTAATCCAACATTTGTACCACATTTGCAACATTATAGAAGGTGTTCAGCTTCACCACTCTAAGTGACCTCTGCAAGTGACATCTTTACTGGAGAAGACTTTCTCCATGATGTGCAAAACTGTATCAGGTTGTGCTTAGTATATGCAAAGGACATGAAGCCATATTTTTAGTTTTCTTGAATAATTTTACAGCTTTCTGTATCCTGGACTTTCAGAAACAGTGTTTTTTATTGTCCCTGTCTGGTAGAATAATGAAAGAGATGTCATATCTTTAGGCTGGATTCTGTAAAACTACTGAAAAATTACCTTCTTTCTGCATTGCAGGGATACAAACCACAAAAAGTCTGTGTTACACTTGTATTTCTTGGGATTTTTCAGGGATCATGGCAGAAATGGGCCCAAGGCTGGCTGTGTAACAATGACTGTGCGTTTCAGTTCTTCCCCAGGAATTTTTTATTTTCTTTTAAATTTTCTGGATTTTCAGTATTATTTTTCACTGCTATATTCATATGACTTATTCCCCTTAGTTACAGGTGTGTACTAGACTTTTAGATGCTGAATAGGTTTTGCTTTCATGTGGGATGGTAAAGACAGACAAATACGCAGTAACTTTTCGTGTTGTCTTATTTTACACTGAAGCTGAATTCAATATTAGTCAGCAGTTAGCATCATCAGAAATGATTGGCTGAGTTAGTGCTCTCACTCTGCCCCAAGGAAAAAAAACACCACCAACCAACCAACCAAACAGAAAAAATCTTTATTTTGTCATTAACAAGCCATACTTGGTCTTCTTGAAAAAGAAAATACAGTTTCAAATACCAGGAAACTGAAGTGCCATTTCAGTAAAGGCTGGTGTAAGCAATGTAATCCTGTAGACTTGTGACTCAGATTGCTTCTATCAAGAGTCATCTCATTGTATTTAAACACTCACTAAGACAGTAGTAGTTTAACTACAAACAATGTAGTGAGGCTTCGCCCTGAGTCCTGCCGCAGGGGTGCTGCAGCAGGCCATGTTGTTCTGGACAAGGTCAGTGGCCCGTGTCTAGGTTCTTCCCATTCAAAGTTAGGCTGAGGAGCTAATTCTAGAACTGAGTTTGTCCCAGGCTTCACAACTGCCCATGGAGAGAAAGGTTCACCTTCAGAAGATGACTCAGGGCTGTTGGGCTGAGAGCTTGCTTCTCCACGAATTTGGCAAGCTCCTAAATCAGCTCTTCAACTAGGTATCCGAGGTTAGGTTGGATTTATTAGGAGGCAGCTAAACCTTTCCACTTTAGCTCACTCCTAGAGGAACTTTACTGTTGATGTAACCCAACATACTTCCGACTGCTCTGAAGTCAGATTGTAGAAAAACATCTCAAATGTCTTTCCACCTCCCCTTAAGTCCTCACAAGAGAACACAGCTCAGATCACAGAAATTTGTCTGCCTGGCTTTGCATTGAGACTGTGCCCGCCGAGCTGTATGGCAACACCAGAAAGTAAAAGACACTGAACTTGTCAAAGTTATATAAAAACTTGACAATGAGATAATATCAAGGAAAAAAAATACAGCATGCTATACTGAATTGGTAAATTGGTATCTTTAAGTAAAAATATAGTACAGTTATGTTGATTGAATGCCATTTTATCCTGTCCCTGTAGGATCAACAGTTACATTCCTTCCTTGCTTTACTGAAATAGCCCCTGATCCCAATTGACCTATTGTGAATTCAAAGGTTTCTATACAAGCATCATAAACAGCAAGGTAAAGTAGCAGTTTTTATGTACTGTTTGAATGTATCTCATTAAATTCCCGAAAAACAAAAATGGTGTATGAATTTGACTTAAGCAAAGAAAAAGTGTGAAATAAATCAAGAAATTTAAAAAAGGAAAGGCTATGTCGTACAAAGATTTAAATGTCCTTCCTGGCAGGAACTAAGGACATATTTGGAAAGGCATATGAGGAACACATTTTCACTGCCTGAAAGCCAATTATATATGAGGACTACCATATTTCATTACACAGCAATGACGGGTATCACATAACTACAACAGAGCTGCTAAGTTACAAGAATGATTGCAAAATTCCAGGGACTCTGAACCTTAGAGTAGTTACTTTTATTCTATTGTATAAATGTCCATTCTCTGTAAACAGTTTGCATTTGGCTGTGATAGAAAAAAGTTTTGGTTTTGCATCAAATTTCTACAGTTCTTATTTAGCAATTTAAGAGACCCAAGTCTCTGTGAAATAATAGCAAAAATCCCATGGGTATAAAATTATTTTTCTCATTCTTATTTTCTGTTTCTTAGCACTTGCAGTGTATTTTCAGTCATTGTTTTTGAGACTAAAATATACATAAATAATGCCTGCATCCTAAAAAAAGAAAAGGAAGCTCATTAAAAAGACTGTTCTTTACCCTATTCACTGACCACAGAATTGGGCTCTTATTGTAACATTACCCTTCTAGGCTATGGGGTACAAATACAGCAGGCATACCAGAACTCATTTTGCAGGCTGAGAAATGTCTGAAACAGACGTAGGTGAAATCTTGTAAGTTATTTTCTGTCTTTCTTTTTCTCTTGAACTGATGAAGTAAAAAGCCCGCACCAGGTATGACATTTTTTTACTGAAAAATATAATGTTGTATCTATAAAATAAAATCTCCAAAGAAATTTTGTGAATCTCTGCTTGTAGCAAAACCCATAAATAGCTGAATGGCAGGTTGGTAATAACCCGGACCAGACTAGCCACAATTCTGCTGCACCATTTCAATCTGATTTCTAGTCTAGTCCCTACTGTTTTCCTAAAAGTGTATTTAACATTTGAATGAACAGCTCCCTCACAGCTCTCTACTAACCCTTTCTCCATTGTTCTGAAGGGTCACAACTAATAATAATTACTTCTGGAGAAGAAGTTTTTCCTGTGATGAGTTAAACCTAAAAACAAAACCCAAAGAGTAGTACAATCCCCTCAGGACAACATTATTCAGTTTTAAATTGCTCCCACCAGAAGATTTAGAATTTTACACGTATCCAGAATTGCTTTTATAATAAAAAATAAATGTTCTATAAGTGACAGTATCATGGGAATATCAACAGCAGTGACATAAGTCTAGTCAATTCTGTGAGAGAAGCCAGTGTTCCTTGAGCTCCTCTCTCTTTTCTTTTTTTTTTTTTTCATGCAGCTTCCTGAGTCACCACCAGTTTTCATCTTGGCTTTATTTTTCGACATCATTGTTTGATAGGCACTATTTTAATTGCATTCTGCTTCTTCAAATGTTTGTTTGCCTGGAATATGAGTTCACCTCTCCTGATGTGCCACTGCCCACATCAAGCACGTTCATTGCATTGAATTCTGGAGTATTTTCAAAGTCTGTACTCTCTCAGATCTGCATGCTTTCACAAGGAGATTTCCATTTTTCCTTTTGACATTTATGACTTGTTCTATTTTTCTCTCAATATTTGATGCATCTACGAGCTGTTGCTTTGCTAATTACAAATTAAGTATCTCTATAAAGATTAAATTCTTTCCTAGGGCAGGTATTGTTGCCCAAAGGACCCGGTGTACAGCTATTCCACACATTGTTATTTGCTATCTGTTATACAAAATAAAGAAATAATACTGTAGGACCAGGCAAATGGGGGTGACACTTGATAGGTGAGAAACACGGTCTGTAAACGGTGAAAATGCACCTTCTCTTGCCTTGAAGAGGCTGTATTTTATTTATGTATATGTCATGTGTACTATCAAAACTGCAGCTCCTGGTGCAACTATGGCATGTCTATTGGTACCCATTCTCTTACATTAAACTGCAAACAAAACCTGTCGAGGCTAAAATCAATACCACAGCAATCTTGTCCCAATCCCTTCTGTTGCTGTTTTTAAACAAAGAGAAATGTGAAAATGAGAGCAAAGCCTTACATGGCAATTGGGCATAAAAACAGGCAGAGAAGGAATGAATCAGGTGGATTCATTTATTCTCAAAGATAGCATTCTTAAGTCAGGCAAATATGAACAGAATATTTAATTAATCTAAGAGGAAAAAAATAGCTTTTAAAAAAAAATCTGGGTACATGGGGGAAAAACGCGCTTAAGGATAGTAAGAGGAGGAAAGTAATGTAAAGCACTCTCCTGGACTAAGCAGGTGGCACAGCATTTTAGTGACAGTTTAAAGACTATACCTATTGCAGCAGGGAAGTTGGATTAGAGTTATTTACACGAGCTTCCTCAAATTCAGAGCTAGAAAATTAAATGTAGATTTTTGTGTTTGCTACATCTAAAGTTACAATTCTTGCCACTTTATCTGCGGCCAGGAGTGCTGACTGTGCAGGTTCGTCCGTTGCAAAGGCGCACTTGCTCATAAATGTGCGGGGCACTTTTTTTCGCTCCCTTTCTTTAATTTCTTTACTTTGCGTTGTTGAGAGGGTTAGAGCAGATTTTTGGTTCACATAAAAGTGTACAGTGTTAACTAGGTGACATATGGGTGGATGAAACATTACTGATTGTCCACTGCAGCCAGGGAGGCCGAGTTTCCATAGAGATAAGAAGGAAAAGTGCTCCATGCAACCTAATTGGTATGCATCTCCAGATCAGGTTCATTGTGCTTTTGCTAATGACAGGGTTGTCTCAGTAATAAGGATGGTGCACTGGAGAAATTTGCTGCCTTGGTATATTTTTCCCTGGCAGAAAACTACTTAGAGACTGTAGTCAGTAAGAAGAGTGACTGGCAGGCTGAAGGGGCTGCTTAGCAGCATATGGGGGAAGGCTGGCGCTCTGTGCCACATGCATATGGCTGCCATTAAACTCCAGCTTTGCGCTTTGTGTATTTCTGGTCCCATGCCAGTAAGCCCACCTGCTGCAAGAATACTTGTAAAGCACAACTCAAAAGTGATTGAAAAGCTACTAGAATAAACTGTAATAACACAGTGCTTCACAGATGGGACATAATTGCAAGCTAAAGTGTACAGCCTCTGCAGTAATGAAAACACGAGCCATTAAATTAAAATCATAAGGGAAAAAACTATAAAAGTCTGTTGAATTTTTTTTTTTAGTTTTATTGCAAAACTTCAATTTTCTTGCCCTCATTAATCAAATACCATAAAACTACAGTGCTACTTTGTCTGAGTGAAGATTCAGGCAATTAAAATGATGAATGTAGATTAAAATGATGTAACTTTTGTTATTTACTTACTTGGATAACTTAAGCTTTGGGCAGCATTAGGAATGGAAAGCTGACATGAATCTATCAATTTGCAGATTAAGGTACGGTTGGGACTTTGCACTTAGAATTCACTTGCAAAAAAGCTGGTTTGCAAGAGAAAGGTGCCAGTATAGATTTTCCCTCCTTAATATTATTTTTGCCCTTTAAATAATACTAATTTGATTTTTCTGAAAAAAAAATATTGAAAATACCAGACTTTAAAACTGTGTAAACACACAAAACTACTTGAGCAATATCAAAGCAGTTTTAATTAGTGGTAGTGTGGTAATAATGAAATCGCTAATCTGACATGTAATTAGTTGTACGGTGTGTATGAGTGTTATGTGAAGCTGAATGGGCTCAGCAGGGCCCTAATACATTCTGGCCTCTCAAGGCGTTCTCTAGTGGAGAGAGGCCTGACAGAGCCATCTTTGTTCTGTTCCCTTTCTGTGGGTGGGCGATGCGAGGAGAAAGAAACATTTGTTTCACAGTAGTCACCGAAGTAAACAGGCTCTAAAAGCCTTTTTCATTTTTAATTATGCATTTCTCCAGCACCCGTGATAGCAAAGTCCATAGGACAGGTTTTAAGTACGCTGAATAATGCCTGGCTGGTTAAAAATATGTATAAATGTCTATTTAAGGGTATATTTATAAATCTAACAATTTAGTTTATCTTTACAAGAGGGTCTTTCCTCCCTTTAAAAGGATGACCGCTTTCCTAAATGCGGGATTTATACACAATATATGCAGGAGTTGCATTTGATCTAGCAAAGACTTTGGTAAACACTAGAGGTGCTAATGAGCTACCTGTGAACGTTTGATCCCATCTCTTTTCTCCTCTGGAACTGGCCTCAAAAAAACCAAACCAAACCAAACCATCAACCAACCAAACAAAAACCTTTGAAAAAGTAGCATCCATTCATTAGCTGTCTGAGAACTTGTAGTAATACCAGATGACTGCCAAGTTTTAATATACCACCAGTCAAAAGAAATTTATTTTTCTAAAACACATGCCAAGAGGTTTCCTAAAAGTGTAGTAAAGTATATCTGTACCCCAGAGAATCTGGACAATAATTCACGTATATACAATATGGACAACTGAAAGAAAATGGTCAGCTTTATTTGATTTTGCAGAGGTTTTTTTTTTTTTTGACTTAGTCAGGCGAGGCAACAAGGCATTTTTTTCTCTGAATGAGATCGGTTTGTTCTTGAGTAAACAGAACATAGCATGTTTTGCTCACACTTGGTAAATTTAAAGCTTGCTTGAGTGATTAGAGTCCAATTATTGCCAAGCAGCAATACCCAGGTGCAGACAAATAAACACTGAAGGCAAAGTGCTTATAATCAGTTGCTGGTTGTTATTACTACAAGTCAGTCTCTAATGCTAGTGTTTATTACACAATACAGGTATCTTCTCTGAATCAGATAATTTAATCATTACTCTCCCACTGGTGCTCCAATGCTCATATTTTATCAATAGTTTTAGCAATAAATCTTCTTCTTAACCTTCCATTATGGTTACAAAACCATGTAGATCCCCTTTCTCTTCGATTAGAGGACTGTTCCTCTGATGTGGTGTCTCTACGTCATGACAGAGAGCTGTATGAGGCAGTGAGAATTTATTTGGAAAACTTGTCAAACTGCACTGTTTCCAGGTTATTTATCTATTTACTGCAGGCATCACATGAGATCATAGGGACATTTGAATGGGTAATTTTCTATACAGACACTGCTTTTATCTTCTTAAATTAAGTTCATCACCAATAACATTGAGTAATGTCTAACTTTCTTTTGGTACTTCTGCGAATTCCATCCATTTTTCAAGCATTGGCCCCAGTATCGCAGGCTGGTAATCAGTAGGGATGTCTATAGGTAAATTATCTGCATTTTTAAAAATGGGATTATGCTCCCTCTTTTTTATGCTTGTCTTCATTCATGCCAGCTTTTGCTTGTGTGTACGATGCAGTAGAAGTAGCAGCCTTTGGATTGTGAAAAGAGTAAGACTTTGCACTTTTCTGTCTCTGATTAAAGTCAAGTAAAGTGGAATGACACCAACATGGTACATCAATAGTACTGGCCCCTGGTAGCTGGGTAGCTGCCACATTGCAGATGAAAAAAGCCAAAATCCAGATGATTGTGTTTTCCACTGAAGATGTGAAAGTATTAATTAAATTATTCACCTGACAAATGTCACCTTCTCATTTCACAGGCTTTAGTTGTTGAGCTGGGTTGAAAGTTGAAAACCTACTTGTGTTTTGAAGTCAGTGAAAAACAGGTACGGTCAACATTTTTTAGACCTTTTCAAACACAGTTTCTTTAGTACCTCAGAAATCTGCATCCCACATTTTTGCTACAAAACACTCTTCCTGGACCGTCGAAGGCATTCAGCATTGGGTGTTACACATCCCTTGTTGCTGAGGTCATGCCAATCCTGGCATGGCATGCTCTTTGGTATGACTAAGGCTAACAGCATTTGCCACTGCAAGGTCTTCTATCTGAAATATCATAAAGAACAGGGCTGGTAGTAAATAACAGCTTCTTTGCAATGAAATACTGAAAAAAGAAAAAAAAAGGAAAAGAAAAAGAAAAAGAAAAAGAAAAAGAAAAAGAAAAAGAAAAAGAAAAAGAAAAAGGAAGTAGGAACTAGCAAGCTTTACTATAAATAACGTGATATAATGTCCGTAAGACATTGTTCAGCTTTTGTTGAAAGAACCTGCAGGGCAGTGCGTGGACCTCATAAGATGTTTGGGATGCTCTTTCTACCCTGAATGCAATGGAAAATTACAAGATCCAGTAGTCCAATAACACTTCACCAGTTGCTAGACAGAGCTCATAGAGACTAATTTCTGAGAACCCAGTTAGGCAGGGGAGGTGTCCAAGACACAAGTCTGTAGTTATTAGCCCTGTATCCCCATACTGACAAACAGCTCAGCTTGTGGAAGGTAGTAGGATGACTCTCCACTAATAAAATTACTATTTCCAGTCCGCAAAGAAAAGCCACATTTCCACTCTTCATCTATTTTTGTATAAGCTGACACAGCTAGCCAAAAATAATTTTTCCACCCTATGAAAATTTTCAAAACACATACAAAAAAATTCCCATTCCATTCTCAAGCTTAAGAAGTTGAGATTTCAGTTTTGAAAACCCATCCAGACATCATTTTGAATTCAGCGAACTAAAAAGTTTGGCTGCAATAATTTCATATTGTTTGACCTCACCTTTTAGTCTTGTTATCTTTTTAAGTGCACATACTAAAAACAAAATATAATTGCATTATATAGCATTATATATATGCTACATATAAAATTTCATGCATTACTAGATATTTCACATGATGAGTCTTCAAGCAGGAAAGTACTTTTCTCCTTGGAAAATGTCAAATTTTTTGTCTGACAATTTCAAAATATTTTTCAAACTTTTATTGAATTGGGAAATGTTTCTGAAATTATCTTTTAACAAAGATGGTTTTGACTTTGCTGGTGAATTCCCAACTACCTCTATCAAGCATGTAGAAGGGACTTGTTGGTACAGGGGTGTACAATCTGAGCATAATAATTTAAGACAGGAAAGAGCACAGAATGATGACTTGACTTGGCCCTACTCTTAACAGCAAGAATTTAGTGCAGTTTGGCATACTATCAAGGTATGTAACCCAAACTTTAATAAGACACCTGAGAGTTTAGTCTCTGAAATCCATGGAATCATCTTTTTCTCACTACTCCTGGCATCCTTGCCACAGACTCTGATAAAATAATGAAACTGTAAAGGAGGCAGATGTATAATTTAAAAGAGCTTGGACCCTAAAAAAGCTTAAAAGGTGAAATTACAATGAATGTATTTTAAAATTAAGAAATAAGACAGATAAACTGTAAAATGGAACTTGGATAAGACTTGAGGACTATACATGCTATGTATATATATATCTTTTCTGAGTACTCTGAACACAGAAATTCAAATACATTCTTCACAGTCAAGGCAGCCCTGTCAGCCCCTCTCATACCCTCTCCCTGGGTGAATGCTCCATCTTTTTGTCTTATTTGGAAGTTTTAAGTAGTCTGCCCCCAAAAAGGTGAGACAGTGTCGTACTAAAGGCTGAGGAGGGGTTGTGCTTTGTGCTGCAACATATCTCATGTGTTACTTGAGTACAGCAGTATCTCTTCTCAATGCTCTTTTAAATATTTGTTAATTCTTCAACTAATTAGCACGTTTGTGCCCATCAGTTCCAACCTGCAGTTTCTGCCCAGCCCTTGTTGACTGTAGTACTGTAAACAATAAGATTACTGCTAGATCAAGGAGTTCAAGCTGACTCTTGCAGACTGAATTGATTCCATGTCAGTGCCCATTCCAGTCAATTTTTTAACCTGTGCATGCCTCCGTGAGTCTCAATAGTAAGCTTTCAGAAAAAAAGCAAAAATTTTTAGGGACCAAGCTCGAAAGATAAGGATCTGGTGTGAATATCCATTGCCATAAGCAAGGACCACTGTGAAAACAGAGTTAGGATTTCATAGAGAGCAAATTTTTGTCAAAATTCTGAAAATTACAGAAATACACTTTGAAGCATTCAAATTGTGTCTTTTAACATGTTTGCAAGTTTTCATTAATTTGGAGATTTTTTCGTGGTTGGAGAAAGCTGTAGTTTTTATTTGTTTTTTTTCTGTTTGTGCTTTGCAAAAACAGTATTCATGGGAAAAATAAATAAGGAAGTAAAAATATGCTTTTTGCTTTTGACAAATGTGGGAACTGCAAATTACTGGTGGAAAATGAATATTTCCATCTTTGTGTGAACTTGGTGAAAAGCCAACTTCTTCCACACAGCTGCAGAGGTGCGGGGCCAAATTAATTTGTGGTGCAATTCAATGAACTTCTATGAAATAACATCAGTAAGAGTTTAGTCCTCATGCAATAAAAACCAGTATATAAAATGCTCATGGTGGGGAGTAGTATGAATAGAAGCTTATGTGACACATACTTCTTTGGGGTTGAAAAGGTACAAAAGAAACAAAAAGGGTACAAAAGGGCAAAGAATCCAAATTACTTGTTTTACTTCAGCTCTTTAATTTCTGCTAGTCTTTGTTTAATGGTGCATACTTACTCTTCTGTCCCCTCCATGTATAGTTAAGTCTGCATTCCCCTAGTTTCTTATATAGATAGCAAAACTAAAATGATGTACTACTGCGCTGTTTGTCTGAAGACTTGTAACTGCAGTGCTTTAGACTGTTAAGGGCCTGCCAGCTCATTCCTTGGTCCATTGTGTCTCTTCATGCTTCATCAACCAGCCAGTGGGTGTTCGCAATCCCTGAGCCCTAAAGTACCACAGGTAACCAGAGATGCCCCTGGAGTTACACAGAAGAGGCTACCATCATGCCCCGCCCGGGACATATATCCATTCTGAAGGAAAGTATGGGAGAGGAGATTAGCACATACTTACGCATACTTCTCGCCCTGCCTTGACAAACTGGCTAAATATTGTTGGATTTGCCTTTACTTCTGTTCTAATTAGAGATTGCATGATTCTTTGCTATCTCTAGAGTGTAGAAGCAATAAACAAAGTGGTTAAAATCTGTCACTTTGGCTTTCCAGGCTAGATAAGGACAAGGGTAAAAGCTCTATAGTGTACAAGTAAGGCATGATGGAGCTGAGGGAACTGGGGTTGTTTAGACTAGAGAAAGGGAGACTGAGGGATCACCTTATCACTCTACAACTGCCTGAAAGAAGGTTGTGGTGAGGTGGGGGTTTACTTCTCCCATGTAACAAGACATGTAGATGTGGTGCTTTGGGACATGTTTTAGTGGTGAACTTGGCAATATTTGGTTAATGGTTGGACTTGACGTTTGGTTTTTTCCAACTTAAATGATACTATGATTCTACCAGCATGCATTTACCCTTTAGCAGACCCTGTAGGGCAACTTGCAAGTGTTTATGGGTATTGATCACAGCTGGATCCTACCGAGATGTTGTAACTGCCTCTGAACAAGAGGTACATCTATTGGCCTACTAGGCATGTATGGGGTGGAGCTGGTAGCAAGTGTTTCATTTATACAAACTCCACTTTTTTCTGTAGTCAGATTTTGCCTAGCCATATTATATCATTGCTTCTACGAAAGCAGTATATAAGGCTGTGCCTCATTCTTACGTGGATACCACCCCACCAGGTTTTGGCAAACTGGTGTGGTCCATGCAGAAGCATAGTGTTGGTTTTATCTCAGCTGGTCTATTTGGAGTAAGTTAGTTTTACTCTCTCTTGTGCAGTTTATAAGGCATCATAAGGGCAACTGCCAAAAGCAACCACCTCTTCTTACTTCACAGTTCTCAGGATTGCTCGCTGGTCTTTCACATTTTCTTCCATACAGTATGGGATAACTGAAATCGAGATTTCCACTTCATATATGCCCTTCCAAAAATACCACATTTATTGAACTCCAGACTTTGTTCTCTTTGAGAGTTCCAGTGTTTCTAATTAGAACTGAGTTTATTACTCTAATAGCTTTTATTCATATTAGAATACCAGTAAGACATTGAAAATTAGTTTTACAGTTTCTCTTTTTCAGCATACTTGGAGACTGTGGATCCACTTTAGGCAGCACTATGGATTTAATTAAATTCCAGCATTAACTCACAAAGGCTTTTTAGACCTTTACTTTGTCCCTTGGAAGTGAGTTTACATGTGGAAAATTCATTTCACAAGTAATGATTTTTAGAGCATACCAAAAGGTATTAATAATTATGGTTATTTTATATTGGACCTTAGTGACATGGCACAGATGGCTTTGATGTTTAATCAGTAGCTATGCTTCACAGCTTATTTTCATTAGTGATTAACCTTGACTTATTATATAACAGAACACAAGACAGAGTCTGAAAGACACTTTCCTTTGCTATATCTGTGTTTGCTGTGAAATTAGGCCTCATTTTCAAAGAAATGTACATCCATAACTGATAACTTCTTATGAATGATCACACATGGACCATCATTCACTATACTGGTTCATAAATAAAATATGACATTTGCATATCCAAAGTAGATGCTGCTGAGGTGTCAACCAATACTTACTTAAAACATTTAATGGGAATATATTTTTATTTTAGAATTGTAAAAGACGTTATTTTTTTCAAAAAATAAAGGGCATAGAGATTCACCCCTTTTGGGAAAAACACTAGGCATGCTAAATTGTGCAAGTTAACAAGGCCTGTGCTATATCTAGTATGGATTGAAGTCTTCACAGAACACTTTTGTATTGCTCTCCAGATTTTTCCAACAAAAAAAAAAATCAAAAGAGTAAGATATGCAAGGTACTGTGCTGCTCCCTAATCACAACAATAGGGCCCTGTCAATGGACTTCTTTCTCTGCATCTCTGGGGTTACCTGTGAGAGAGTCAGGACAAAAATACTTATAGAATAAAGAGCAGAAGTCAGAGAAAATAATTATAAAGATTCATTTTTCAGACTAGTTTTATATGTGATCGAAGAACAGGCAAGAATATTCAGCAAGTATCATATGCCTCACTGTGAAATGTTTGATTAACTTAGACTTCAAAGTGTTAGATCTGAAAGTGCATTTATTGTGTTTTGAGGACTGTTTTTATCATTGTCCTGGTCAAGATGGACTCCTGGATCACAAGGCAGATCTGTCTGATTTCTGTATCAGAAGTCGTAATACCTTTTCTTCTAAAAGTTTAACATACTGCTCTTCCTTGGTGACCAGTAGCAGAAGGATGCCATGACAGAAATTGCTTACCTGTGACCAGAGCAATCTCTACATCCAAAAGTAAAATCAGAGAAACCTAGAGCAGGCTATCTAGCCTGCTAATTCTCAAAAACCATCACAGAAATTCAAGCTATTTATAGTAACTCACCTAGTCTGATGGCACTCTTCTCGGTGATGCAGTTGAGGACCCGCATAAACTTAATATATTGTCATTGGCTAGATGTCATAACACCAATCAAGCTTAAATCCAAAGCATGGTACAGAAACCTCACACCCATCCTTATTCTTTACGATAAGGGCAGCCATAACATTTCACTTTCTTTGGCAACTGAATAAAAGCATCCCAGTCCCCAAGTGTCAGAAGAGACTGGACAAAACTATCCTGTCTTCCTTGTTTCCATAAAAGCCCAGTGGGTTGCTTTGCTCCCATGTTTATTCCCACCCACTGATTAACGAAAAACTCTGCCAGAGTGTTCAAAATCTACATAAAGATGACAAAGTTACTGGAAAAACACAGGTCAAGACAAAAACAGTAGGCATCTATGTCTCCATGCCCCCTTTCTGTGCTTTATGTTGCATCTTGCTTAACTGAGGCATCTTGCAGTTCTTTGTTTCATAGCCAAAACTGGTACTGAGGTACAAACCAAAAAGTTACAGATGAATTCAGGGATAGCTCTAAAAGGAACCTGTTTGCTTTAGTATTTCACCTACTGTTCAGAGTATCTTCCTGCAGGTTCCTAAATTGTTTCCCCACTTGGTAGGTTCTTTTGGATTTTCAGAGGCTGCTCAATGTCCTAAGACTTTAATGAACAAAATGTTTCTGACCTCCTACCTGCAGTTTTGCTTTCTGTGGCTGAACTCATGTTTGGCCCTACTGACTTACGTAGCTCTGACTTCAAGGCTCGATTGTTTTGGTTCAGTATATTTGAAATGAAACAAAACGCCTTGGAAAGAGCTTCAACTAATCAAGGAAGCAGCAGACTGCCTGCTTGACAATGCAGGTCAATTGTGAAAGCATCTTAGTGTTTCTTCACTTTTTCGCCCCATTGAATTCTGCTCCCAGTTCAAGGTCTCTTTCTGATTTTTACGGTTCTCCATGAGATTGATTCTACCACTTTCAGCAATTATATTTTCCTCTGTAGAGATGACCTTCATGACAGATCTGGCCCATTAGAATCAAAAGAACTGTAACAGGAATGGAAAGTAACAAAAATGTGACCTTGAACTCAACGATGTAAATATTTATCATGAAATATTAAAAAAAAAAATGGGCTTGAACATTTTGAGAATAAAATGCAAAACTCTTAATTTTCTGAATGGCTTTTACTCATTTTGCCATCAACAACGCATATAGTCAATGTCTTTTAGTTTTCTTTTTTTTTTTCCTCATTCTTCTTTATATACTTGATCTTTTGTGTGTGAGGTCGTCATTTCCCGAAATGTGACTTGAAGAGCTTCAAACAGAAAACTGAGAAGACTGGTAAATGTTCTAGCTTTAGAAGGAGTTTAGATTAGATGTGAGTAAATACTTCAATCTGTGCTCATACACTGTCTCTCTATACTCCATAATTACCTAGACAAGCCATCATTTATCTGCAGAACTCACACAGGTGAAGCAGCCTTAAAAGAGGAGTATCTTTACTTGATTTGATTATGAAGCCAAACACTCTATCCAGGCACAGTAACAGGATCTTACAATATAGCCATTTAAGTATTTGGGCTAAATAAGATTAGATTTCAAGACCTATGTGCTTCAAAAATTCAAATGTTAAAGACAAGTTGCCACATCTTGCAGTGTCCCTGGTTTCCTAATGCACGAAACACTGTCATAAACATGAATTCTTTTCTGGTATGGATGATATTTTTCCATCAAAACCCCCAACATAGCGATTCTGCCATTTCATTTCAGATCTATTTTTCATTGCAAAGAGAGTGGCATTTTTTATTAGGATACAGTCTTGCATCTGAAGAGACAATCATAAGTTAAAACAAGTGAAACGTACATATGGAGTAACCATATGGATGACAGTACCAATTAGTAGAGATTTTGTATTTATTTTTTATATTTTGAGCACAGGGTGAGACCTGCCTTTTTCCAGCAAGTGGCAAATTTGAATGTGAAATGTCATTAGTGCTGTTTTTCACTAATACAATTTCTTTTCTGAATAACAAAAAACACATCAGTGTTATTTTTAATAAAAAACCCACCCTTTAATTTACATACATTTAGGGTGAAGTAAATGAAAATGCATTATGTTACCACTGTGCTATTGAATAATGAGCCTATAGGGTTCTAAATGGGAAGGAAAGTTGTTTTTCAAGCCCTGTACCCACTGTTCCCTTCACAAAGGCGCCATTGTGATCAGGACACATGAACTGGGTTTCTAACAGTAAAGATCCACCTTCTGGCAGAGAGACTGGGAAATAAAGGACCCCAGTAAGCCGCCACTTCAGCAGGAGAAGCTGAGCTAACGAAGGAAGGACAGGTGGAACTGGTCCCTTGGCCTTTCAGTGACATTTACAGCCTCTGTGCAAGGACATGCTCTTTTCTTTCTGTTTCTATTTTCTCCAGTTAATCAGGTGACTTGAAAAGAAGCTAGATAAGGGTATTGTTTGCACTGACAACATCCTGATGATTCTGTCAGAGGAGATCACAGGAAAATGTTCCTTTTTTGAACCAATAGAGTCATTAGGGAGAGTACTCATCACTTGAGTGCATCTAGGTTAATTACCACAGAAAATCTGGAACTGGCAGCTATAATTTTTCTGAAGAAAGTACTGCTATTTTTACTCGTGATCTACAGAATGTCTCTTAAAGTACCTCACAGGACCCCATTTTACAGCTCAATGGTAAAATAATTTTAGAAATACAGCTTTCTGGCTGAAATTAGTGGGATACTATCCATGGAAATTTAATGAAAGTACAAACTGTGAGTTATGTACTGTATGAATGAAATTCATCTCTGTTTGCCAGGACTGATTACTCTCCTTCCCATAAATGAGCAAGCATATTTCTCTATTGCAGTGTCACTTTGGAAAAGAGAGAAGTGTCAGGTTGAGATGAATGACTTATCCCTGCACAGATGTAGCAAACTGTCACATGCCTGATTCTGTTTGCTATGGTACATTATGGCACAGAGTAGCCAAAAACCCTCCAGCATGAGACAAACACAGAATGCTGGTTTTGGATCAGCATCAAAGCACACACAGTGGATGCCTTTTTAGGAAAACAGAGACATGGTGTAGTTTTAACTCACCCGGTATTCAATGAGTGCTTACAAACCCTAAGAGTGTTCATGATTTTTAAAAAGCCTCAAACAATTACAGGAAGTTGCTTCAGTGTGCTGAATATTTATTCAAGTACTAATTCTTAGAGTACTTCTACTGTGGTGCCTGTTCTCTAAGGATCTGCGAAAAAGAAGGCTGAGTGCATTTTTCAGCCTAATTATCTTTTTTTTTTTCCAAAATTATTTGAGGCCAGGAATGCTTTGTGGTGTTTGCCTAACCCTGAGGTGATAGGCATGCTGTCATGTCTGTCACATCTGTCATGTCTATCATGTCTCACAGGTACTGTCAAGTCAGAGCAGTGAGTGGAACTTGGAAAGTTGCTCATATCCAGTCCCATAAACAGGATCCAAAAGGAAAATAGTTGTCACAGGTTCAGAGTGTGGCTAGAGTTAAATGTTAAATGGTTAATGCAATGGATTTCATGTTCTACTCTCTCCCTCCGATTTGCCTTTTTGCCATGGTTAAATTGTAAAAGTGTTCACTGTAAGATATTCTTGAGAACTGTTTTGATTCCATGATAGTTACTTGGGAATTTGCTTAAAGATTGCCTGCTCGATGTTAATTGTTTCCTACAGAATCATGGATTATTTGTCTGCACCGCCTGCTGTAAGCATCTCACACATATAAGTTATGACGCTTTGACCCATTCCACTTAAGTCTGACTGAGAGGCTGAAGTATCCAACAGATGAAATTCTGTCACTTTTCTTGAAAACGACGGACACTTTAAGGAGATATATGCTATAGTCCAGCTAAACAGTATTGTTAGACATCATAGAGTCTTCACCAGACAGATGAAGATTTATCTGGACTTTATGAGCCCACCCAGGTCACAAAGTGACTTAATTTGTCAGAAAATTTTGCTTTAGACCTATTCCTAAATCCATTAGAGAATGAGGTGCCAATAACTGTTATAGTGGGGAAAAAATATTTCTGGTTTCCAAAGCAAACATTTCAGTAATTGCCCCTCATTTATTTGTATTTTCTAATTTGCTTTACATACTACAGGGAATCCTGCAATTACCCATAGAATGTACTGTCTGTACCTTCCTGATTGAACTGCCACCTCCCCTACACTTTGTTAGAGCTGCCATTCAATGCAGCTCTGATTCAGACTCAAGGGAATAGCCTTGACACAATGCACCGAAGGCAATATTTGCAGAGAAAAGGGATAATCGCTGAACAGCAGCTTAGCTCTACGTTTCCATGTCCCATGACCTCTTTTCTCTCCAGCCTTGGCATAAGAACTTAGTATAAGTCCCCAGGACTCCACTGTCCCCTTTCATGATCCTTTACCCTCAGGCGCACTTTGGAGGTACTTCTGACAGGTTAATATACTTCATGTGATGAGAGCAGTTGAAATACCACAGTCGGTTTCCACTGGGGTTTCAGAGAAAGCTAAAACAACGTCTTTATCTGCTGATATTTGCCAAGATCAACACCTCTGACTGCACACATTTCACGAAAACTGTACCCAGTAAAACAGACTTAAAACATGAAACCTGATCTTTCTTTTTTTTTTTTTTCCTTTTTCACTCCATTCAGCATTATTCTTCATTTCTAATGACATTTATGTTACCTCAGGCTCTTTTAGGTAACATCCCAGTTTCACATCTCTAAAATCCCAGTTTCACATAATTTTAGGAAAAAGGTTTACTGCAAACCTACCCTTAGATTGAACTATCCTTAAAAAATCAGTTTCCTGTGTGATGTCCAGCTGCAGGATCTTTCTTCAATTGGGTGCCTATATGTAAAAAAAAAAAAAATAAATTCAAAGTAGTGATATGAACATATAAATTGCATACAATACTGGTGACAGAATACCAAAGTCACAACTTAACATCTACAATCTGGGGGGTTTTTTTAGCATTATGCTAATAGGACTGTGTTTTATTTATGCAGTGTTATAGATTTGTATGATGCTTTATAAAGAAAATATCTGACAAGTTTCTGCTAGTGCAGCATCCTACATCAGGTGTAGTACAATACTGCGTAAGGGACTGTGGATGAGAAGGGGAACACTATCAGGAAAAAATAATACGCCCCCCCAGATCCTTACCTAAAACCTATGATTTTATTTGACATGTTTAAAATGCCTGGAATGCAGTTTGGCCACATCTCCATCTGGTGAATTTGCCTTGTTTTGCCCTGATTTTCATGAGGACGAGGAGACTTCATCTTTCAGCCTACTCGCCACCGCTGCTTGTAGTGGAAATAATGAATTAGCAGAAGTGGGAGTGCACTTTTGTATACTCCTTACTACAGAACACCCAACTTCAGGGAGGGATATTGTACATACACCTTCACCTGGTTACCAAAGACTCATTATAAATCATCACTACAGCCACCTTTGCTTGCCATGTCCTCTGACTCACAGAAAATTTCAGCTGATGTTTATCGACAAACAGCCATGTCACAGCAAACATGCAACAAAATCAGAGGCTCAAGACGTTACTACGTTGGCATCAGAATCACCTGCAAGTCAACTGAACCTGTCTTGTGTGTCAGCTCTTTGCTGGTGCTCTGCTTGTGGCACTGTATATCTAAACTAAAGATGCGTCCCTTTCCCGAGGTTAAGACTGAAGCTAAGCTGAAGGAGTACACGAATGCAAACTTTGTGGGTTGTTGCTGACTGTGCATTGTTCATGCCGTGAAACTACCTATTCAAATTTTACCTACGTTGGCCTTCCACATTGTCAAAAGATACAAAAGACAAGTCTAGGATGTAGAATTTGCTGAGAAATCTGTCAGCATATGAAAGACACTTAAGGGAGAGGGAGAAGGGGAAGCATTATTATTGTCTTGATTTTTTTTCCCTTAAAAAAAAATAAAAAACAAGCAGTGTAGAAAAAATGGAGCAAGCAAAAAACCAGACAAACCCAAACCCTTGCAAAATCCTGGCTAAACCTCAGAAATTCACAGTGGAAATCCTTCTGAATGCTGCAGCTGGGCTTCTTGGACAGGCAATGCAACTCCCAAGATGCACAGCAGCCTCCTCAGTCAGGGAATCGTTACTGTGCACCGGAGAAAGCCTCTGGCCTGCAGTCACCAAGGACCAGCTAGTGAAACCAGTCTATAGAGATGGTGCAACTTGCATGCCATAACTTCCATAAAATATAACACAGGTGTATTTTAATGGAAAATACAGTTAAAATATGTCACATAAATGTAAATATAATTAAAAATGTAATTATAGTGTGTGTGTTTTCATGTAGATATCTAGATAAATTTCATTCAGGCTAAATGTCCTTTTTCATGAAAAATTTCCATTGGTCAGAAGCTGTTCATGCTTGAAAAACTTTTACTGGCCAACACTACTTTCTTTTCATTTCCAAAATAACTTGTGCAAAGTACGAACTTGGTTTGACAATAAAATAATTTTTTTCTGTGTATCCCTCAGCCTGCCAGAAATCAGCATTGCAAAAAGAGGTGAGACATTGCAGAAAGAAATGAGAGATGTCAAAAAAGCCTATCAGATCTAGTAACATGATTTTTCCCTTGAACAAGGGGTCAAACAAGCCTATGGGCCCTTTTTGCAACTTCTACTCAACAGCTTTCATGGGCTGCCATACACAATACAATTTATTTTGCTGACCTTTAGATATTTCAGCAAAAGAAGCAATTCAATTTCCCTGGTTTTGTAGCATACATCTCTCATTTTCATAATCATCACAATAATGAAAGTAATTAAAGCATTTTAATTTATTATTTATGAACTTCTATGTCCTTTTCTAGGAAGAAAAAATACAATAAATTTGAGGTAATCTCTCCTTTATCACCCCTGCTCCCCCACCACCTTAGTTTAGTATCCTAACAGTTAGGTGATATCATGCTTATCATGCTTCTGGGCATCAGAAAAATCTTCTGAGAATGATACAATAAATCCCTGTTATGATGTAATATTGTTCCCAACTACTTACCCACTTCGAATTTATTTATTTATTTATTTATTTGCAGAATTAGGAGACGGTAAAAATAAAACCTCATAAATAAATAAGTAGTTAAATGTATGTGTGTGTTTAATTTTAAGATATTTTTATTATATGGCCTGTCTGTGGCCTTGCTGATATTTGGCACGTGTAAACCATGCCCCACAATGTTTTCTCTGTCACTTTTTTCAGCTGAATTTACTGGAAGTTTTTCTCCCTGAAGCCTGGTCAGAGCTCTTATAATTGGATAACTGAAAATGGCATACGTGTCCTACATACCCACATGTTACCTAGGAGAGATGGTAGCAAAATATAATAATTATATGTATCAGTTATCGAGTTGGGAATTTGTGAATATTGAGAATCATTGGTAGAAACAACGGATACTCCTAATTATCCCTTCAGTTTGGTAGCTTATTTAAAACACTGGCAGAAATCTGTGCTTCTCTTTCCTTTACTCTCCCTTGTCATAATCAACTTTAGCCCACACGTTCCTGATTAGCATTGCTGTAATTCAATGTATTTGGCCCGTAGCATTTTTATGCCTTCTAAGGTGACTAGGGATGTTTTCTGTCTGATAGTAGCTGAGAATATACTGGGCTTGAATTTTCATCTGAAGTTTTATAGCAGATTGAATTGTTAGATGTTTTAAAGTTAATGAGACAATTAGCATTTTCATTCTGTCCTGAAAATATAAGCACTTCAAAGTAAAGGTAACACTTATTCTACCTGCTTCATGGCTTGATTGTGTTGAAAAGTAGGAACTCACCTCTGACAAAGGCTAATTTGCTGTAAAGTTCATGTATTCTCTGACAAGTATCTTCTCAGTACCTCAGATATAACTCTTTCCCACAATAAGATCCGAGAGGACAATTCTCTCTTTCAAATATTGTCGGAGATAGATCAACATCAGTACTGTTGACTGGAGGGCAATTCCCTTTGACTTTGACCGAGGATGGCTGTATGTTGTATCTTATTCTCCGTTTCTCTTTGAGTTGTCAGAAATTATTGCATAATTGATCTTCCAGTTGTTCAAGAGACCTTGAAACAGCTTTTCTTGAGCTTTTCAATTTCAAAATTGTCAGAAACAGCACAGTGAAAAAGAAAATGTATAGTAGAGATTATTTTCCTAAAACCTGTTCAACAGGTGGAGCTGTATGCTGCAAAATAGAGTTCAGAAATGAAATCTGTATGAAGAGGTGTTTGTTGAAGTGTTTTCAAAGTTATAGAGAATGCTGTACCTGTACCAAGCACAGGTTTTCTTCAAGTTTTAGGAATAATCTTTCTGCAGTTCCCCTAGACTGGGGTAAGAAAAGTAAGTCTCAGAAAGGGTTGCTGTTATTTTCAGTGTGTTTTGTTGGTGGGCACAAGTCCAGTAAGCTTGGCTCTGTTCTTCCTTAGAAACTTAAGAAGTAATAAATGGAGCTGGGAGGTCTTGGATGTCGCACAGCTGGTGCTCTGCATTGAACTACTGGTAAAGCGTAATGCTACATCAATTATTTATTAATCAGCACCCCTCATGACATTTCTTCTTGCTATTAGTGAAAGAAGTTTGGGTGACAGAAAACTCACAAAAGCCAGTTTAATAAAAGAGAGCAATAGATACAGAATGTATTATAAAGCATCCTTCTCTCTGTCCATCTCTCTCCTTCATGGCCAGGTTTGAGCAGTGCCACTTTGAGGGAGAAGAGAAAGATCTCTGAGCATTCATCTGCAGATGATTCTTTCCCCTCTCCTCAGAAAAGTGGACTATTTGCCAAAATTTTCTGATTCCTTTATAATACACTAAAAATATGGTTTTGGAGAATGAGTAAACTGTATTAATATCGTTCATTAATCCATATCTGCTATTACTGGTACATCAGAAGGTGTTTTATTTGCTCATGTCAGAGGAAGTAGTATGCATAACCTACTGCAGTCCTCAGTTTCTACCCCACTTTTACAGTGTTAAAGGTATTATTTCAGTAACAGGAGGTAATACATTTTATGCACCTACTGTGGCATATAAATGTACATAGAAAGGAAAAGACAGGAGGCAATACTTACAGATGACATGTCAGATATTTATTACCCATCTTCTGACAGTGTTGTGCCAGTTTTTTACTACACCTGTTTACACAAATACACATAATCATTATCAAGCGGTAAAATGGTGGTCACTAGAGGAGTGGTTTTTTCACATCAAAGAATAACCTTTTGTCATTAATTACTTGCCATTCTTTAACTTTTTAGAACCTTCATTTCATCAGTAATTTTTTTCTCCCTGCATTAGTGCAGGCTGTGCCAGATTTGATGGCCTTTCCTCAGGCTAATGGAACTTGTGAGATTTCTTGGAACTATATCCTACCCAAAGTGACAAAGGCACAGAACCGTATCTTATCATTTAATCCTCTTAATTACTTACCTTTATTAGATTAAGTACTTACCTAATCTTCAGAACTGTATTAGCTGAACATGTCACAGTTGGAAGGTTTTACTCATTCTAGGCAACAGAAGAATGGTGTAGGTATTTCAGCTGTATTAAGATGACCCATGCTCCTCTTTTCCCAACAAATTTGGATCTATAGACTTGCACAGGTTGCATGTTTTATGATGGACCTAAAGAAACATCAAGAGAAGTCTTTTTCATCTAGGAAGCGATCAAGATGGTACTGAGTCTGTGAGAGAGAGAGCTCCCTTCCAGTTCTCCACCACTCCTTGACTTGGGGAGAGTGGATTTAGAAGGGTTCATGCGACAAGTAAAGGACTGCATCAATCTCACACACTTAATTTCTGAAACTGTTACAGTAAATTGTTGCCCTGGTAAGACAGCTGCCCTCATCTCCCATGTAATGACACATCATGACAGTGTTGTCCAACATTACACAGGAGTAACTGTATTGTCCAGCAATAAAACCAGCCAGTCCTCTGGTTCACAGATGTCTTCCTCAGTTGGGACATTTGCTAATGTGATTTCTCATCATTAATAGGTGTTTAAACTGATTAGCACTGGGTAAAATAGCTGTATGTCTATGCTAGCAAGTCACTACTGGAAGTTTGGTTCACTTTTGGGCTTTGATTAAAACAATAAGCTTCCAGGACATTAAGTTGATGGGAATAACTAAGGACACTAAGTTATAGTTAAAAGGAGAGGAATCTCAATAGTATGGAATCAGTAATACTCCTTTTCTGTCTTCTTTTTCTTTGTCAGGTTTTTGCCCAATTTTTCCTTCAAAATAAATGTACTTAGAGGTGTACTATTCTTTTGACCAACAATTTCATATAGTTACCTGGAGCAAAACTGCAGAATTTACTCAGCTGTTTTTTTCCCCATTTTTCCTAGGTAATTTGTAAGTAAATTACATTTGCTATCATGATATCTGTTCTTTGCTTTCTATGATTCCAAGTTCATTAAAATGAAATGGTCACCTAAAAGAAGTTTTAAAAATCACAATGAAATTATAGACTGGGTCACACAAATTGAGTGTATGGGTTAATCCCAATTTTTAAAAGGATCATTTTTAGCCAGCTTCTCTTGGCATCTCTCAGTATAAATAGTAACAATCCACTGCACTGTGTAACCTGAGATTGCCTTTTGCAAATCAAAGCTATACTGGTATAAAAATGAACTAGTTGCAGGATTGCCAGCTATATGAATGAAACTGTAAAATCACTTGTAACTCTGACATGAAAAAGGGAAAGGTTTCAGAAATGCTGCAGCAAATAATTTTGAAATTTCCAGTTTTTAAATATTTTTTTTTTTTTAGCCAAAACCGTTAACTGAATGCAACTTGCAAACATACTTCTGTTGTCAGAAGCTGTTTGTTCAGAGTCATTGTTATTTTTTGGTCACAAAAGTGATTTGCTCCTTCAAAAATGGTTAGCCTTAATTTTTAGCCACTGCTCTTATTAAGAATGTCCTAAATATTTGTTTGGAATTTGTTCCATTTCCAGACAAGAACTTGGGTTTTCATGGAAGAAGTTGGACTGGGAACAAAATAAAATCAAAATGAAAGATGATCTCTCTTTTAATTTTTATTGAATCATCAGTCCATTTTTCCAAAATTAAGAACTTTGCTTATTACTAGATTCTATTGTGGATAGTCATCACTTACACTGATAGGGTTTTTTAATTATCATTTCAGAGTAAAATGAGCATTCATTATATTACAAAATGGGAGAAAAAAATCACTAAGCAACATCATCATCTTTTTTTTTTACTGATTAGCTTAAAAGGTACACCCATCATAATAAGAAAAAGTAGCATGGAGAACACAGTTGAGTTCCAACATATATGGTATTAATCTCACATAATGAGCATTGCTTCAATTGGCAGGAGAAACTACACTAAATAGATGGTAAGCTACAATTGGCTTCCTAAAAAATCACGGCCCTTGACTTTAATTCGTCCTCTGCATCAGTTTCTTATATTTAAGAATGCTTATTATTAGGTCTTCTTGCTGTGCTCTCCTCAGTTCCATGCTACTAATTGGTTGTGAGTGATTCTGGTGTTCTCTAATACAACCTCCTCTGCTGCCACTAAGTCTGCTGGAATTGCCACCACCCACCGTCCTCCCTGTGCTGTAACAACTGCACTTATTACACCATATAATATCTCCTTTCTAGTATTTTCCAGTAATCTCTCCCAATCCAAAAGATATTCTTGATAAGTTTTTGGCAATGGTGTTTCTCTTACTGCCCAGTGTTTTTATAGTAAAATTAAAATTAGCTAAATCTTTTTTTTTCATCTCTATTTATCAGTTTTTCATCTTGTTAATGCTAGAATATAAGTTTTTTTGCTGCATTCACTGATGTTCATATAACTGGACATGAGTTGTCTGTCCATTCTGCATGCATTTAGAGACCTGTGTGTTTGTGTATATGTGTATTGAACAGAATCTTTCTTGTAGGCAATGAATGGATCTTTAAACACATATTGGTGTGGCTAGATGCAGCCAGATCTATGCTCACCTATCTGTTTTGCAAGCTGGCCATGTTCCCAGAGGGGTTTATCATCTTGGGCATAGTGCCATGCTTGCACAGATATACAAATCACATGCTAGAGTTTGTTCATATCCAGCCAGCTGGGAGCAAGTACAACACAAGGCAAATTTGTACATCCAGATGTAGCCCAACATCTTCTCAAAAGCACTTTTTGTGTGATCCTTCCTTACCTCCTGATTATATCACAGGCCAGGCTGACAAAATTTTCTGCCTTACCTAACTGAATTGTAAGATTTGATAGTCAAAACAGGAAAAAAAAAAAAAAAAGGTAAATTCTTGGTCTGAAAGGAGGCTAAATTTGTTCCTTCTTCTTTAACTTGAGCCTGTTTTCTTTGCCAGCAAATTTCAGGGAATATCAGTGTTGTCTGCTCTGAGCTCTGGTGTTTCCTTGCCACCATTCGCTTCAGCTCTTCCAGTAGGATCCATTCTCTTGGTTGACTGCAAAAGATCAAACTAGTGCAATGGGGAGCCATGGCCACCACTTAATATTTAGATTTTTTCAGCCATTTTGGATCACAGCTAGTAGTTTTGTAAGACAATGACCATTGCCATCACCATGAAAATCCGGAAGGGGTGCCCTGTGTAGTCCCATATGTGCCACAGAATGTGAGTGTCCATGGAGTTAGGTGACTGAGCTTTTATCAAGAATTGTAAAAGTGCCATTCAAAAATTGTATGTTTCATTAGAATATGTGAGAACACGACAGAAAAACAGAGATAAATGGTCAGTCTGGGAAGTTTGTAACAATTTTGATTTAGCTTCTGAAGAGAAGGTGCTTAGAGCTAATATTACAGTATTGACTTGCATGCAGTGTTGTTCTGTGTCACTTCCAAGTCTTTTTTAGAACTGGCCAGAATTTCTCATTTGTTCTTCATGGGAACTGCTTCCTCTTGCTAAAGTTTACTTTTAGCATGGATTAGAAAAATGCCAAAATTTCCTTCCAAAAATGTTTCTGAGATATTTCAGGCATTTCTTGAAATATGTTGCTTGGATAAGAATAAAGCATTGACTTTTTAATAAAATGAAACATTTTGATTACTTTCTATCAAAGCACACAATTAAATAATATGTTCCCATGAAACACTTCTGTGCTTTCTGATATATTTCTGGCAGTGTTGACTAGCTCTAGGCATTGCTAAAAAGAAACCTTTACTGTAATCACTTCTGATTCCTCAAGCTTACATGTATCCCCACCACATAGAATCAAATGAGGTACATTGAAATCTGGTGTTCCATTAGTTCTAGTGACTGCAAAAAAAATTTTTATTCTTCTAAACTTTATCACTGTATATTTAAAGGATGGAAAGTAACTTTTCTACATATATCTATAAAACATACTCATTTTACAATATAATTTATTATCACGTCAGAGAATGTGCAAAAGTATGACTACAGGAACAAATACAGCATCTTTAGTTTCTCACTGAAGTATAGTTTTTAACACTACTTTTTTGTGTGCTAAGTACTTCATATAGGTAGAGTCTATTGTGTTCTCTTGAAATTGTTCTTCTGATTTGTTGATATTTTTACCGTGGAACACATTCCTGAATTTCCCTTAATTAGTTCACAAAATTACAAGAGCCTTTCAGCCACCAGCTACAGTCTCTGAAAGAAAAGTTGGTCCAATCTTCAGTACGTCTTTCACAATTTGCTCTACAGAAAAATGTAGGAATGACTCGTAGCACACTTGCATCTTACAGGATGCTGATATAAACATGCATGTAGCATGTTTACACTAGTAATGGTCTGCAAGTCAGTAGAACTATTCCCATGCTTAGTCAGGCAAGTCCTAGAGTCCTTCATTGGATCAAGGCTTAGGAATTTGCCACTGGGTGGTAGAGCAGTGTACAACCTCTTCCTTTCCACTGGTCATTTATAATTGTTTACATACAACCTTTAAATATTTTACTTCAGCAGATGACATTCAGTGTCCTTGTTCATAATCCAGGAGACAAATTTTTTGTCAGATTTATACCCTCTTAAGAATGAATGAACAGGAACAAAAAGTCTTTCTGTTCTGAAATAATTTCTGGTATTGTCTTTTGAACTGCTGTAGTACATATATGATAAATTACATAAATTAGCAGCGCTGTCCGTTCTTAGTGGCTACCTCATATGTAGCTGACTGTGAGCAAATATTGATTAAGGAGTAGCTTGTAACAACCCAGAGCTCCAAGCTACTGTGCTGGCCCTGTCTTTCTATTTTCACACCAAGAATACATCTCCCACTCTCCTACTCCTGCAAACTGACCGACAAGAATATTTCCTTTTTTCCATCCACAGAAGTGGTAGAGGCTTCTCAGATTCAAAAAGAGTCTGAATCATTAGCATTCACAGTATTAATTTATGCATTGATGGGTTCAGACCTGACGTTGGGGATGTGCTGTGACGTCACTAAAGAGCAGGAACTGACAATAATGTTGTTCAGACCACTCACAGTTATGCACTGAATTTAACTGGTCAAGTTAGCAGCTTGATCATCCTGGTGTAATTACATAGTCCCTGCAGAAAGACCGAGACTGACCCATGCCAGCTTGCCATCACCACAGGTATCACTCTATGAATAGGCAAGCTAAGGAAACTACCCAGGTGCCTTACCCCTTTAAAGCTCAGTCAAGTGTCTAAACCTGGGTGCTGCAAAAACCCACATCCTCATCTGTAAATATTTCTCAGAGATACTCTCAGAGAGGCTCTCAGCAGATTCAAGCAGTACTGGTCACAGACAGGTCATATTTTCTAAATTTCTTTGCAAGCAAGGTGGCTATTTTTTTTTTTTTCTGTGGCAGTCTAAATACTGAGAGATTCTGAAAATTTAAATTTGATGAGGATAGATTCAGCTACCCAGAATGGACCTCTAATGTTAAGTATTTCGTGTGCTTTAGCTCGGCCAGGATACTTGCAGTAGGCTGTCAGGTGTAGTTTGGTTCCTGTATGTGATCTTTGCCCTTGTGGAATGGCATTTGGAGGTGCAAGCAGATGTCACAGAAGGTCTATGTTTGCCAGCCATATGTTTTCTCTAGTGACTCCATGAGGAGAAGATCTGGTTGTAATTCTATGCTGTAATAGGCCCATGGCAGTGCAGGACACTCCGGGGCTAGAAGTGTCCACGCCTGCATATTGTTTTTCTTTGTGCTCTCCTCCACACCCACAAAATAGGGTTGGAGTTGGCAAACAGCAAGTTCAACCTGATGGTTCATGAAGGTAGATGTGATACTGTGAAGGCTGCTGTGTTTGTATGTGTATGTAGAGCATATTCATTGGGAATTGATGCAAATTACATCACTAACAAAAAAACCATCAATACAGCAGCAGTTAAATGAATATTGCTACTGTCTGTTAATGAGAGCTGAAAAAAAATGTTGTAGAACTCTCTGTCGCATTTTTCATGTTTTATTTGAGATAGGAGTAGTTTGGAGGAGGCATCACCGCTTTAGACCCGCAGTCATGGAGTAAGACCCTGAGCAAAGAGCTTCGGACTGATTCACTTGTACACTTATCTGTTAGAATAAAAGTTTGGAGGGCTTTTTTTTCTGTATTTATTTGGAAATATTCAAAATCTGCCACCTTGGAGGGCCTTGGATTTACTGTAATTTATGTCCATTTATATTGCCTCTCCACCATGCCCAAAAGTTTCCTCTTAAAAGTATGAAGTATCATGCAAAGTGTTCAGGTTGCATATCTGTTCTCTTTTTTCAGTGAATGGAAGAGTCCTTTAAACCTGAAGTCTATTTGTGATCTCATGCCTGCGAATTAGCATGCAGAGCTACACAAGCCTTGTGGTGGAGGCAGCGGGAGAAGCCAGCATTGGGAAAGAGCCGCAGCCGGTGAGGGAGAGGGGGCTAGCTGCAGGAGGAGGGGTACCCAGGAAAAAGAGAATAGAAAGCGGTTTCCAAAAGGGGGGTGGGGGTGGGGGTGGGGGCGGAGTGAGAAAAAGAAGGGCAGCAGCAACAGTGGAAGGGTGAAGGTGAAGAGGGGAGAACAGCTGCTTTTCCCCCTCGTATCCTGACTGAGTTTTTCTCTGAAATGCCCATGTTTTTTGAGCATATTGATTCTGTGACCCTCTTTAGCTCTTTGAACTCTCTATTGGAAAGAATCAAATCCAATCCAAATCTGTTTCTGGGATCTGTATTATTTTGCATTCCCTTGAGGTCTGAAGGAAACAGAAAAGACAAAAGGTGTGATAATCAGAGACCAAACAAGAAAAAACCCAAATAGGGGTGAAACAGCCTAGGAGAGAGGTCTGGTTTTCAGGGACTGCCAATGTGATGATCAAATTTCTTCACATGTAATTGAAGATGTTATTCAGAGCTCTGCAGTGGTGATAATAAAATGCACTTCTTTGGGATATGGAATTGATTGATTTGTTTCAATCATTGTTTTCAGCAAACCTTTGACAGAACCAGAAAAAATCTTTTTTGTTCTAGCAAAACTACACAAAGCTGCAGTCTAAAACTGCAAAGGTAGTGTTGAAAAGACAAGAACAGGGTCAATAATTTTAAAACACTTGCATACATGTACAATGCTATTAACAAATTTTAGCTCCTTAACTTCTCCCAGGCGGGGCACTTCTCCCAAGCACCTTGTTGAAAATTTGTTTTGGCATGTTCAGGCACCAAAGATCCTCCTGAAGATACACTCACAGCAACTTAATTCTTTGCTTTTGATTGTCTGTTGCACGGGTTGTGCAATTTGTACAGGTGAAGGGCTTTCTCCACCTGAAGTCCGAGTCCTTAGATCCCACAGCTGTATTATAGTATCAGTCTGTGCGAAACATCTACTTGGGAACGCCACTTCAGCTTGGGTACCTCAGTACTGTCATGAACTGTAACTGATCCAGAGAGGCGTGAACTCCTATGGAACTAAAGTACATTAGCACAGCATAACTATTTCAAAGTGAGCGCAGTGTCAATAACATAGTGTTTCTTGGAGAGAGGGACAGTCGAAAGAAACTGTAGTAACTTGGAAAGGGAAATGAATGTCGGTTTAATTGGCTATTTAATGATTATCTGTTTTCTTCTTCTTCTTTTTCCTCTTCTTCCCTTTTTTAATCCAAACAGAAAGGTTAATCTAACTATACATTTAAGGCTTTTAAAGGCTCCATTACAAGACTTATTATGCTAAAAGAAACATACCTGGCATGCTGCAGTTTTCTAAATGTATCAGCGATGCATGTAATGATTCACTTAAACCATCATGGTCAGAATTCTTTTACATTATTTCTATGTAAATGGGATGCTTCACAATTACTATAATATGTGTGAAATTCCACTTATTATTTCTTTTAACATGGAAACTTTTATCACTTAACTTCAACTCACTGGACAGAATATTTGAACCATTTGCAGTCATTAGAGCATTTTTGTTTGGTCAAAACCCTTGTGGGATTATACTTTGGAAAAATAGCGTGAATTACATTCAATGCAACTGAATGGCAATTTTAAATGTATAAGGGGCATCAGGAGCGCTCATCATTATACTTAGAATTCAACATTATATTTTATCTGTTATGGACTTATTTTTACATTTGCGTCTTTTATCTTCAAGAGACTTATTTCAGCATGTAACATAAAAAAAGCCATAATCTATATAGAAAAGGCTATCTGGTGAAGTACATCTACTTTTTTATGTTCCGGAGGGGCAATTTATAATACTAGCTGGAGTCACAAGATTTTTAGTTTCACCTTACTAGTCAGAAGACTTTTTCCTGTATTATAGGAATCACTGGGTGAACTGGTCCAGCAGGAAGTCTCCTCAAGTAAAACTGAAGGTGATGTTCTCTGCTAGTCTTGAGACTTGGCACATGGTCTCTCAAAACTTTATGAGATTCCCAAAAGTCCCAATCCACATCAGGACCAAGAAGGGAGAAGATAAAGAAGAAGAGCAGCTTCATAATCCAGACAATTAGTTGAACTGTAGCAAACTCGGTTTTGAAAGGTCTTCTTTGCCATTCTCCCACAGACGTACTAGCCTGTCTTGTTGGCTGTTAGGTCTTCTGAGTGGATGTCTCTGGCTACAGCTGTTTATTGGAACAAGGACTTGAAGTTCTGATGCCTTGAGATTCCTCTAACAGCCCACCTCAAGAGAGTATTACTAACAGACTTTTGAAGAGCCCTACAAAGAATTTTGGCACTAGAGAGAGGTAGCAATCAACAATAGCCAAGAGGTTTTGAAGGAGATGGTGCAATTTTGTGTCTTCCATGGTCTTCAAGTTTTGTGTCTTCCAGACTTCCCAAATCAGGCTTTCACTGATTTTTACCTGTTCTGGGGGCCTTTCCTTAAAGCTTTTTTTCTATCGTCTTCCAACCCAAGTACAT
This sequence comes from Nycticryphes semicollaris, assembly GCA_013400055.1. Classification (NCBI taxonomy): domain Eukaryota; kingdom Metazoa; phylum Chordata; class Aves; order Charadriiformes; family Rostratulidae; genus Nycticryphes; species Nycticryphes semicollaris. The sequence continues at coordinate 342,442 of VXBJ01002286.1, forward strand.
TGACATGTCATTTTGGAAGAACTAATATTTTCTCTCTCTGCTTCTTCTGGATTTAAGACTTCTCAATCTGTTTCTATTTTAACCACAGCTGATAACATTTTTCCAGAAAAAAATTTAACTGAAATTAGTGAATTTTAATAAGACAATGGCGTTGGGTTTTTTTGTTTCTCTGTCATGTGAAGATGCCATTTTTAAGACAAACTAATGAAACAGATTATGATCTCACTGTTCTTGTTTTTACTACAGTAAACTCAGTGAAGCTCTCTTTTTTTTTTTTAATTTGCATGAAAATGCCTCCAGTTAAAAATATACATTCTGATTCCAAGAAGTTCTCCAACCATTACACCACTGCTCTTCCACCATTCATTTTCAGAAATTATTCTACTGGAGCTCACAGAGCTGCCTGCCTTTCGTTTCAGTATCAAAACATAGAATACGCTTTAAAAACACAGCTTTTTACAGGGAAGGTGAAGAATCATACCCTGGGCTCTGGTGTGGGGGTCATGGTGTGCCAAGTTCTTTCCTTAGATTTGACGCTCAAGCCTCTGTGGCATTAAGCAAAAAATCTTTGCCTCAGTTTCCTTTAAAACAAAGGCATTATAGAAGGTGATAAAAGCTTCCTTTCCTTTTGACATGACAGGTATCAGGCAATAATTTTCCTTCTATTATTTAGACAATTCTTTGCTTCTCTACAATACAGATGCAGACAGTGAAAAGTAAGGTTAACATAATTAGCATACTTCTTTTTCTTTATTTCAAATAGAAAAAAAAATTGTATTTGAAATTATATTTGCAATACAATTTGGGGGTAATTTTATTAAGTGGTTTGAAGGAGATATATTGAATTTTCTAGTTTGGGTTTTTTTATGTTTTGCATATTTCAATTTAACTTAATGAATATCTGTAATACATAAACAAATAAACACAAACAAATAAATATAAACAAATGTCTATCGCTACATGTGTTGCACATGCTGCATATTTTAAGTGCAATTTTTAAAATATGTATTTAAAGTTTATATTGTTAATAAAATGCAGAATAGATTAAGTAAAATATTTTTTTAAGATGTCCCCTGCCACTCTTGCATATTAGCTGCTATGAGTGCTTATGGCATTATTTTACATATGCATATACACATTTTAAAGTGAACTATTCTTCTAAACATTTGCTTTCTATATTCACTATGTTTTTACTTCACTTGTTAAAATGCAGAATGAGTGCTCACTTAAAATTTTACTTTTGAAACTAAGGTACCTGGGAAATGCTGTCTCATATATGTCTCTGCAATACAATTATCAGCTATTTAAATAAGATACAGTTAACAGCAAAGACTTAAGTTTCATCATAACTCATACTGGAATTAATGGTTTTGCTCACAGACATTGGTTTGGAGGACAGAGACTGAACAGCGCTGTTACAGAGAATAAGCCACTGGCAAGTCAAGCAATTCACTGAGGACAGAATGATTAGCCACAAGGAGCACTTACAATGTGCACTGGTAATTTAGGTAATTGTATTGCAGGGTTTGTAGACCCATGAATTACAAAGATCTTTTTAAAAATATATATTGTGCAATTTGAACGTATCCTGAAGCAGACACCAGGAAGAATCAGCTATCAAGTAATTCAGATAAGATAAAGCATCACTGATGTATAGTATTTGGAAAAACATGTAGAAGGCAGCGTGCAATAAAACTATAGCATAAACATTTGTCATAAGAACTTCTTCACTAGGATGTTAGGTATTTAGAGACCCCCAAAAGACACAAATTTTCTGCAGAAAATTAAAAGCAAAACAAATAGAGGGGGGAAACATTAAGAAAGAGGTGGTTTCATTGGAACACAAGGTTATATTGATTTATGCTATCATTTTTAAATATATGATACAGCCACACCTAACCTAGAAAAAAAAATCCTTATATTTATTTCCTTTTTTGCACTGCATATTTTCAAAGACCTCCTATAGTTAACATTATAATATAGTTAGTTGCTACAAATAATCTGCACTGATTATAGGAAAACTGTCAGTGTCTGTTCAAGGTCTGAAAAGGCTGCAGCAAATAGCTTTTCTCTTTGCCATGGAGACTGGGGTCTGTTTTTACGGTTACTCTGGTAACCAAAGCCTTTCTGGTGCTAGTCCTTTTCAGTTACTTTAGCTATTAAACCCTCTGGTTGAGACAAAAGGAAGGCGGTATGCAGACACTTCCCTATAAAGCAAATCTCAGGGTTAAAATTGAGCAAAACTTGTAATAAAAGAAATAAAAGCTGCTTCTAATCAGCTGGTTACATTGTAGCTGTGAGGTGTTTGTGTGCTTGCCTGCATATGGGAAGCTAGGGTCTGGTATGTTTGAATTTTAATCTGATTATTACAGGACTAGAAAATGGATTAGGCATCTTCAGGGCTGTTTCAGGGAACACAGTCTCTTAAACCTATGACCCTCACAGTGCAAAAGGCATCAGTTTTCAAAGTTATCGGTCAGAGAGGGGACTTTTTTTAAGGTGAGGATTCTGACATTGCTTAGGGTGACTGTTATTAAAATAATTGTAAATAGAGATTACAGAACGCTGCCCCCAAAGTCCTGGGTTTGTTATGTGGTATTAACAAATCTTCACAGGGACTGGGGTGCTTCAGAAAACAAAGCCCCAAAAAAAGGATGCTGATCTGAAAGCTTATTATCACCACGATAATAAAATACTCAATTCAGTGATCAGTTTCATGAAGTTGATTACAGAAGATTGGCAACAGCAACAACAAAAAGATAGGAGGCTGAGTAGTAAAATGTTTAACAGCTAAGATGGTAGCAAGCGTCACTTCTGCTTGGAATCAGTAAGTGTAGGCAGGCTCCCAAATGATCTTGTTTTTCAAAATAGTAGTGTTTTCACCTTAGGTAAGGGCTTATTATGGCAAGCTTTTACCCTCCCTACACATTTGGGTTTGAGCTTTCTACTCCGAATAAAGAGGATTTTTCACTCTGGAAGAAACAGCAGACTAAATAGACCACAAATAATATGCTTCACAACTGAACAATCCATTCTTGCTTTAACATGGTCAAACTAAGTAACTCTAAACACTGCAATACCCATGGTGATAAACCACTTTTGAGCTGCGAAGTATTCAATTATTTTTCATTTGAACTATTAAATGTGTCACACAGAAATTCCCCATTGCTGTTTTCACCCACATAGATTACCATGTTTAAAAAAAAAAGAACAACTTTGTCCTATCAGAAGAGAGTTCAAACTAAAACACTGCAGAATATAGCAACTAAATTAAGATCAATTGGTATTTGTTAAGAGAGGAAAGCACCTGCAGTATTCAAGAAACTAAAGTATCTGTTCATCCATAAATTAAGTACAGGATCAGAATACTGGACTGATTTCAGTTTAATCAGATTTGTGCATTTCACTGCTCATTTAAATGTATAGGCATAATATTGAAGTTATAAACATGGGGTTTTCTGAGGCCACTGTTTGATATGAGCATCACTGCTAGAACGGCGAGAACTAATTCCTGATATCAGGTGTGCAACTGATAACCAGATGTTCCCATGCTAAGAAATAAAATATATTGAAAAACCCTTTTTGCTTTCTTTTCTGGAGAAGACAGCTGTTATAAGGAGAAGGGGAGAAATGTATGCCTCTGAAATGGCTGGAATCTGAAGGAAGTTGACTATTGCTGAATTTCTTGTAGTTAGTGATCAAATGGACATTTGTGCTGAAAATGGATCCTGTCATTTAACTTGGTTTTGCACTGTTTCCAGAACTGGTGGGTTAAGGTGAAACTTTTGGTCGCATTTGTCCCCACCCTTTCTGCCATCTCTGATATTTTTCTGTTTTCAAAGAATGGGGTATTATTTGTGATAAAACGTTGATCTTGCATATTCATATGTGTGGAAAAATCCAGACTTGTAAATTAGGCAAAATGGAGGATGATGGGTATCTGACAAACAGCGATATGCAATCATTGAGCTAAACACAGCAAGCCCTTGGCACAAGAAAATATTAACACCATATTTGTCACTGCCCTTTCTTACTAATTCCTTGTATTGATACTTTATGTCACAGTGAATTCTCCTATTGCAACCTCTCTTTCACACCCATTTAGGGTGGGAACACTCTTGTGAACCAGAAAATCACCTTTTTCTTTACTTGAGCTGGCAGGTAAAATGGGGGTCAGGGTCTGACTTGCTAGCCTTGGTGTGCCATTCCTGCACCCAGGAACGATGCCCCTGTAGCTCCCCTGCAAATCAATTACCTGTGGCTAATGCTGTGGGCAGCCTTATCTTTTGTGGGCAGCCTGCCTGGGTTCACAGGTGAAGATTTGCTTGCAAAGCACTGCATGAAACACATCTGCCAAGTTCCTCATACTCCTCCTGTGCAGGGCCAGGCACTGAGACCTGCAAACTATTACTTTTGCCCTTTCTGCAGAGAGAGACAGAGATCCTTACTGCAAATAGTGCACAGGGTGATTGGCAGTCTGCAGTCTTTCAAGACATTTTGCCTACAGGAAAAAAAAAGTCATTATTCCCATTTTACAGGAGGGAAAGCTCAGATCGAGGTTGAGTGACAGCTAAGACTAAAATTTAAACATGAGTGCTGGGATCCTAACCCTGTGTTGAACTGAAAACTTCAGAGCAAAGGGCTTAGACAGAACTCTCAGCTCCACTTGAGACACATTTATCCGGGGTAAAGCATTTCTGAAGTACAGAAAAGCAGTTCAGACTGAACCAGAAACCTACTTTTATGTCATAGTTTTCACACCACATAGTTCAGATGATGCCTAAACTGAAACCAGAAGATATGGTCATCTAACCTCCAGGTCAACAAGGCCAAGTGCCAGGTCCTGTGCTTGAGTCACAACAACCCCATACAGTGCTACAGGCTTGGGGAAGAGTGGCTGGAGAGCTGTCTGGCAGCGAAGGACCTGGAGTTGTTGGTTGACTATCAATGGAACACAAGCCAGCAGTGTGCTCAAGTGGCCAAGAAGGCCAACAGCATCCTGGCCTGTATCAGGAACAGCATGGTGAGTAGGACTCAGGAGGTGATTGTCCCCCTGTACTCAGCACAGGTGAGGCCCCACCTGAAGTACTGTGTCCAGTTTTTGGCCCCTTACCACAAAAAAGACATTGAGGTGCTGGAGCAGGTCCAGAAAAGGGCAATGAAGCTGGTGAGGGGTCTGGAGAGTAAGCCTTATGAGGAGAGGCTGAAGGAGCTGGGATTGTTCAGCCTGGAGAACATGAGGCCGAGGGGAGACTTTATCGCTCTCTACAACTACCTGAAAGGAGGGTATAGAGTGGTGAGGGTTGATCGCTTCTCCCAAGTCACAAGCAATAGGTCAAGGGGAAATGGCCTCAAGTTGCACCATGGGAGGTTCAGATTGGATATTAGGAAAAATGTTTACACTGAAAGGGCTATTAAGCATTGGAATGGGCTGCCCAGGGAGGTAGTTGAGGCACCATCCCTGGAAGTATTCAAAATACAGGCTGACATAGCACTTAGTGATATGGTTTAGTGATGGGGTGGGGTTTTTTTCATCAAAGGTAGGTTGATGGATGGACTAGATGATCTTAAAGGTCCCCTCCAATCTTGACAATTCTATGATCTATGATTCTATGATATACAGGTAAATGAGGAGGATTTATTGCTTTTGCACAGAGGTACTCATGGAGAGAATGGCTGAAGTGGCACACTCATCTCTGGTGAAAGAGTGAAAGCTTCACAAGCACATTTGATCAGTGCATACTTGGAATGGTCATCCCAGGATAAGCTGCTCTATAATACTGATTTCATATAATCTTTTAAATTTATTTTTGTCAGCAAAAACTGGACATCTGTGCTTCCCAAACCTTTTGCAATGGCTCAGAACTATACACAAGTAGCCTTAAGGGTGGTCTGCAGCAAAGCTGCCGAGAGCCTTCTAGCCCTGCTCTTCTTTTGTAGAATTAAAAGCCATGGGGCGTAAGTACTTGACCTTCTGTGGCTTGTGGAAGTGCAGGGAATGGTGGAGAGTGATGGAGAGGAAGCTTTGGACTGTAGGATTTCAGAGAGAACATCTTTTGAAATGAATGTATGATGTCTGAGATGTGTAGAGATGGTTGTGAAAACAGAAAAAAATGTCACTTGTGGAAAAGAATGTTAACAATGGACCAATATAGTGACAAGCTGCTGTAGATGCTTTCCACTTTATATGATCTTCCACAACTAGGTAGGTACTGTGTCCTTACATTGTTTTACAAGACAGCTGGGGGACTTGGCCCACACCTTTCAGATAATTTCATGGGTGTAGTAAATAATCTCTTGTGCTACACAGTGATCAGAAATGCAAATATAGAGTCGTTTCAAGGAAGGCACATCCGAGTAAAACTTCATTTCATGAGGAAATATGTGTAATTTTCACCTTGTGTAAGTGCAGACAACTTTAATAAAACATTCTTATAACAGTGTCATAAATAAAGTGGCATGCTCAAGTATGATTAGCAGTTATGAAATCAGAGCCTTGAAGACATTTGCCTGAGATGTCTTGCACTGGTTTGAAAGTCACTAAGCATAACTCCTGAACCTGCTGCCATGTGGAAATGGACAAATCATTTGACTTCTGCAATTCACATTTACCTCTCTGTAACGTGGAAAAAAAAATTTAGGCGCCAGTTTTCTCAAATCGAATGTGCAGAAGAAATCAAAAGTGGAATTTTAGCAGTTAAAACTTTTTTTTTAGTATGTTTATTCAAGTGAACAGGACCTTTGCACATATAGGTAGTGCTCAGAACCCTTATATTTAAGTTACCAAAATGCACACAGCAGCAAAGGTATGACTGGAAGACCCATTTCTCTAACTGACAGTCTTGTGGCCTTGCTTTAGGTGCCTAAGCCTAGACAACCAGAAACATTTGAGGCAACTCAGTCTGTCTGAACTGTCCTTATGGGGTCATCAGGTATAATGCAGGAGATATGGAAAACTAACACTGCTCTGGACTGATGGCTGTGAGCCAGACTGGAGACCCTCACCCATCTCAAACACAGTAGTTGCTTGTTTGGGCAAGTAAGGCAATTAAGTTTGCCTGCTTGAGAAAATAAATCACACATGCAGTTAATCAACAGGCTTTTACAGAAAGACAACCTCATGTAGTTCACAGCTTTTTTTCTGTAAGAACTGATGACAATGGAGTCCAAAGAACATCCTCACTTAACTTGTTTGTCCAAATATCCTGAAAATATTGTTTCAGAAAAAAAAATTAGGAAAAAAATTATATGACTTTGTTCTAATTTCAGGGAAACTGACTTTCATCTTCTCTCCTTCAAAACCAAAACCAAATCCTACCTTAAACTAATTTCTTTTTAAACATTTTATGCTACTCTCACAGCAAATTACAGGAAGCCTTGCTGAGAAGCAACGCTGTCAATAAGTGTGTGACTGTATGATAGTACGTTGAAATCAGGACATTAAACCATTTAAGACAGGTTTCAGTATAGCATGGATTGAAGTGTCATTTAGACATTTTTAGTTTCAACACTTCCTGGAAAAGAAACTATTTTACTTTTAGTTGTTAATTTTAGAATTTTTTCTATGCCGTTAACCATTCAGATGGTCACACAGTTGCTAAAGTTGCTTCTTAAATTGTTCATGTTACCTTGCAAGTTTTTAATTCCACATCTCCCAGCATCTAGGCCATGACCCCAGCCTGGCAGACAGCTTCTTCACAAGCATCATAATTGTTTTTTTTCTTTTTCACAGCCCCTGAATGCTAGAGCTGTATGACTGTATGAGGTTCTCAAGTTCACATCAAAACAATACTTTTTCTGCCTTTCATTTGCATAACATATTTCAAAAAATGCCATTTAAACATGACAGAGATTTACAAACAATACACGTGAATTAAAACTGATGGAATTCTACTTTTCCAAAGCCTTTCCGGGGTTTTATAGGCAGTCATGTTTGTATCAGCCCTGAGTTTGATCTTGCCTGCTGTTGAGAATTGGTTCTCTGCTGTACATGCTTTAGAGCTTTATCCAAGCTTGTGTTAGGCAACTGAGGGAGAAACATTCTGCAAAGTCTAAATTTTCATTGTGAAACAGAAGACTGTGTTTCCTTGGGAGGTTCCACATAGCTGAAGACAGGTCTGTTCTCAGTTTGCTGGTGCAGGTGGCAGGAGCAGCTGCCCATGGTGGGATGTAGGGAATAATGAGTCTCAGCTGGAAAGCTAACATGCTCAAGGCCTTACATCCCTCGCACCACATCCAGTACCTCTCTCCCCAAAATTGCCAGTTAAAGTAACATGACTGAGTAATTGAGCAGAATCTGATGCCATGGAGAAAACTGGGGGCTTCTGATGTGGTGGAGAGTGTGACCCATGAATGTGTGCATCAAGGCAAAGGGATCTGAGTCATAAAATACATTTCCAAGATATTACACATCTTCTTAAGATGAAGAAAACTTTAAGAAACACTCCTACCGCTGAAATTTTGTTTGCAGGTTGGCACTGAAGACAGGACTATCTTCACGTACCTGCCTTGACACTTGGGAATACATGTTGCTAAATTTATGGTAGGGGGAATATTAACTTCTCATAAATTTCTGTTTACTATGTGTTTTTCTTGAAGGATAGCTATTTACTAGTTAAGCATATTGGTAATCTTTGACAAATATACTCTCACACAGTCTTCAAGATTATTGTTTTCCATTTGTATATCAGTGTTATAGGTCATTCAGCAACAAATACTCTTTGGCCAAGACAATGTGATGACTTTGTTGGAGCCAAACATAAATTCTAACTTCAGCAACTGTAAATCCTTATTAAACAAGTCATTCAAATGCAGCATGTATCCTCAATTTTCATACATGTTCCAAATGTTATAGAGCAATCCATGCAAAGGATTGACATAGCTTTGATTTATTAAGCTACCTATACCTGTGTCTAATTTTACCACAAGGATAGTTACCCAGATGCTTACAGAACTCAAGCTTAAGTTCTCTAGACCTCAGTGCAAAGTTATTTTACTGTAACTTTTTAAAGCACAAATAACTCAAATTTTGTGCAAGTCAGGAGTCAGTACTCCTGTCAAGCACCAGGTCAGCCCATAAGATATATTGGCAAAACTGCTTTTGAACTACAGATACAATAAAGTAGAAATAAGGGTAGCAGTCTGTTTTTGTGAAGAAATGGCTTATCAGGTTTGATTGTTATTTTGAGCTTTGAATTTTGGTTGATCATTGTTTCTGCCTACAACAAAGCTCAGCCTTTCAAAAGGTGCCTGGATATATAATGGTTTTGACCCAAGTTTATTTTCTTAATGCTTTCAGTAACTGAATGTTTTGAGAGCAAATGTTCATTTCATTGCCCTTTCTTCTCTGTTAATTTTTAATACTAGTGTAATTCTAAAATATACTTTGTGTGGTTGGTTTGTATTAGTGAAAGTACTAAACATTCCTTTGGAAGAAGTTGTGCTAAGACTCTAAGAAAAAGATGACTTAAGAGATCTCTTACTTCATTATCATATCTTATAACACAGTGCTATCTGGAGTAATATGACTATTCAGAAATACAGACATAATTTGTAGAGATCTTACTTTTAAGCATCACTATATTTTCATGTTTAAAATCTCTAAATTATATTAGGAAATATATTGCAGTGAAGGAAAAAGATCAAATGTTGCAAGTCTAACAAAGTTGATCTGTATACTTGAATTAAAGTAATGACAAAAAGAAAGAAAACATTTTATTCCAGGAATAGTAAAAAATGTATATTTTTACATTGTGTAATCTGTATTTGGCCATCAGTGTAATGGCTTTAGCACTTAGAAAGTGCCTGACTTAATAGTTTTGTAAATCCGCTTTTTTATCAATTTAAGTCTTTGAATCATGTGCAATTGGATTTTTTTGTTAGATTTTAATTTTTTGCTCTTTATAGACTGTTTCTATAAGTTGCTTATTGCTTTAAGAAAAAAATATAGGGCCCCTTTTAAGTCAAGGTTGATAGAAACCACTGATCGTTCTTTATTTCAGAATTAACAGAACAAATACATATATATCATAACATGAAATAAAATAACTCCATAAACATAAAACTGGAAACATCTATTTGTATGTCACTGATGTTGGTTAGAAGGCTTACACGTGATGACCCTGTCTTCTAACGCAGAATTTTAACAGGTATTTATGTACCCGACTATTTCATCATGTTCCATCTCACTTCTCTTCCTTTTGTCAAACCTAATTTATCACTAGCCATTTCTGAGAGCCCTCTTTTTAATTTTTTTCCCACAAAAATTTATCACTTCTAAAAGGTCTCTGGAAGCAGGAAGCCAGATACTTTCTTAAAAATTAATTCCGTTCACAGTAGACCTTTGCAAAATGCCTAGTACCTTCTTTTAGGAAGGGACCACCATTGGTCCCTGTCAGTACCATAAGTTCAATCCAAGTAGTCTTATGAGGAGGGTTTCTTGAGTATGCATCACGTCTTTGGCTGGAGCCCCCTTTTCTGGATGGACCTTCTGCACTGATCTTCAAGTCTGAAGGCTGAAATGCCATGGGCATTTTCTTTGGGCTGTTCATCTAGTGCTAGGTTTCTTTATTTCAAAACCCCATGCCTCAAGTTATTTTGTTCATTCGTTTGTTTTCCAACAATGTAAAATACTTCAGCTGCATCCTCCAAACAGTTGCACCTCAGAAGATCTGCCACTTTGTGTCAAGGAAGAAAAAAATGTCTTAAAAAAACCTAACCATTGGAGAAATGTTTCGACTATAGGTGTTTGTTTTTGTTTAGGTGACATATATGATGTTGCATGTTGTCCTTTCCAAGAGGACAAAGAGCTTCTTAAATGTCGGTGCCACTTATGGCACTATAGGGTTATGTCTGTTGTGTGTATACATGCACACACACTCTCACATACACCGAAGAGAGGAAGTAATTTTATTTTACATAAATCAGCTACTTAAAGTAAATTGAGATATATAGAATTTACCAATGAAATGAGTGATTTGATGTGAATAAAAGAGGTGGTGTGTTGTAAATCAGTACTGACAGCCAAATGGGAAAAATTGACAGAGCACTGTAATCACTCCCAACATCCACTGAAGTTATTGATCCAGAACCTCTATAATCCCCTTCACATAACACAAGCAATTTCATATAATACCTGTAATAACAGTGCATTCAAACTCAAGTAGCCATCAGAAGCTTTGTATCTAATGGCGAAGCAGGCCTCTGCTGAGTAAGTGTAACAACTAGCGCACAAAAACGCCGATGACTCTCGCCTTTCATAGGTAACGGTCTGCGATAAGAGCTAGTTCAGAAGATAAACAGTTCCTGACGCCAAGGAAAATGAGCTATTAATTGCCCACTCGCTAAATACGTCTTAAAGGCCTAAAGCCCTGGGTCCAAAGCGGGGAGAATGTAAGCAGGATTTGGGGACTGATAATGCCCCGGGCGCTATCCACGCGGCAGCTATCTGATGTTAATTACAAGAGGGGAAGGAGAGCTGAGAGGTATTTAGCTGCCGGGTCATTACATCCTTCCCAGGTGTTTTTCCCATGAAATGTTCCACCAGTTTTACAAGCTCCTTCTCTGGCTGATGGATTATTCCACCGCCTTATCAAAGCTTTGCCAGCTCCTCATTAATATATAGAGTGAGCAGCGCGGTTCTATATATCATTGTCTTCTTCTCGGGGAGGGCTAATCAGTCAGGCATTATCAGCCCGTCAGCAGAAGGCAGGCAATCAGGCCTGACAGCGGAGAATCATGGGAGAGCAGGGAAGGTTAAATGAGGCTGACAGTTGTGATAATGATGATTATACTATAAATTAAGATATGATGATAAAGGAGAATAAAAGACACAATCTGAAGCAATATTTGGTTTAACATGTCTCTCTTTTTCGGTACTGTTAAATGGCCATAACATTTATCACGCCGAACAAGAATGGACATTTAACTACCATGATAAAATAGGACAGCATCAGATTGAAAACCCAACAAGTTGTGATTATTGTGTCAGGCACTTTTCCACTGGTTGAAAAAACTGGAGATAGAGCATATGTTATAATCATTCATGCATTATTCTGCAGAATGAAAAGAAAATAGAACCATTTTAGAAATGTCTTCCAGACTTCTAGATTAAAAAAAAAAAATCCAAAAGGAAAAGAATTAATATATTCTCCTGCTTCCAAGATCATTTTTATCAATGAAACTAAAGGAAGTTATCCTCCCCACCACCTCCTCATAATGAATGCGTGTATTTATTAGGAACTGATTTGGAGAATTTGTAACTGTTTTGCCGTCAGTTTCTTATTAGGCAAAACATTGTAAATGAAATTACAGAACATTAACATGTCAGTTTTAAAGATCACTTTCTTGTCAGTGTGTAAAAATAAGCAGGTTCACACAGGTGAAATCAAGTAAGAGTTGACATGGTTTGACTGTGGGAATATATGTGATACTGTGCAACTATTTGGTTGCTTGCCTAGGTGAATGGATGATATATGTATCATTTGTTTGTGGTAGTTTTGTTTGGAGTACTTAGTAATGTCAAGTAAATATCACTGGACTGTGAGAATGAGAATGATGTTGATTAGCACAGATTATACAGTGTCCCAGGCCCCATACATCTGCCCGCGGGAAGGCAGGACAGCCAGCCCTGGTTGAGAAGAGAGCACTCCATGTGTGGGTATGCTTCCCATATAATGGAAAGAAGGAAAAGTTTGGAAGGAAAAGTGTAAAGCCTCCTTTTTGGAAAAACACACATTTTAGAATAAGTCGAATCCAAATGTCCTGTATGTCTGCAAATAACAACTCTGCTTCCTGCAGATTTGCTACAGAAATTATTGCTTGTATACAGAGAGATATTTGTTTAAAACAAAAGTTTACAATTTGCACAAGTATATAATTTCTGTGTCTGTAGAGCTGGCCATGCTCCTATTGCAGAGGCAAAACCTCAGGCCGAGCTGATGGCGTAAATCTGTACACTTAATAATTATTTTGTACATGAATACCTGAATATAATATTGTATAATGCATTCACATGTCATGCACCTCTATCTATGATACACCTGCAAGTCCATCACTTGCCAAATAAGTGCATGGAGATAATAATTTGATAAATCACTGTATTATTTGGTTACTACCTGATCTGTGTAAATGGAGCTTCTGTGTTAAACGTAGAAGAAGAAATAAACTTCAATTAGTATATGTTGTATTACAGTGAAAGTGCAGGAGAGAGAAAAAAAGAGTTTAAAAGTTCACAGCTTTATTTCTCCACCTCTCCTTTATCACCTCAGACTGGGAAGTATTCTCAGTATAAAAGATGATTATTAATTGTAGAAGTGGTAGGGATGACTGTGTAAGTCACAGACAAAATTATTTGCTTTATAAATTAAACAAAGTTAGTACATATCAAGCCCCCTATGAAACACAACTTCTCTGGAAGCTGCTCAGACACTATGGTGATGGCAGTCACTTAAGTGCCCTAGACAAACAGAAATCTTTGCTGTGATTATAGTGATTACCTTTTCCGCAGTGACTGACTCAATGGAAATAAAACCAGAGCTATTTTGTAGTAGGTGAAAAAAAAACAAAACCCACAACCAAAAAAAATGACACCTTGAGACGACTGCTGTAGTATTGTTTTTCACTGGAAATGGCCTATTGTCTAATGCACTTTAGAACAGTATTTTTATTATTTGATCAGTTCGATTTACCCGAGTAGTGAAAATTGCACACATTCCTCTCCTACAGATGTAGAGCAAGGAACACCGATGAGTTTATAAACCTGACAGTCTGTAATGGAAATGCTTATGTAACCAGCACTCCCTGGCTGTGCAGTCTGCTCTTCATAAAAACCCTAAGATATTCATTATAAGCGAACAAGGCAAGAGCGTGGCAAAATACAAAGAAAGAAATGTGATCAAATGGAGTATCGTAATGCAGTACCCTATGCTTTATTTGTGTTTCTTTCCTGTAATGATACACAGCACTTTGCCTTGTTTCAATTTGAAATATGTTATTGCATTGGCATAAAATCACTAGAGTTCTTCATGAAGATAGGGATTTTGGTTTGCTATTTATCCTCCCTAAGATCAGGGTTTTATTAAAGGAGCAACACGGCTTCAGAGATTTTCTCGCTAGCTTGTTCCATCAATTCAAGTGCATGCTGAAGATATATTTGCAGGACTTCAGTCCAATAAACCAGCAGGTTTTAGTGAGCTAATATATTTCTCCTAAGAGGCAGAGAGGGGATAAGCCTGGTGCAATCAGGAAAGAGGGAGGAGACCAGTGCAAAGATTACGACTTCCTATTTTAGGGAGATCCACTGCTAGAGTCGAGGCACTCTGGGCAGGAGCAGATTCAACTTGTGTTCTTAGAAAATGGTGATAAAATACAGCACAGCACACACACCTCTTCTCACCCTAGCTAATCTGAAAATAAAACAAAGTTATTAGGTGGACTGGTTGAGGAGATGTGTGCTAAAAAGCCAAGTTGTTTTCCAAGCCTTTATTCATTTGCTGAGTTGTGGAGCTCTTAATATCTGTTGGGATAAATACTACTTACTGGACTCAGAATTCCCATGTAGGCAGAGACCAAACTGAGATTCAGGTCAAGGTACATCAGGAGAAACTCCAAATTTCTTAGGGGGAAGTAGTAACTCCACTGAATTTGATTGGGATTTTGTGATTATCTGCAGTGCCGCTAGGATTTCTCCAGTGGAGATTGTAACAGATGCAGACCCACATCGTTGGTGCCTGGATACTAAGGTTCAAGAAGAGGGATCTGTTGTCTTCCTTCCAACTTCTTTTCTCCCTTTCCCCTCCCAACTACCCCCCTTAATGGTCCAAGCATACAGAGCGTACCCCCACAGTAGATGGCCACTGCTAACGCCAGCCAAGTCTGAAATGCTTAGCTGAGACTCATTAGTCTTGTTATAAAAACGCAATTGGAAGTGTGGTTTATCATTTGGAGGTAAGGTTCTAATTTTGGCACATAGGAGGCTGCAGGCAGGAAAATATCTTGTTCCTTATTCCATTTTATTAACTTTGTTTTGTTCGCTTGAGCCTAGTACTGTGTTAGACTTTGAATAATCACAGCTGTACAGGTAGCTCCAGTGGAGTGAATGAGAGGCTTTTTCAAGGGCTCTGCTCCCTGCAGAAATGATTTGTACCTCTGCCTGATTGTCACTAACAGAAAATGAGAAATAGGAACATTCAATGCAAAGTAATGTGTTCTGTACAATTACTGGATTAATAATTTTATTCCATTACTGTGTGGGGAGAGAGGACATCAGGTTGAAGATCTGCAATTCTAGTATATTTCTAAGCGTCCTGTTAAGAGAGTGAGCAAGGGTCAGGAAACTTAATTATGCCATAACTAGATAGAAATTGCCAAGTGATAAAAAGAAACATCCAGCCAGATTCAGCAGGAAATTACAGCTTTAATAATATAGCATAATGCCTACTTCTATACAATTATTGGAGAGACCCTGAATGATTTTAAATAACAGGCTTGGTTTTCCAGTAACGACAGGGGAAAAAAATCTGAAAATGCCATTTTGCTGTAAATATTTTTCTGAGTTTTGGGGGCTATTTTTTTTAAAGATTAAATTATTAAAAATCACATATTTACTCTTGGTAATGTGAAAATGAAATAATTTTGAAGTGAGAGAAAGGCTATATTTATAGGGAAATTTATATTTGTGGAAATTAAGCCTGTGGAATCATACTTTTGGTCTATTGTGCTTCTGTATTGTATTTGTAATTTTGACATTAAAAAAGCAAAGTGTGCTGAAATTCATATGAAATTTATATGAAAAACTTAGGACTGCGTGGTTTTGATCCCAGTTTTTTCCACACTATGACCGTGCTTGTGTCCAATATCTCCCTGGATAATATTATTTTAGTAAAATGCTTATGAACAGATTAAAGATGCACTTGCATACTGATCCAGGATTTCCTTATAGTCTTGTAGTTTTTACAAAAGATTAAAAGAATACTATTTTAGCATAAACAAAACTCTTCATCTTAATGAGAAACAGCCCTTTTTTTTTCCTTCTTCTCCTAGATGAAATAGGATATTTTAAGTATTAAACTCTTATCACCTTCGTAAACACTGCATGTGATATTAAGGCCTTTTGCAATATACGTGCATGTGTTTGTCCATTTATTTCTAATGTAAGAAGGAAAAGTCATTTCTGGTGCTAACCCAGGAGAGCCCAGCATTTCATTTTGTATTCTGAGGATGCAGATTAATCAACCTGACTCTCTTACCCAGGGCTAGCCATTCTGCCTAGAAATCTGCATATCTGCATATTACTGTTCTTCCCTGAATTTAATTTCCTACAGGAGCTGATATTAATCACCCTGTTTAACAGAGGGGATTTGGGGTCTATACAAATATGACATTTTTTATGGAAGTTGTAGAATATTTTCTCCTTTTTCATTATTATTTAAAGAGACAATAGCATGGTGTTTTAAAGCAAACCATAGGAGATTATTTTTGTTTATTGGAGCTCATATATCTTTAGTTTAGATTTTAATCATAAAATATGGTGCACCGAGAAAACTGGTTTTTATTTTGCGTTCCAGAGTCTGCCTTTCCTGTCAAGAAAATTCCTCCAGATTTCATTGCAAATGATGAAGCGGAGTTGGGCCATGCAGGCCTCGAATACATTCTAGCTGAGAAAGTTTATTTAAAGCCTGTATTTAAACCCTGTACCTGTTTCATGACCTGAGTACCAAGCACCACACAAGCAGCTGAACATTTCTACACCCATTTTGCAGATGGTGAACCCAGCTAGAGAAAGAGGTCGCCACTGAAATCCATGAGCCAGGCACGGGACTTCTCATGGGTTTTAGTGGCCCCATGTCCTCTGCAGGCACCTGGGAAAGGACCAGAGGAGCTGCAACACGGTCACTGAGGGGTGGGGCAAGGAAATTAGCTGGTTGGTAGGCTGCTCCCCACCTCTCTGCCAGGTAAATCTGTATCTACACAAGGCCACCAGCCCTGTCTGTGTGCAGTCACAAAACGTGGTCAAACGGGGAATCCTCATGGCTGATAACTCCTTGTTGTCTCCAGGCGAGAACAAAGACAATTTCATGAAGGCAGTGGCAGCAATGCCTTCACTGTCCTACCTTAAAGCCCCCTCCATATTTTGTGTTTGAAAGTGGAGAACAATGAACTGTCACTGCATGACTCCACTGATGTCAAGCGCATTGTATCAGGCAGGAATTCGGTCCAATCTGTCTGTCCCTCAGCCAGTATTACTTGGCATATTTTATTTTGGCTGCCTAGACCGCAGTTATGGTCCAAGCACAAACAACTCAGAAGAACAACATGCTTGGAAATATGTGCCTGCATACCCTGGGAGTCTGTGCCAGCTGGAAAAACAGAGCATACATCAGTTACTGACTAGATATACTGCACTTGTTGAAAAACGAAGCCGCCATCCAGGTTTTTGTTTAAATTTACACCCTGGCCTATTGTGTCACTCCAGGTTAATTTGGATTGGCACATCCTTTGCAGAGCTCTGTGATGCAGCTCTGAAAAAGATGGGGTGAGGTTTTTTTCAGAAAGCTGGGCTTTTTCATAGGAAACCCCAGCCTCCCATCAAAGCAGTCCTATACTGTCTCTTATTTACATGCCCCAAAACTTGAAGAACAGAGATCCAACATTGCATCCTTCTTGCTTTCTCTATCAAGAAATACATACAAGCTTTGAGTTGGGGAAAAATTTAAACATCAGAGTTGCTGACTGCTTTCCAGTCCACACAGGTATAGAACAGGTATTATAGTGAGTAAATTTTCATGTAAGTTGTGAGGGAGACTTGCTCCTTTATTTGCAGCGGTTGAACAGGTTTTTAACTAGATGTGATCTGGATTCTATCCAAGCTCGTGGTTCTACATGTCCCTGTGTTACAGTTCCCAGAGAGGTTATGTCACCAGCAGCTTTATTGGGTCTGTTCAGGCAAGTAAATCAGGGTGCCACAATATACAATTACGGCAGGTGTTTGTAACTCTTTGATAAAAAGTCATAGTGACTTTTTTTTTTTTATTTCTGAGCTCAAACTGAGTTGATCTAAATATTTTTTCTTTTCTTACAGATTTCATCGGGTTTTAGAAATGCTTTCCTGGTTTAGAAAACTTTCATAATAATGTAAAAAAATACCCAGTCGTTGTGACTAACCCAAGATTTTCTGGAGGATTTATTATCAAAGGTCTTTGCATCACTGTGAAGAGATTACTGGTACTCATATCGTTCTTCCTGAACACCTAGGCTGCTATATTTTCATTGCCTGTTACAAATCACAAGGCTATCGCCCCAGGCAAATAACAGCTTAGCATGTTTATCTGTCTGCTAATAGCATTTCATTTGAAGTCTTAAAAGTCACTAGTGGCTTAAAAGGGCACTATTACATGACTTCACATTTTATTGCAAAATGACAAGGTCCAGTTTCATTTGTTCTGCTTTGAAGTATTCATGTCTCTTGGCTGCCTGATTGCAGCCTTTGCCTATTCAAACTTTGAGCACGAACCCCTTGAACCAAGACACTGTCTTCTCTAGACAACAGGGAGAACTTTGCTTGTAAAAATGCTGTTTTCAAGCTTAGGCTTATATTGGTGTAATCATTATCCCCTGCTACTTCATTTAGTGCTAGCTTGCCTGTAAAGCAAAAGATTGGGTAAAATTGTGCTTTTGTAATTAACTTACACTACTTGAGCACATTTATATGGAAGCTAGAACTTAAACTTATTTACAAGCATAAAAATATGTATCCTGGTAGAAAAATTATGTAGGTATCAAAAAGTGAGACCTAGACTGAATATGTTCATCCTGACATTTGATAGGCTTTAGTTAATTTACAGTAAAAATGTTTTCACCTTATATGTTGTCTACTTGCACTTTTTTGAAGGAACTAGAAAATCTAAAATACAACACAGTCGGTGTACCTAAATGAAGGCAGACTCTTAAAAACTTTGCTGAATCAGGACCAAATATAAATCTGAATTATTATTTTTTTCTCTTTTCTGAGACAGGACTATAGGTACTAGAAATAGCCCCAGTTGCTCTCCACTAAGGGGAAAATCTTATAATATTGTTAAAGACAAATAATAATGGAGAACTCTTTTTGATGCAAATATGAAGTGCTTTCATGCAATTATAGCAACAGAAAACTTGGTTCATGTAGTTCTTTACAGGTCCTCTGGCCAAGAGAGCTACATGTAATTTTTGAGCACACTTGCGAGTATTGCATGGTTATATGGAATGGGAGTGTTTGAGTTTTGTGAACAAAACCACACAAGATGAAATCTCGGAACATTTGGAAAAAACCTTCTTGTTCCATTTGTGCTTATTGGGAGAAATTTTATAACACAGATTTTAGTTAGTAGCAGGGTACAATGTGCAGAACTGGCAAATTAATTTTAATTTTAAAATATTTTAAGTCCAGAATTAAATTTTGTAGTGCTTTTGGCAGGAAATTTGCCCTGATATAACATGTTGTGTGAACATATACATAAATTTTAAAGCTACAAAACAAATGCCAACACTATTTCATAGCAAATATTGTTATTTGAAAATATGCCTGGCTTAGGTTATATTAAGGACATTTTTGCAATAGCGTGTATGAGACTTTCTGTAAATAAATCCATCAAAAAGTAAAAGGGAAGGAATTGTTCTGAATCAAATGATTATACCTGTAAAGCTTGTAAGAAGAAGATACCATCCTCTTCTTTAAAAAATAAGAGGCAATGAGACAGGAGGCAATGACAGGAATATTTTTTTATTTGAGTCTTCTTCTATAACCAGATTCTTATTTATTTTACTGAAATCAGAAGAGTGTTCCGATCTGCAAGAACCTGAGTGGGGGAGATGTATGTCAGAAGAAAAGATAATTGATGGTAAACGTCAAATATTAAATCTTGATCTGGTTATTACCCAGCATATTAGCTATGTAAGTAGCTTAACAATTACAGCTGTGATTGACTAGGTGGGATCCAAAATCCTAAATATCAACTGCCAGAAGGGATAATTATAACACATTAGCACCTGCGTGCTTAGACAAGATTGACAACTCCAGTCTAACATCTGCTTAATATCACTTTCATACTTTTCATATTTTTTTTTCTTTTAGAAAGGAATAACAAAGATTTTCTTGAAGCATAACAATAATTCAGCATCCATGTTACACATTCAGTTGATTATAGTTGCTTGTTGTGTTTGGTCATGTTTTGCACTGACACATTTAAAATTAAATAAAGGCTTTTTGGGATTAGACAGTCACAGTTGTGGTGTATTTTTGACAAAATGTACCTGTCAGAATCGTTTGAAGAAATCCCAACGAGTAGGCTGCTCTTGAATCGGCTAGGCTGGCCAATGCAATTTAGCAACCAAATGAAACTGGGTTGGAAAAGAAAGGTCTGACACTCCTACCACGGAAGCAACAGAGAGAAGAATATTTCATATTCAACATGAACAGCATAGTGAAACCACCCTTCTGGGCTGTTCACAGAGGTGAGGCAAAGTGTTCCCCTTCCCGCCCAATTCCTGGCTCCTGGAGCTCTGTGCCTAAAGCCACAGGTACCCACCTCCTGCAGAGGCACGAGGCACGAGGGCTCTTCTGTTCCAGCCCACCCAGTTTCACACTCTCCCACCCAGCTCCCCTCCAGACCTTCCTCACGGACGATGCCAGAAGTGATTTGCAGTAGGGTTAAGCCTAGCCTCAGGTCTCTCAGGGTCCAGGGACCCCCTTCAAGGACCGCTCTGACTCGCCAGTTCAGGGTGACACCCTCCCAGTAACATGCTCTTCCCAAAATGCAGAGGTTGCTTTCCTGTGGTCCTTTCTGTACTCCAGTCACTTTTCCATGTAGTCTGACTCCTCATGAACTTTCTGAACTTTCCTTCTTATAAGCACAGAGACATTTCAATTTTTCTCAGCCAGCTTAATTCACACTTTTATGAAAACTTTTTTAAAAGCACTTATTTGATTGTAGTATTTTTATTTTTTTCACCACGAGGACAGTCAAATACTGGAGCAGGCTGCATAGGGAGGTTGTGCAATCTCCATTGTTGGAGGTTTTCAAGATTCAACAAGATAAAGCCCTGAGCAACCCAGACTGAGCACATAACTGCCTCCTCTTCAAGCAGAATGGTGGAATAGAGGCCTCCTAAGATCTCTTCCAAACTACATTTTCCAAATTCTGAAAATTATACTGAGAAATTATCGTAAAATCTATTTGCTAGAGATGGTGAGAAAGATGTCATGTGAATGTTTGTCACACTCACCCCAATAATATTAGCTACTTTTAAACCCGCAACTAATCTGTATCTTTCAGAATGTTTATTAAGACATTAACAACAATGTATTAAAATATTTGAGTAACTGAAGCCTTTTACATCACATTTTGATACCACTGCAGTGTTAGTGCTTTTTTAAAGTTCATGTTATTGCCAGGTTTCTACCAAAAAAGCTGCAAGACTGAATTTTGAACTCACAGAGCAACAGTAATATTCCAATTTTTAGAAATCTTTCAGTATGTTGGGTATTATTCTTTTTTATTATTATTTTTGGAACATTAAGGAATACATAAGAAGAAAATTATTAAAAATTATTCTTTGCATGTATTATCTTGGCTAGTTATGATTTCATTTGCATTTAATTTAAAGAAGTGGTTGGTAAAGTTTAAGTGGAAAATGTAACTTAATTTAAAATTGATCAAATTGTCTTTTGATTTCTAAGTAAACACCATCACTGAAGAAATTACTCTACAGAATTAGACTATTCAGGATAATAATAAAATAGGTTTGGTTTTTTAGTGACTGGAGAAGAGAAGAAACACATATATATATACATATATACATTCTTTTGCATGTGGTAAGATTAAGAGAGATAATTTCTGGTTTATTTGAAGGGAGATCATCTAAAATTAGTGTCCTAAAATTTATGCTGAGATATTTGTTTGATGCTGCCTGGAAGTGAAGCAGTTTGTACAGAATTATTGTTCCTCACATCCAAATCTTGATGCAGCATCTCCCTATTTATTGATGAAACAAGTTGAGTTAATAATGTATGTGCACAACTAACGTGATGTTAAATCAAGATGGTCAGTCCTGACAGGGAAGAGACTTTGGTAATTTGGCATTTCTGTATCTTCAAAGCCATTGGTTGAGAGAGGGGAAAGGGAAGAAGGTTGCCATTCACTCTTTTAGCCTGCCACTACTGTTCGTACTTCTCTTTACAAGAGGCTAAAATGACAATTTTTGCAATATAGAACCTGCCATTCCTATGCAGACTAACACTGTTTTATGTTTTGGCATGTTCCTTCCATTAATAGACATTTCAAAGGAGGTCAAGGTACCTAAAATAAACTACTGTCTAATATCTTAGCATCATTAATATGATAAAATTATACATATGTTCCACAGTGATAACAGTTATATAAATGCATTATTTGATTTTACAGGTTAGGGATTGCACATATGAGTGCCTTGCTCATACTCTTGAAGTTACTAGTTGTTCTATTGCCTGAATCATTATACGATCAACACTTGCAAGGCACATTAAAAGGAGGCTACGAAAATGAGATTTTTATTATTCATATAATTTTGATGTCTTATCCTGTGTTGATCTACAGGCTTCCTAAAATTTAGCAGCAGTCAGCTTTCTGAGAAAATTTTAGACATGGTTGCTGAGGCTTTTTAGCATCATTGGTTGTCCCTTTCTTAAGGTATTCTGAATATCTGTCAGTCACATTGCTGCACTAAGTTATTCAAGAACTTCAGTTCATTTGAAGTTTCTTTATAACTTCATAACGTGTATAAAATTTAAAATAACACTTCCACTGTGCATAAATGCTCCTTTTTTATCCTCACATGAGGTGATAACTGAGGGCAGTCAATACTGAAAAAAATGAAAGTTTATATATGGTAGAAGTACTGTTTTCTCATCTGTTATTCTATTCTGTACTCACATCATTTCCCAGATTCCTCATCAATCTACACTGGATCTAAATAAAAACATACAAATGTTATCACTTCACTCCGTATTCTTTTCTAGATCACTATTTTACCTTACACAGGCTTAATTCATTTATATTTTGAAACTGTAGTGTTGGGTTTCATTATTTGCGCTTTCTCTGTGCTAGAGCCTATCCTTTACCAATCCTGTCTTTATTTTCTTTACCCATTTTGAAAAACCATTACTGTAGATTTCATGGACAGACCAAACCCACTATATTTTCTGTTGTTCTTTATTCACCATTCCCTGACTTCTGCAAAGAATGCTGGTAGATTGAAGAGACTTGATTTGTCTTTACAAGAGCTGTTTCTGGTTTGTCCCTAGCACATTTGAGCACTTGATGGACAACATTTTTTTTTCAGACTAAATAAATAAATAAACAGAATCCTCATCTAAATGGCAAGATGCTATGTAATGATAAGGGCAATCAGATCTCCTTCTTCAGGCTGTTACATGATCACAGATACAGCAGTAGTGTTTGCAAGCTTCCCCACCGATAGGTAGAGCAAATAATTCACAATGAATAATGCATCCAATGAGTTTAGCCTCTCTGTCTGATTGTGGCATATGCACGAGCAGTCCATGATTTTGTTTAATCTATTCATTATTCAAAGTATTTGATTAGTTTGGGGTGAGCTTTTTAAACTCTATGTACTATTTTCTATGAGTATACACAATTTGATTTACTTCACTTATTTGTGATTGATCAGGCAAGGCATGAGGGTAGTACACTGTGTTGTGGAACATATCTGTGTGACACTTTTGTTAGCATTAATATGTTTGATATAAAAAATATTCAGTAAAGAGACTGTAACTTTGACACTCAGTTTTAGTTACCTTTTTTGTCAGCATAACTCAGTTTTAAGGAAATTCACAAAAGAGGCACAAACTAGATCCATTCTGAGCCCATTAAAAATCTTACCTGCTGTGACACATTTTGGTTACTCACTGGGCCTATGTAGCAAATACAGGAAAGCGACTTCAGCTTCAAGACAACTGAATCTTTACCTTTTTATTTCAACCAACAAGAATATGAGTTGAGGTATGCAACTCTCAGAGCCTACAAAGGCCAACTCCATTCAGATGCATCATCAGTCAACCATCATATAATAAATGCTTTCATTTATCGATCACCTCTAATCTGTGTCAGCTCTGTATAATTTTACCTGTGTCCTCTATTTCCACTTGGCATTGAATTCTTTTTTCCTCAGAAATGCATCTTGTTTTGGTGATTAGTCCATAAATTCCTTCACTTAAGAGCTGATCTCTTCAATTTCATTATTGCCCTCAAATGTTGTTGGGTTCATCAGCGCTGCTTGACTAAATCTGTTTGTGAAAAGAGTGTATTCCATTAAAAATAGTCATATCTATGTCTGGAACAAATGCCACTCCAGTACTCACAATCTCTTCTGTTTCAGCATACAATGTATTACAGTCCTTTCAGAAATGTTGAAGTGGCATTGCCAGTACATCAAACTTCACAAAAGCCCATGATGTCAAGGTTTACTAGATACAGTTGCCCTGTTATGGAGCAGCTGTTCCATCCATTTAAGTAGTTAGACATTTTAAAGTGCCAACTGGTACGTGTTTTAACATCAGATTGATCCAATTATTATGGTTTTTCACCATAGAAATATAATAATGAGCAAGATTTTATCACACTTCTCTTGAATCTTTTCGAACTTGCAGTCAAGAATGTCTCAGAAAACTGTGGAGCTTTTAACTTTTGCTTTAAGGCATCTACATTTAAGAACCCGAGATTGTACTTACTGTCTGTGTTTATGCCAGGCTTGAGCCCCAGATTTTACTCAGGAACCCCCTAACCCACCACTTCCCATGCCACCCCTGGGAAAACACTGGTCTTGTCAGGGCACTAGTGGGGCCATTCCCCAGGCTGCGGCAGGATGTTTTTTTACTTCTTGCCCCTATTTCTGGGTGGTGTCCTCATGCAACAGCTAGCCCTGACCCCTGGCAGCAGTATTTCAGGCCAATACAAGACTTTACTTTCCAAGAAGAAAGCAGAGGAGAGCAAATCCGGTTGGCAGTGCTTTCAGCTGAGCAGTCACATCTATAAACTGCCCCTTCCAGGAGACTGAGCACACAACCTTGTTGCTTCTCCTCTCGTGCGCATCTTCTCTTCATAGCTGTAGATGGAATGAAACTCAGCACGGAGATATATTGAATAATACTAAGGAACAAATTTCAAATTTCATTTTAATCTGTTACTGTCTGCCTTACTTGCTGCTAATTAATTATAGATTTTAAGTATTGGGTAGAAACTGGAAGTAGATTATATTGATGAAAAAGTTAAGTGACGTGTCATTTTTAAGGTTCATGCTGTAGCAGAGCTGTTTAATCTGCTTAAATCACTTTATGAATGAGGGCAGTTTTATCATCAGTCTATAATACAGCCACTTTTCAGGCAATAATTATTGATCACTTCTGCATTTTTAGACTAAATGGGCAAAAACCTCAAAATCAAGTAAGATCTTTGTACTCAAGCATATTGCTTTGTCTTACTGTCTGTCACTCTGATGGGCTTTTGCTAATGGTCCACCCCTACTTATCACATGCTCTGCACGTTTGGAAAAAGCTGCAGAAGCCCTGAAGTCTTACAGCAAGCAAGGTATCATTGTTGATATTGACAATCATTGACAATGTGAGTGACTAAAAATTTCAATAATTTTTTTTTTCTAATAGTTATTCCGTGAAACTTTTCCCTGAATGCAAGCAAGATCAGCCTAAAACAGCATTACGGTGTTAGCAGTAACAGCCTATCCACTAGAGGTTCTTGTGTAGGAAAGATTAGATGTAACTCTCTCCCCAACGTAGTGTGATATGGCCATCAGCTATCCCAGGCAGTGCTGTAGCAGCAACTCCTGCACCCCTCATTCAAGGCTGGTTTGGGTTTTCTTTAATAAACTTTACTATCCGCCATGCTTATTTTTTTTAACTTGGTAAAATCATGTATTAGCCACAGCCAAGTACAACCCAAGTGTCCAACCTCATATGAGAATAAAACCTTGGGAGAATCACTGGGGGTTTGAATCTTCATGACCACTTCCTGGTTATATATGTATAACAAAGACAAACTTTGTTTAAAGCCTGAAATATGGAAAAGAACAAGAATGATGGTCCTCCCATGCTTCTCCTCCCAGTATAGGACTTTTTTCAATTACTTTATTCTGTAAAATATACTTTACCTGCTATTTCTTGCTTAGATGGTATTTTCCCCCAAGTCTCACCCTCATCAGCAACATGCCGTATACCTTTACGCTGGAGACACCCTCCTACACTGCCAAGCATCTCCAAAACCAATTGCACTTGTCTCCGTTTGAGGAAATATTTGATTTCATCCCAAACTATTTGGCACATTTCTTTAAAGATGATATTGCTGAACACTGAAGCTTTACTTTGTTTTAAAGTTTCACAGTTCATGCAAAGTTTGATCTCTTTTTCAACACAGATGTAGTTTTAGAAAACTGTTTAGTTTTCTGCCTCTGTCTTCTTTGACATTGTTCTGTAAGTGCTGTCTTGTTAAGAATAACGTTTCTTCTGTCATGGGTATTCCACTATCGGTGCTCCATCTCCAAATATGTTTTTTTCCATATCCACACGTCAATCAATAGCTTGCCTTAAACTAGCAAATGATAGTCAGTGTAACTCAAATTAAAGATAAAGGGGTTTTATGCTGAAAGTTAACTACTGATGGCAGAAGAGACAGTCTCCATGGTTTCAGCAGGAACAAACACAACTCCACAGCTGGATCTCCCAAGCTACTCATGCAGCTCACATGAAATAAATCTGAGGTATATCCTGCAGCAAAGCTCCACAGAAACAACTGCCCATTTCTGACATATGCTCTACTGAGATAAGTGCTTTGTGAAGGTGAAGACTAGTGAACCAATAAACAGACCAGCAATAATATCTGCTCCTAGTGACTGTAACAAATCCAGCTATTACTATATAGTGCTTGGGCAAAAAGTGAGGAACTGAAACAAAGTCCACTGAAGGAGGTGAAGTGATGTCTGCTGGCCTCATGTAGCTTTGAATAAGGATTAAGATGAAGTAAATGTCTGCTTCACAAGCAGCTTGTGATCACAATGTTGGAGAAAATAAGTTGTGATTTTCAGCATCTTTACTATATTAGCAACTTCAATAATAGCTGCCATATTGTGTCATATGTGTCATAGACTCATCAAAAAATATTGAAAAATAAGTACATATACACACACACATATACTATTCTCATTACCTTTCATTTGGTTTTAGCGTACTTTCCATTCTTTGTCTTTTCTGTTTGTCATCTCATTTATACAAAGCTGATTCCCTCCTGTATATAGAGAAACCTTCCAATTTCTCACACATATTTCCGGTCTTTCGTCAGGACCCATCAGTACCAAAATGTCATTTTGTTATGAGAGAAAGAATCATATAATGGTTGTCACTCCTGCCTATATACTTTTATAAATGTGAGTACACAGAGAAACTATACTAAATCAATTTTATTATATTTAGTCTTTGTGTGTCCCCTGCATTTTTAGACTTTAAATTCTTATGAGCATCATGTTCTCAGAAATGCTTTTACTGTGCTCAGCATGATGAGACCTTGATCCTGAAAGGAAGCTCTTGGTGGTTTTGTGTTACAAAAATCTTTTATAGAATAGTGAGAATACTAGTTTAAAAACATTTTTTTCCCCACAATGGAACAAACCATCTTGACATGCTCAAAACCTCTGGAAACTCAATTTTGTATTATTGCTTGTGAATGGATTAACAAATCTAACTTAAGACATCAAGTTCAAATGTTTGGGCATCTCTCTTCTTTGAACCATTCAAACAAATGTTATCTTCATGGCAGCCAAAAGATGAAATACTGTATCTGAAAGCTTTTAAAGCTTCTTCTGCTAGCATATAGATCTTGAATGACATTCCAAAGTGGAATTGTGTTGTCCTATAGGAATTTAAAGAGGCATCAGAATTATGGAAGAAAAGTGGATGATGTAGACCTTGAGTGTCACCTAATGTTATCAAGAAAATTTCAAAATGCAACTACCTGGTTTTTGATCTATAATACATCACAAAAAAAGTAATATATAATAAAAGTCCATAGTTTTTAATATCAACACTTTTATTTTCTCAGCATTCAGATATTTCTGATCAGTTTCTGTCACCCACTGACTGCAAACTGTCACCTTATGCTCCAAGCTTTCAAAGTGGTAGTAATTAAAACTGCAATGCCAAGTGATTCCTTACCTTCTCATTCCCTTCAGCTGAAACAGGGCACCCAATTTTGTATGACAGGTGGGTTGGTTGGTAGCTGGTGTGCTACCACAGTGGCAAGGGGCCAGATCTTGGTTTTTATATCCCTGGTGGCCAAAGTGGAAGCTACTGCACTGAGTGAACCATTTCAGTGTCTGTGAGGAGGGAACAGGCATGACAGGGTGGGCACCCAAACATCCGACTGCAGGAGGGGGATCACCTAAGGCGTGTGCAATCACCTTCACATGTTCAAGTTCCTGAACCTAAAACCCTCTCATGATGTCACATACTTATTCCTCTTTCAAAAATAGAGCAAGACTCTCCTTCTTTTATACACACAGGTGTTATCCCCTACACCATCCACTCATCCATTCATTACTGCTCATCTAAGTTTGTGAAGACTGAGATCCAGACTTTAAAATTTGGATATAAAGGCTTTACAGAGAGTTAAAGCATTTGTTAAGACACAGACTTATCAGTTAGTTTCATGGTTTACTTTAAAGTCTAACACATCCAAGTGTTACAACCTTGCTGACAAACAAAGGCAACACTTTCTGCCTCCTGATATACTTAGATAGAAAATAGATGCAGTAATAGAAACACATTTATAGCAAATATATGACAAAAACATTCCAAATGCTGCTACCCATTATGAAGGTTGCAAAAAGGGGAGAAAATGAGGATTATAAAATGTAAAGGGAGTAAAGTAAATCCACTTAAGAATTGACAAATAGCACTTTTTCTTCAATGTGAATGTTACATGTTTCAGTTGAAGAGTGCAATTCAGCAATATCTACTAAAGAAACAGCTTTGGGGAATGTAAAATCAACCAGTTTGGATAATTCTTGCCAAGAATACAGACTGTTTAATTTCTGCCTTCATTTGTTGTAAACACTAGTGTCTGTACCTTGAAGAGTTTTTCAAGCTTCAGGTAGCTCATAAAAAGACATTATCTGGAAAAATAAATGCCAAAGTGTGTGTACCTTTGGTTTCATTAAAAAAAAAAATCACAACAGAGAAAAAAAAAGGCATAAGAGAGAAAGTCAGTAATATTTAAGTTTTTACTAACGAAGTTATGGGAGGGACTTTGCTTCCACAGATTTTTGCGGAGCACATGCTTAATGGTCCCACGAGTCTCAGCCTTAGACAACATTAAAACATTATCCCATTCTATTATCAGCATTTCATAGTTAAAAGACTGAATTGATTATGAAGATAATCAATTCAGGCAGCTTGTGCTTACAGTGCACAGTACTGTACTATAATAGTTTAATTATATCATAATGGTGTAATAAACAGTCATGTGAAAATAAGTGAAAAATCTATGAAAACCGGTCATAACCTGGCATGTTAGAAACTAATATAATGATACAGGCACCAGAAGAAAAAACACTATATTGATAAAATCTGCCAAAACAAATGGAACCAGTACATGTTATTTTTATTTCCAGAAAGCAAAGGTTTGAATTCTGACATATTATTGTTATGAAGGGAGTTGGAGCTCAGGCAGTTTAAAACCTAAGTGGGAATTTATTAACAACAAAAATACATTTACCACCTGTTATGCTAGAGATGTGTTGATATCAAGCATATGGTCCTTCGTAGCCCATGAAAAAGGAGCAGCTGTTCCAACACACCCAGGCTGTAAACTGAAAGGATAACAACAACCAGTGAAGGAACACCACTGCAGTAGTCCTTAGGCTTTCAAATCAAAGAGCCAGAAATAGAAGAGATAAGGCAAGCACTAGATGAAAGGTGAGACAGAATGCACACATGCCCCCAGCTTACAGAGGCACACACTTACACACACGTGCGTGTACTCATATAGACAAACATCCTCAGATGGGCTCAGAGCTAAATCTATAAAGGGAGTTCAGGAGTCCTTAGATCTCTAAGACCTCTCAGACTATGCTGAACTGGGTTATATGAGCCTCTACCACAGGAGCATTTGATAGCTCAGAAGAGACACGAGTAAAGTTACCTAAGGTCACTATAGAGCCAGGATGGAAGCATGACAGATGAGGTGAAACTCCCATTTTACCCAGTGTTGTTGAGGTGAGAAACAAGCAACCCCTTCCACTCCCTGGGCATTCACAGCCCACTCCTGCTAAAAGTAGGCTTATAGGTTCACTTGCTGGAAGGTTTATTTTTTGCCTTTTAAACTTGGCTGGCAGAGCCATTGCAACGTAATTTTTATACAATTGTTAGATGACTTTAAAACTTGTGCAAGAAATTATAAGTCAGCTCAGTGAATTTGAATCTCCTCACAAAAATTTTGTCCAAGCGTGGGTACATAAAACAGCCACCATCATTTAAGCTCTAGGACTTTCTCTTCTAGGTTAAACAGAATGGA
The DNA here is from genome assembly GCA_013400055.1 of Nycticryphes semicollaris. Taxonomy (NCBI): domain Eukaryota; kingdom Metazoa; phylum Chordata; class Aves; order Charadriiformes; family Rostratulidae; genus Nycticryphes; species Nycticryphes semicollaris. Next base: position 373,050 of record VXBJ01002286.1, read on the forward strand.
CTTTTAATAATGAATACAATTCCTAGAGACCAGGGGCACTATTAATGATACCTCTAAACATCAGGGATATATCAAACCCTTCCAGGCCCCATGAAGAATTAATTGTTTACCTGAACACTGTCCTCTTCCTAAGAACAAGATCTTCCTACAAGTCCGTGATTAGGGCATGTGGGAGATGTACATATGCAGCCTCTCATGAGGATGCGTATCTGTAGGTTTTCTAGCTGAACAGCTCTTGAACAAAAAAAGGAGAGTGACCACATTTTAGTAGAAAAAAATGGCTGCAACTGCATTCAGTATGTAGTGCACTCATGTGGATGTATCCCAAAGATTTTAGTTTAGACTCCGATTACAATTAAGAATGGACAGGCTATGCAATTCTATCAAAAACAAGTACCTTCTGCATGTGTAAAGAAAAATCAGAAATTTTAAAGATGATGCCAGCAGAATATAGATACTTCCAAAGCCAAGAGGCAGCTCAGTCTGGGACTTCAGGATCATGATTCTTCCTATAGGCACTTGCATACAATTGAAGTCCCATTTCCAGTACTTAAATAATTCTTGAAACTCACATTCATTCTACCAAAATTTGGGCAACTGACAGACATATCTAAATTACAAGCTGTTACATATTTAGGCTCCCTTTTTCTTTAATGGTGGGGAAAAGAATTTTTAGAGTGCAAGATAGTCCATCTAGGATTCAGCTCTTCTAAAATATTAGCTACCTAAAGTTAAATAGGAAACAAATCTCAGTTGGATGACAAATAGCTATCCGGAGAATGATGGTGATTCCTGGGGTTTTTGGCAACACATTCCATTTATTAACTACACCTTCCTCTGCATTTTTGTTCGGTTTCATTTTCATTTTTTCCAATCACTTTCTTACTCTTGTATTTATTAATAGAACAATTTGTAGTATAATTGCTTCTATCTTTACTACAATTTTCCAGACCTCAAATTCCTCAGTAAGATCCACTTTCTTTCTCCTTCTTTGTGAGGACTGCAGGCAATTTTGTTTTGTTCTCTGACCTTTATGAAAAATTAAGTTTGCTGTCTACCTGATTCTATTGTCCAGTTCCCTTTGCCCCTGCTATTTTTATAAGGCATACAGAACTCATCACAGTATTGCAAATGCAGCTTCATTCATAAATCCCTTATGCAGAAACTGGAATAACTTCATCTATGATATTATTGTTACCTCTCTGAATCAATGGTAACATTTTATATTCCTGTTAACCACTGTCCTGAAGCTTTTTGATTTCAGTCTATCTCCAGATCCTGCTTCTACTCAGTATTTTGTACTGTATGATTACACAGGGCATAAGCGCCTTCTCTTACTTTGTGTCCCTAATCTCATTATCTTACACTTTTCTGCATTTAATTGCGTAAGGCACTTATCTTCCTTTGGGCACATTCTGTCGGTGTCATCTTGACTTTTTTGCCCTTCTTCTTTCTACTGATTGCCCCTTTCTAGTATGTATCATCAACAAATTTCATTCCCCTGGTGTACATCCCTCCTCCCGGGTCAAAGCAAGTTCTAATACAGAACATAAATCGTGCTATAGAGCAGTCTTCCTTTAGAACAAATTGTTACTCTTCCTACATACCTTTCCCCTTTGGTCTCATAGCCACTCTTTAAGAACATATATTTCTGCATTTATGTAACATTTAATGACCTTCTAGCATAAACATCAGTGAAGTACTAACCACAAAACTCTCCTCGACTCCTTTTAACTCTTCTGGTTCCCTCTTCTTGATTGAGCTGTGCATTATTGCTGGGTATCTTTAACACTACCTGTGGAAACCTAGGCTGTGTTCTTTTCCAGCATCACAGTGGTTAAAGTCAACTCAGCGGAAATGAAGGCAGGAATGCAGAAAGCAAATCTGATTTGAAATGAGAAACACACTAATGTGTCTGCAGCATATGCATATTTATAATATAAGAACTGTATTACTGTTACTGTCTATATAGACACTTTAAAGTAATATAATACAAATGTTATATCATGTTGGTATTGCTCATGACTGGTTTTGGCTAATTAATATTTATTTGCTGATTTAGTAAAAGTCCTGTATGTTTTCCTTTGTTTACCTTTCACTTAATTATACATTTTAAATATTCTTCTTTCATTGAAGTGAATAGAAATTTAACTATTCACTTCAGAGTAAGTAGAATTAGGACAAAGCCAAGTATGCCTTAAAGAGTAGTTGTTGTTAATATCAACATGTAAATCAATAAATAGTAAGTGATCGGGTTATATGCTTAGTTTTAATGGCAGGTGACTATGAAAGCAGGTGTCCCCTATAACAGACCCCAGGCGGTGCAGAGGTCTTCTATACAAACAAGATCCCTGAAGCTGTTTTGTCATTATTCATTTTTCTAAATGCAAATGCAATAAGCCAAAAGAACCCACTTTTCATTACCACAGGTCATATATCAGTACTTTGAGGTCCATGAAATCCTGAAGGCAGAATGAGAGGTCAGTTCAGTAGCTGCCTATTAGAGGCTATTCTGGTGCTTGAGTTTTCAAAGTATCGCTGTCACAGACATCAGCAAATCTCCTTCAGTTATGGAAACACTGTTTGTAGGACCTGATAGTATAGGATTAAGATATAAACACTCATGTTGTAAGAGAGAAAAAAAAAAGATCTTCAGGGACTTACCCCCTTTTCTTCTTCCCATCGCAGTGGACTGAGCCTGTATGTTCACATTGTGCAGATAAATGTCAATGCTGTCAGCTATCTGGTGAGCAGGGAAATTATAGTGCCTACTCACTGAAAACCTCAATGTCTTTTTGAAAGCCCTTTCTAAAGTAAAATTTCTTATAAAGTAATTGTAAGTTATAAGTGTACAATCTGAACTTCTATGAGTGCGGTCTGTTTTTGTGCTTGTAGTAATTTACTGAAAGGCGCAAACAAACTATTTTCAAAGTATCACTTGAGCTCTGGCTATCCTCTCTGCCTTCCCTGTTAACTCTGAGAATTTTCATGGTTAAGTAAGGCATGCATATATGTCATCTCACATAGTACAGGCTAGGGTTTGACCCTGAAACCAAACGTACCCAGGAGCAGCAGCAGCTGGATGAGAGAAACAGGGGAAGCTGTGTAGCTGCTACTATAGACATAACTGAGAATGCAGTATCTGACATTGCTTATTGAGGACTGGGATGAGGAAAACAATTGGTCCTGAGAGATCTTCCACCTATCATGCAATGCACACTGTAATAGAAAAAGAAAACCTTTCCATCCAGCTGATGGCAGATTATTTTTTCCTGTAAATGCATGTTTCTCTGGGTTAGCCCATGCCTGTGACTGCAGTGGTTTTCAACACCGATTCAAGTCTGAGGGATACCAATTCAGGTCTGATAGTTGCCCTTTCCATAAACATAGTCAATAAAGGAAAACATATAAGGTAACATAAATCCTCTGGTCTGTGCATGAGTAAGGCCACCACAGCTTGGAATCTCCTTCTTTGTAATAGCTTGTGAAAAGATGGGATTTGAGATCATTGCTTTTAGCAATTTCCTCTTTAAAAAGATGCTTTTTCCTCTTGAAATTTTCTATAATTATTCTTTATATCATAATTATATTGCTGGCTCAAATTTACAGGCTTAGACTGTAAATAACAACTGTGAAAAAGAATTCAGGACTGGAATGAATGAGATATAAATCTAATTCCTACCAGCCTCCTTCATGTTGCACGATACACTGCTTCTTGAAACAGTCTGCATCCAGACTTGTGTGGGAGAACATACCACTTAGAGAGACATCTGCATGTGCATGCATATCATCCCAATTCCTGCACACTTTGCAGTTCACAAATCTGGGTGACCATGTCATGTTGGCCATGTTCTGGCAGCACATCCTAGTGAAAATTCTGTCCCAGCCACCTCCTGGTTGCTGTAGAAAGACACCCTCTACCCTTAGTTAGGGCAGTAGCTCTAGCAGATTCTGATGCCTTCTTTTAGGTCTTTAGAAAACCAACACCTCATGAGGTACCCTGGGAAGTCACTGTCAGCACAACTAAAAGACACCATCCCCAGGAGCAGGTACTCTATGAAGCTATTATTCAACATGAACAAAGATGGCAATTTTGACTCAAAGTTACAAGGTCAAGATTCAATCCGCAGAAAATGAGGGAACCCTGTTTCCTTATCAAAACTTAACTTGCCAATAGCGACAGTAAGACTCCAAACTATCAGTTGCTGAAAGAAACTCCTGCAGGGTACGGCTCACAGCACAGCCCCAGGGCTCCTGCCCCGGCCTGGGCAGCAGGTCGCTCTGGTCTGTAGGATACCAATGCACAGTGGAGTTGGCAAGCTGTCTAGCAATCAGGGCATGCTACTTATGTGGTCCCATGGTTCAAAGAATCCCTGCTAGAAAGAAAGTTCTTTGGCTAGAGCCCAGCACCAAATCCTACAGTCTGACTGCCTGCTGCAGCATGATCTGATAGACTGGGTATTCTGTGGAGGGAGCGAGAAATGAAACTCTGCCGGAATCGTTTTGCAGCAGCAAAATCATTCCTCACTCTTGCATTCCTGTGTGGGCAATCCATCTGAAAGCTCACCGTAAAAGGATGAAGAATTCACAAGAAATGAATAGACTATGTGTTCTTTTCACATATCTCCCAGGGCTCCACCCAGACTCACTGCACCATTTAATAGAAAGGAGTAAGCTGGGCTTGGCAAGGGGCTGCTTCAAATCACTGTCAAGCTACTCCTAAAGCCAAGCAAAAGCAAGTGACCAAATTGCAACTCTGAGTCACAATTCGTTTCCTAGATTGGTCCCAGGCTGCTCACCTGTGCACAACCCTTTGATCATGATATCTCTTATGGTTCCAGTTCGGTTCTCTACACTAAGAGGGAATCACAGTGCTGTTGTCATTTATTTTCATAATCCTTTCTCCTAACATTAAAGTATCTCTTCGTGTGGATTTGCTCTGCCATATCTGCATGCAAAATTTATAAGCATACAATAACGTTCCTATTTCCCAAGCTGTCAAAATGATAAGGCAGGACAAAAAACACCCAAACAAAATCCACATACTTTTAATGCATCCTAGGGCCTCTAAAACAGCCTAAGCTCTTTCCCCCACCTTTTATTTAGATTCTGTTTAGCATTTACGCTTTTTTTTTTCTCTCACATCTGAGAGATTATGACCTTCGCATCTGATTCATGTTTAAGTGACTCATTGATGAGAACAAGGGTAAGCAAAATACAGGTATGTTATGGCAGATTGCAGTTCACATCTGTTTTTCTGAAGCATGCAGTAGTGGTTCTTACAGTTGAAAAAAATGACACAAAATAAGAATAAACTAAATACAACAGAATTCAGTTCAGCGATAGGATGGTTTACATGGCTCCTCTGATTGTCCTGTTAGGCAGCATCTGAGACAGAGGTCCGAAAATCAGCAAGCCTAGAAGCTATGGAAACCAGAGATCCAAGCTTGTTTTTTCATGGCAAGTAATTTGCTGTGTATAATCTACAATAGCTTTAGATGACTCTTCATAGACACACTTCATAGGCAGGGGGTCAAACACAGCTTCCTAGCAGGGGATTGGTGTTCTGCCCTAGTGATTGCTGACTATTTCTGCAGCAGTAAAAGAGCTGGTCCTCAAAGCAAATGATACTGCAGTCTACCAGAGATGGTCTTTTTATAGGATGACACCAACTCTCTCTCTCCAGGGCATGACACAATAGAGTATGGAGTTGCCTGAGAGTGCAGGAACTGAAATAACTTTGAAGGACTCTTGGAGCAGGGAGCCCACCTGGGAGTGCCATTTTGTCAGGTGAAGACCCTGAAGCAAGGTGTCACCTTGTCAACAGTGCCCACAGTTCCTTGTCAAGGGAAAAGGCTGGAACCAAACCCAACAGCCACCTAAACTTCTGGATGGGCAGTGAGAGGACTGTGGCTTGGAGCATGCTGGAAGTTAAGTTGCTTGTCCACCAGAGATGGAACCCTGTGTAGATTCTTAAGAAGTAAATATTAATAAAGTTTCATCATTTTACCAGGACTAACTGTAATTAACTAAGAAATTAAAATTTTGTTGTAACTAAGAAATTTAAATATTCTTATCGACTTGGAATTCCTCATGAGTCATTGCAGAGACACAAAAACCTTTCTTTGGCTGTTGCTCAGACTTTCTCTTATGACAGAGGAAAACTTCACCCTCTTGACTAAACTGGTGCTGGGTCTCCGGTGGAGTGGCTCAGACTGAGTGGTATGAGTCCTATTAATGCCTGAACACAGAATAAAAGTTTTACAGGAGAAATATTTTCACAGGAGGCCTTCCTATTAATATTAGAGAAGAAATCTTTATATGAAAGAATGAATAAGAGAGAAGGACTTGAATGCTTGAGGAACATTTTCCCAACAAAGTTTGTAACAATGTCTGAAATTAGGAAAGTCTTCATGGTATGACTTTCCAACTGAGTTTTGTTAGCCTGTAACAATTTTTCAGTTGCAATGTATTTTCTTACTATCCTTTTAAGCAGTTTCAGTTGAAATATAAAGTTGTCTAATAGAAGAAACCATCCCCTGAAAACTGGAGCATACATTTCCAATGGATTTGTTTCCTTGTTAATTTACTTTTTAAATTATTTACACTAAGAGATGTAGTTTACAAACATCCTTTATAAACACCAGAGAATCTATACAGGAGAGATGTTTCAAATGCTGAAATGTGGAAAAGTTTGAGATTTGCAGTTTATGCTTTATTAAAAGCCTGAAAACCCACACAGAATAGAAATCTTCACTGAGGAGCAGATTCTTTGGTGTCTGTTCATGACTAAGCTCACATAGGAGCCTTTTCCTAGAGGGAACACAATGGCAAAACCATTCTTATCTACTCTGCAATCTGTTTCCATACAACCTGTAGCTCTGAGATCTCTAATCTGCCAAATTTGACTAAAACTGGTCAAGAATTCAAAAGTCTTTAGGCAGACAGATGTGGCTGTAGACAAATATTTGCACATCTGCATGCATGTATGTGCACACACACACACACAATCTATGGGAAGAAAACCATTTCCAGCTTGAGCTTTAACTGTTGTCTACACTGTTATACCCAAATGGATATTAATTTGTAAATAACAATGAAGGGAGGGAATTTTATAGTGGACACATTTAAGGAAGATTGATCCAATAGCGGTGTTAGAGAGCTGCCTGATTGTTTTTCATGGTGTTGAAAGTTGAGATAATCTTTGGATACTTGATGACTTGCCAGCTGGCATCTGTAGCAGACATTTCTTTGTCCATAAGCCTTCAGAAGATTGCACCACTAGTAGGACTGGTACTAAGTATCCGGTCATGCAAGAAGTAATGTACTTTTTGTTGTAGATGTGTCACGTTGGCATTGAATCGTTACACCACAGTAAGCTGATATGATAGAATGAAGTATTTGTATTGAAGCATGAGTAATAGAAGAAAAAAAAAAGTGGTGTATAATACATTAAAAGGCAGATAACATTTTCACTGTGTCTGTGAAGCCAAAGCATTGCCTCTATGTGCTAGAATGATTTGCTTACGCCTTTTTGCTTAGGTCAGCAACTGGAAAAGGTCCTTGGGTGAAACAAATGAAACTTCATTTGTTCTTTGAAAAGGCATGTGGGATCCATTCAGCTTGTTCAGACTGGAGTGACAACTAACATACACTTATAATTTTGGAAGGGTGCATTCCTTGAATAATTGCACACATTATACTTTTCTGGATGTTACACATCCAACTAGGATGGAACGGGCTGCTCAGGGAAGTGATTGAGGCACCATCCCCAGACATATTTAAAAGACATGTAGACATAGTTCTTAGTAACATGGTTTAGTGATGGATTGTTTTTATCAGAGTTAGGTTGATGGTTGGACTAGATGATCTCAAAAATCCCTTCCAACCTAGGCAATTTTTCGATTCTATGACTAAGTTAAGCAAGAATGAACACAGGCCCATCAAGGAGTGCTCTCTGTATCGTTACAGAGTAATTCCATTATATTGTAAAACATTTCAGTGCCTGCAGAGCATCATCTCTTTTTTTGTTCTTTTTTTTTTTTTTTTTTGAGTATAGTTTTCATCACATTTGAGTAACATTTCTCATTCTGTTCTATAACCTTGGTCTTGTGGGTCTCGATCTAATCACTAAACATCTAGAAATAAAGGAAGTTTTTCTTCACTATGTTAGTGTATATAAACATCAAGGATATGAGGGCTAAGGTTAAGTAAACAAAGCAGGAGAATATCTAATGTAAAGGAAATTTTTTTTTCACATCACCTATTCTAATAAACTGTTCTTGAGCCCTGAGCCACTGATGAAGTAACAAGAAGAAATGGAGGTGTATTAATAATATTTGTGTTATTTCACTGCCCAGCACTTGTAGGGGCAACACAAAATTTAGTCTCATATCTCAGCAAACAGCTGTAAATCACTTCCAATGCAAATCACTTATCAATAACCTCATCCATGTTAGTTAGGAATGTGTACAGAATTGTGAAGAAGCCTTTTCTGTTCTCTTTCTTGCTGTTGATCTTAATTTTCTGTTACGTTTCCATATTGGCTTCTTCACACTCCTGAAGTTGTCCTTTAGCTACTCATGCTACTGAAGCCCTATTTATAAGTGGAGCACAAGCCTTAGAAAGGTCTGGCCAGGCTTCATTCCAACCATTGAATCTGCCTCAGTAACTCTAGTCCCATTTGACAATTTACTACAAGTCTCCTTCAATCGCTAGCTTCAAGTATATTTACACTTACAATCACAATGCTGACAGCTCATTTGGGCAAATCTACTTTTACATGTGTTGGTTTTGATAGTGGTAACACAGTTGTTGGAGCAGCTCAGGCTAAGGGCTATTACTTATTGCTGCTGCTATTTGCTACAGATTTTTGACCTTATCCAAGCAAACCTCCATTTTCAGCAGTTTTGTTTGCCAGAGGCTGTTGGAAGTACTCTCAGGCTTTTTTCCACTTGATGACTTCAAATGAGAGTTTGTGTGTTGGTATCCAAAGTATATACTCCAACTACATTCAGTGCTTCCATCTGATTTTGCTAGAGCTTACAGCTAACTGGTAGTACCTGAGTTTCTCAGCTGGTGATTTCCATCACCAGTCTTTCCATCAAAGGCTAGTAATTTAAAACAGACAATGTTTTTCAAAGATGCCTAGTTTCTTGTCCAATGCTACAATAGATCATTATCTCCTGCAGCCTCATGTTGACATATTTTGGTGCTATATAACTCCACTCCTGGAATTGTTGCTTGTTTTGGTTTTGAGTGCTCCATAAGTCATTGCACCTAGCACAGTTTATGTGGATCTCAAATTGAGACCGATGTGGCTGATCTGTTGGGAAGTTTAAAAGAGCATAGGTTTGTGTTATTCTGGGATTTTTTTGCTGTATGGCAAATTGCATATTTGCATTTTAGAAATAAAAGGTTAGTTATGTGAATATGGTAATACACAAAGCACAATGCCAGAGTCCCTTGGATTTGGGTTGATATGTTCCTCTCCCAGGCTTCCCTGCTGCTCATTCCATTCTTTGGTTGTCGCATCTACTTTGGCATTAATGTCACCTATCATGAAGTGTAAGTTATGTTTTGGTATTCTGTCAATCACACTTTTGAGGCAATTGTAGAATTTGTCCTAGTCACTGTGTTCCTCTGTCAGGAAACATCTCTGTGTGATTGACGTCTTTAGGAACCTGGTTTGGAATCTGGCATATATGATGTGCTGGGTGATAGCTCCCCAACCAAGAGTGATTTTTCCACAAACTCTGTCACGGTGAATGTTATCTGTTCTGCATTTTCCTTGTCAGACAGATGGTTAAGCTTTTAGTGGGTTCAGAGATGGGTCCTCATTTTTATCTTTACCAAAGATCATAAAAAGTGAGTAAAGAAAAGAACACCAATGCCCTTTGTGTAGGGGCTTGCAAGCACATGGAGGGAGGGGTACAAGAACCCTTCCATGAAAATCAGGAGGACAAACCACAATCCCTGCATGGTCACATTGCTCCAGAAGTCCCTATGAGCAGAAGCAGAGAACCACAGAGCACATAGCTGGTCAGAATGCCCAGTGAGGTGTGACTATTTCCTTACTTTCTGAGTCACTGCTCTCTTCCAGAGCTCTTGAAGACAGTATGAGCACCTCATCTAGCACTACTGCATATCGAACTACAAACTTTGCCAAGACAGAGAAATAATAAAGAGCCACATAGACCCTGAAAACATTGGCATGATATGGAAATAACATGAGGTTTGGCTTAAGAAAACACAAGTGATTGCATTGTAGGTAACAATCATTTGAAACACATGATTCCATATGCAGGTGAAACCCAGAAAGCAATAATCCAGAAGGAAAACATGGAGTGGAAGTGGAAGACAGAGTGTATTAACATGGATTTATCATTGTTGTAGTGCTGGAATAATTCTGCATGCTACTTTGGACTGCCTACTTCAAGGTGTCCTTTTTCCAAAGGAACTTCTGTGAATCCTTCTGGAAAACTGAAATCAACCCTGGCCAACCATCATTTAGCAAGAAAGATACTGTCAATTTGAAGGTAATTTGGAAGACCAACACAACTGATGAAAAGACTGGATGCATAGACATAAATATATAAACTGCTGCTTGATTAAGCAATGACTAAGTTGATAGGCAGAGTGGAGGAAAATAAGGGAATGGCATAACATTAACATACCCATTTATATGGATATAGACATCAAGGAGGAAGTGTTTCTTGTGATTACTGTGCATTTTGTAATTAACACTAATGGACTGACACTATAAATAAAACCGTTAAAATAGCTATTGCAAAAACTCCTCCTTTGTTAAGCCATGAAAATTTCTTCTAAGGGAAGTAAAAAGGCCTTTAAAAACTGAAATATACCTAGCACCGGCAGAAGTATAGAGCGGATAATCTCACTCTCGCAGGGAGACAGACTGGATGATGTTTGGTCTCTTTCATCTCTTGTGTTTCATATTCTGGTACCAATGCGTATTTAGTATTAGCCTGTTTTAGTTTTCTGTTCTCATTGTGGTAATCTTTGGTCTGTTTTGCCTTCTGAGTAGGAACTCATGTAATATATTCAATATCAATGTAATATTCAGCTAATCTCCTTATCCCTTGGGCTGTTTCTTCAGATTACAAAATGAAGACTGTCTTTAAAACTGTGAAAAAATATTTAGAAGGCAGCAGTGGAAATAAATTATCCATATTTCTATTTTTTATTAGCCATGAAATATTTCTGGCTTGCCTTAGTAATATATTTTAATTTTTAAAGTAAACATCACTCAAAAAAAAAAAAACAACAACCAAGAAAAGCTGCTTGTCTAAAAAGATAGACTAGTTTATTTCAGATGATATGGAAAAACCATAATACATTGTCCATTATAGTCTCTTCAGCTGGCAAGAACAAACACGAGACAGCCTTGGCATTATTTTTGACAATACTAATATAATTGACTAGGGAACAGGGTAATCTAATGGCAACAGCTTTGGCACATTAGAGTGAAGCCAAAAAAATCCTGGAGCAGTTAGTTAATATCCTCAGCCTAACCTTTCTATAAGCACATTAACTTCAGAACTTCTGCAACTCATGAGAGATGTTCTGGGAGAATTTAGTCACAAGAGGACAAACACGGGGGTGAGCAAGACACTGGTCTGTGGATCAGCAGAGCCACACTCAGCTCCCAGTATTGGCCCAGACCTCTCCACAAACATGGAAATATTGCACTGACGGTGGTTTACATCTGCCTCTGAACAGTCCATAATAATTCTTCCTTTCTCCCATTCTGAAGTACTGTCTCCCTTCTTTTTTTGATCAAAATCTGTGTTCACAAATGCACCCCCAAAACCTGCCAACAGCTGGGTCAAATACTCCGGATGGCAATTCTCATGTTTTGCTGAGGACACAGTGGTGTTAGTTCTGTCTACTAGCGCTGTGATGTTCCTGCCAGCAGCCAGTGTTATGGGAAGGTATGAAGCACCACATCCGCCACCCATAGAGGGTACCCTACAGTTTCTGAAATGAGGAGCTTTATACTTTCCCTGGAAAAAAAATGTTATTCTAATGTAAGGTTTTGATGTCACTGTAGCTGGGAATAAGGACAGTTAAAAGGAGAGAGGAAAATGTATGCTTTGCAGCTTGTGCTGTTCTCCTAGGTGCTCTATCTGACAGCTGAAAAGGATTTGAATGGAATTAGCAAATTTTTAGAATAAAGCTATTTTTTCCTCAAGCCTACCTCATAGACATTGCTTGTGGTGACTTGCAATGTCCCATTTCACATCTGTTTTGGCACACATGAATGCTAATCTCTGTTGGGTTTGCTGTTTCATTTTGAATGAAAAGGTACCAAGTCCTGTAGCCTGAGTTCACTGTGAGGTGAGGGTCAGAAATACCCTTTTTCTGATTATCCGTCAAAACAACACCAATCTGACATCATTCTCATCTTCAGACTCACTCTCAGCCTCTGCCTAACCAAATCCCTGATGTCCATTTAAACTAGGCACCTCATCTTGCTGCTTCCCAGCAGTTTTTTGCCATCACGACAGGATGAAGAAGAGGATATTTTTGAGTAAAGCTCACATTAATTAACAAAATATGTTTTATGATTAGGTTGGATGAAATATAGTGATATTTTGTGTCTTGGCCTTAATTCCAATTCCTTTAACTGACCTGGTATGATCATGAAGATCGACTATTGGAATGAGGCCTGGGATATTAATATTTCTAATATATGTGACATTAATTAGGTTCTACACAGTATATTAAAAAATAAGGGACTGGTAATGTAGTTAGAAGGATTTGTGCACTACGAGGGATGCTATTATATGTGTAAACTAGATGCAGGATGTTTTTTTATTGCTGTTTCCAAATTGACTTTAGGTGAAAGCACAGCTGGGTGCTTAACACAGTGGTGCGGAGGAAGCAAGCATTTAAATATTCAGCTCCCACTTTTTGAAAATTGCACTGCAATTTGGAAAGTGCATTCTCTCTTAGGAAAATTAGGCCTTAAAGTCCTGCTGCAGATGACTGACAGTGCCAGCTCTCCATCAGTCTTCCACTCCTCTGATCACTGGTTAATTCTCCATTTAGATGGCATGACTAAATGTCATATTGTCTGCTCACACAGTAAGGAAAAGTACTGTCTGCACTGTCTTTGTGGAGATATTGAGCAGGGGAAAAAAAACAAACAACCTTTTGCATTAAAGACCTTTTCTTCCAAGATTACACTTGCAAAATAAAGGCCTGAACCTCCACCTACTGATGCCAGTAGCAGTGGCTGAAGGACCGAGCTATTTCTCTTGGCTTTTGAAAAAATACATGCAGTGTATGACCCTGGAATTTGGTCTGTTTTAACAGAAATAATAGAATTTGGCTTCTTCTTCTATTGTCTTTTATTGGGCTCAGATTAAATAACAGTTGTTTGTAATAGTAGGAGAAAATTACCTGACTTTAGCAATCAACTAAGGCTGTAATTGCTACCGATAGAAGCAGCTCTCCTTCCCACTGCTCATGAGTGGACATCTCTATGCCATACATCACCTTTGTCTTCCTGCTGGTGCAAGCAGCCACACAGCTGCATCTGGAAACATGATACACATTAAAATTAAGTAGGAAAATCAGGGTAGGTTTTTAATGAGAGAAGGTTTGTGATCCAGTCCACACCATGGCTGCAAAAATAACAGTGCAGGCACAAGGGAGGGTGTGTGAACATGCAGCTAAGTTTGGAAAGAAGCATGGGCAGATTTAGACTGGCTTCATCTGATGCCAAAGCCACTCTTTAATGGCACGATTTCATATCTTGCTGACTGTCATCTAACTGCAGGTGTCATCAAAAGGGTGGTACCATTATCTTTTCCCTTCCTTCTACTTCCAAGGTCCCTGGTGCACCATGTGGGAACTGGGATTAGCTTGCTGAACTACTGGAAAACTAATCTGCGTTTCATGGTTGGATCACTACACAGCTACACAGCCCTGGGAAGAGACAGAAGGGAGATAGCTTGTGATGGGAATAAATTGCAAGTGTGCTGGTCAGCAGTAGCTGCACTTAAACATGAAGTTGAATCACACCCTTAAAAAGCAAAGGTGAGCTCAAGTTGTTTCTGCACAGAATGGCAGCTACCCAAAAATATTCTACATCTCTGTGTAGATAATCTCAGCACATTCCTTGTATCCAGGTAATATCTTTATTTTAAAAAATGCTAAGCTTCTTTTTCACCAGCTGCTAGCAGTGTTGCATACTGGATAGACTAAGGTGAGCATGGATCCACTTCCTTGATTTCTACATCTATCTGACCCCTCAAGATGCTAAATTATATTTATACCCACATTCACACCACTTTAACTTTGCTCAAATGGTGCTTGTGAGCCCCAGTGGAAGAGAGGCAATTACCATCTATGTTCCTCTATAGATGTCCAACTATACTTCGGGTTTTTACTTATTTGTTTTATGCAGCTGAATAGTTCAGTGGTGTTTGAGGAGTCCTATGTCCCTCTCATTCTCTACTAGAGGGTAATCATAATTTACTTTCTTTTGAAGGGAAATTTTTTTTAAAGGAAAAATCTTTTCTTCCTGAAAAAAGGGAGGAGGGTGACAAAGGTCAGTTGAAGAGGGCTCCTTTATTGACAGAGACAGCAAACAGAGAGCACCAAAGTCTCAGTAAATAAAAGCCCAGTAATTGACTTGCAGAAAAAAAACCAAAATCCAGCCTTCTAACAAGCTGTATCATTAGCAATGCAAAACAAGTTCTTGCTGTTGTATTTACTGAGATTGTTTTGTTATTCCCCTCCTCCTTCCCAGTTCTAATTCAACCTTTATTATTTTGCAAGATTTTGCCAGCAGAAAAAGCCTCCATACATCAAAGTGGGTAGAGAGTGGCTGGGACAAGGTTCTGTTGAAGGAGAGAATGGGATGCTCGGCATTTGGAGGAAGCACTGTGCACTTAGAGATGAACAGTTTTATTTTAATCCTTTCATCTACTTCTTTAGCTCCTTTTTGTTTCAGCTGCCATAAACACTTGCTGTGGAGCCAATGTTCAGCATTGAAAGGATTTTTTTATTTTTTTTTTTATTTCTCTCATTTCTGTTGAAACATGACACTCAAATTGGAGATAGGAGCAGAGATCAACAAACCCTGTCAGCTCTTGTCAACCCAGGTGTAACAGTGTGATCTTCTTAAATTGCTGCTAATCTGCCAAAGATCTCTTTATCTGCAGTCTCCATCATGCTGTTTGCTCACATTTGGTTAACACTTTAAATTTCCCTTTTGGAGGTGTCACTGTTTGCCATTTAGCAACTAAGAAGAACTGTGAGAGCAGCTTAAAGCACATGGATTTGGGAAGCTAGAAAAGCTGATTAGCTATTCAGGGAGAATAATCTTATTGAAAGTAGTAAGAGCTGTATAAAGAATGCTTTTCCCTTTCCTCGTAACAATCTTCTAATTATGTTGTCAAGCTTGCTGTCGTGTTCTCCCCCTGTGCCATTAAGAAACCGTTTTCTAAGTTAAGAAAGAGATTTCCAGATCGTGATGATGTTTGCTGATTATTTTTTTTTATTGTTTAAAGAATCTGTGTGTATTAAACCAAACATTAAAAAATGATTCATGTGCAGCATAATTATCTGAAATGAGGCGCTGAAGGCTGTGGTGGTGGCAAGAGAGGCAAGGGGGTGCTCAGCAGGCAAGGGGTTACCTTCCATATCAGTGACAGGGGATTTCACCTCTGTGACTGGGATCTGAGTCTAGTAGGGACTTTTGTGAATAAAATATAGCCACAAATCAATAGTTGCTCTAAGGGTCAGAAACCAGGCCAACAGACATCTGCAGCTGCAGACTTCCAAGCAATACCCAACAACGTTTCTTGGCGATGGATGGACAAGTCCAACTGTACTGTAATCCACCCTTTTCTTTTACTGTTGTCCATTATTTGATGAGAAGAATAGGAGCCCTAACTTTTAAATATTCCCTTCAAGTTCACTGATATCAGCATGTTGGTGAACGTATCATATATTTTAAATAAAATACACTATTGACGGAAAAAAACCCAGCCTTGCTCAATGGTCTTATTAGTTCTGAGTAATGGCACAAATATCACCTATCCAGTGTTTCTGACTTTAATGTTTCAGTACTAGATGTGCATCCATTTGACCAAACATAGTACCAGTGTTCATTCATTTTCTTTTGGTGCTGAGTGTCCAAATGAAAGTTTAAGATCATATTAATAGCTGGTAGGATTAGGAGATATTTCAAATTATTCACACCATAGCACAGTTTAGGAAAAAAGTGCAGAATAACTATCAAAATGACTGACTATGGTCACAGTTCTGCCTTTATGCAACTACCTGAAAGGAGGTTGTAGAGAGGTGGGTGTTGGCCTCTTCTCCCAAGTGACAGGACCAGGGGAAAGGGTCTGAAGTTGCAGCAGGGGAGGTTTAGCTTAGATATAAGGAAGAATTACTTTACTGAGAGGGTGGTCAGGCACTGGAACAGCCTGCCTGGGGAGGTTGTGGAGTCACCATCCCTGGAAATATTTAAGATACATATGGACGTGGCACTCTGGGGCATGCTCTAGTGCCTAAGATGATTGCTGGGTGTGGTGGTTGTTGTTATGGTGAGGTTTTTTTGGGTGTACTGTTGTCAGTGTGTGGTGGGTTGGTTTTTGGTTTGGTTTTTTTTTTTGTTTCTTTATGGTTGGACTCAATGATCTCAAAGGTCCCTTCCAACCATGAAGATTCTGCAATTCTGTGTTTTGTTATTGAGACACAGTGATTTGTTTTTTCCTAATACAGTTTATGACTAAAGGTGTGTAGAACGTGTTACCACACAAATACAGTGCACTGTGTAAGTTCTTCCTTTAATAGTATAATGGCATGCCATCACACATTTCAATTTTCAGGATGTTTCACAGAGTCAGATTTCTTCCTCTCCCATTTGCCATTGTGTGACTCCACTTTATTCAGCAAAATTACTTTTGATTTCAACAGCAAGATAAAAGAATTTGGCTAGTAAAATTTCCATATAAAAAATGCTTTTTACCGTAGGACAATTCTGCTTGACTGATGCAACTCACCAAAAAAACTCTGTCCGTTTTTCTTTTATAACAGAGCAACAGCAATTTTGGAAGTTATTTTTATGAAAAAATGCCCCTTATGGTTTTTATCATGTCACATACAAAACTGTTATCCCACTTAGGTATACAATTGGCCAATTGCAAATTATTTATCCCCTTCTCATAACATCAAATACCCATCTTCTTCATTTATAGCAAAAAAAGCTCTTTGTTTATAAAGCAACAAATTCTCCTGCAGACTACTGAGTAGGCTGCCAGAAATGAGGAAGATTTCTAACATAAACCTATTTTATTTGTGTTTCATTTAAAGTTTGGTAAATATTTATGTGCAATGTTTTGAAGTTGACAGATCTGCATTTTCAGATGAAACCATAGTATTTGGGGAATGAGACACAAATCGTTTTTCTTTCATATAGACACATCCTATGTACTGTAATAGCAAGCACAATATCTACTAGTGTGTAACCAAAATCCTGGCCATGCTGAATTTGTTAACAAACCTAACACTATACTCAACACAGAACTTGCCTGTTTGAGTGGAAAGCTAGGTGTGCATCAAAGACTTGACAAGTAGGAAGAAGCTGATATGTATTCTATATATATACACACATACATATTTCTCTTAGTGGGTAGAGCTAGGCTTTGCTCCCATAAAATATGCACATACGGTGGGAATCAATTTCTCCTGAGATTTTCCTTCTTTTGGTTTTCCGAGGCACTATAATCACAAAGGAAATGACTTGCCAAAAGTAATTGTTGTTTTCAGACCCAATGTCATCTTAGAGAGTATGAATTTTATGTATCTTTTTTTTTGTCAGCACTATATTTGACAAGACCTTCAGCAAGCTAACTCTACCACATACTCTTCCAGCATGTGACCTCCACGTCCATGGGGCCCATATTTGCTATTCAGGGAATGTTTTTATCAGAGCAAGTTGCTGATCTGTATAAACCCAGCATTCTCCCATACCCACACAGGACTGATGTCCTTGTCCTGTTCTTCCTTTCAATGGTGAAAGTCAGTATTTTTCCCAGATAACACACCTCCATTACATTACTTACCATACGAATGCCTAACATGAGGAATTACATCAGATTCTGAACTGTCGTTTAACCCTCGTGAAACCCAGTGAAAGGGACATACTGCAACCTGATTTTAAGTGATAGCTGAAGGATATATAATCTGGTGGAAAGTGAAGATTGCCTGTGCAACTTTTCATTTGGTCTTTTGGCCATTCCACCTGTTGGTGTGTTTGGGAACACTCTGCAAAAGCATCCTCAGGCGTAGCAGTAGTGTAACAGGTATATGGCAGCCTACATACAATTTCACCTTGGAGGGTATGGGATGCATCTTTGAAGCTGCTGTACATGTTGGCTGCCTTCCATTCAGTGTAAATGAAATAACTGTATTCTTTCTTGGAGTTGCAACAAAATGAGATCTCATTTAACGCTCACTCTTTCAAAACTTTTCTGCAGTAAACAGGCTACCACACAAATGTACTTCTGCTTTCTACTTCACCTCTCATTTATTTCCTCTGCCTCCCTCCTTGGTGCCATGATTGAGAGCTCTTTCTGCAAAGGAAGATACAAGTTCTTTTCTGATCATTCTAATATTCCGATCAGTCACAAGCTGTATCTTTCTTGACCCAGAGTATATAATTAATTTTGATTATTCACAATTTACACGTGTCTCCAATGAATCATAACTTTTATACGTAACCTGGGTTTCTCATGATTATTGCACTCCAAGTCCCCAAGACACAGGAGGATGCAGTCTCTGATTTGAAGAGCTGCTTTATAATGTGATCCAAGACAGAGGTGAGCATGAATGAGGAAAGATGGAGAGAAAGAAAGAATAGTGGGCTCCTATTCATAACGTAGGTTAGTAAAGTCACAGTTTGATGATTCTGAATAATTTTCAAGTATCTCTTTCATAAATGAATTAATAATGACTGCTGTCATTACAGAGCTGTTCCACCACTATTTTTTTGGCTGAGTCTTTTAAGTGTCACTTGCAGAAGTGGATCTTGGAGAGTAAAGGGACAGAGGGGACAACTAAAACAGAAGATACCATGTTTCCATGTGCACAAAGTAACACAGATAAAGAGGGTAGAAGAAAGTCTTCCTAAGAATCTGGCTGTGGACTACTTGCTTCAAGTTCTCTGGCAGAAGAAAGATGGAAGTTGATAGTTCAAAGTGCCAGAGGACAGGAACAGGAGACTGGGGAACTGAAGAAAGACAAGAATGTTAAAAAAAAAGGGGGCCATTATGCACTCTGCTACACTCAAAACTTGCATTTATGAATAAAGTCCAAATAAAATACTGGAAAGAGGAAGATGGGACCTAGAATTTGATTAATCTCATGCCAGATTCCTGCTAAAGGTTGATCTGAGGGTTTACAGCACCTGTTGCCTGTCGGTGTGTGCCTGTGGACAATGTTACTATCAACCCTAACTATAGGGAAGAGTAATATTTATACCTTCTTGCAAGTAAGTTGTATTCATCAAGAACAGAACTGAACAAGGCATCAAAACAGTGCTCTGTTCTGTTTCTGCAGGATAAGCTGCTTAAACCTGCATATGTAAATAATCACTTCCTTTCTTTTATTGTCTATTTTCTTTCCATGATATGCAGAGGAAAATAAGGAAGCATGCTGTGTATCAGATTTTAGGGTTTGAGTATTTTTTACTAGATAAAACTGTGTAGAGTCCTTCGAGGTTGTGTTTATTTTATACACAGCTGCTGAAAATCTCTCATTTCTAGCGGTTACAAAGAGAAAGTATCAATTAAAAGAAATCTAAGAACAATAACTGCAGGTTTTTTAGATAAAATAGTTTGTGAAACAATTTGCAGCAAAAAATGTGATGCAGTCAGACAGATACCTGATTATTAATATGCAATTACAAACTAACTTCAGAAGAGGCCCTAGGAGTCACCAGAACTGCTTCCACTTAAAAAAATAAAATAAAATAAAATAATCCTGCAAATGAGATCTCTTACTATTTGAAGACCCATCCATTGCCTCCATTTTGCATCAATATTTCCTAAAGGTTACATTACTGAGAAATCAGATAGATATCTCCCACTCCGCTGGTTGTTCCCATTGACCTGTTGTACCCCAAGATCCTCCAGGAACTCAGTGCAAGGACCTCTGCCTTCACCCTGGGTGCAGCTTCCTGTTCTGAAAGGTTATTTAAAACTGGTAAATTTTAGCAGAGATAAGTAGAGGAGGGCAGAAAGGGAGACATAGCCTTCAGTGTTCAATAGATCTCTGCTGGACTGGTCTTACCAAATTGAAGAGGCTTTGGGCAAGGTCTAAATGTAAATGTCAGAGTGGAAAAGTTTCTGTTCTTGTACTTGGAAAGAAAGTTCCACTGTCCAAAATCAGAGCTATAATCTCATGTTTCCTTGCCACCTTCTCGGCGCTCTTACCAGCACTGGTATTTGGCAACTAGGGTAGGATTCAGACTACTGGAGATGTAGTGAAGATGCAACGTAGAGTCTAGATGATCTAAAGAAGACAACTACATTTGGTCACCTGAAGTAATCTCCAGGGTCTTTTGACTGTATGTACTGTGTACAGCAAGAAATTAAACACCTTCCTCCCATAAAGACTTTTGCATTGTAGACACCCACAGGCAGGTGCCTGACTGTGAAGCTGAGCACTGATAAATTCCAAAAATTTTGGCTCTTCTTATCAAGCACCTGCTGCAGGTGGATAATCTACTTGTGTGAGGTGGAAAATGTTTTCCCCAAGGTGCTTCTCCTATTGCTTCTTAGTCACTGTCAAGCAGAAAAGTGTCATGACATGACATGAACTGGAGCTATGCCTATTTTAACACCATGAAAAAATGTCTTCATGCTTTGGTTTTGGTCAAGTGTTCTAGCAGACATAGGATTAAGTTTTATTTTTTCTAAATAAACATTAACCAAACCAAAACTTACATTTCAAAGGAATGACACATAATTCTTCAAGGCTTTTCTTCCGCTCCAATTGAAATTTTCTACCCAGACTCAAGGCAGTTCCTAGTACCATTATGTCTGTGTATGTATATCTGTGTGCAGCTGGAAAGGCTTTGGTGGATGAACTTTCTTACTAAGTGATGAATGTTATACAAGCCCTGGAAAAAGGGAGGGAGAGCAAAGTCTTGCTATTCCAGTAGAATATCTCCTAATTGCATCCCTGCACCAAGCTTATGTGCCTACAAACTTCTAATGGAACAACAAGTACGCCTGCTATGTATGTTTATGGACTGGCTTGTTGTCTATCTTCACTAAACAATTATCCCCAAGATAATTCAGTGGTAGGAGTCATATGAAGTATCTACATGGAGTTGTCTAGAGTCAAGTTAATTTATGTACTGAATTTCTCTTTGGAATGTCGTCTTGGTAATTGTATTTAGAAAAGCATTCTTTTTTTCTCGATCCTTGATGTCTGCAGTTTGCTGTTCTTCCCTTGCTTCTTTGCGCAAGCAATTGGCATTACCATGGTTGGAGAGCCACTAGTATTTGCTTTCCTCTGCTAGAAGTGGGAGAAGTAAATAGGGTCTGCATAATGTATTTTCAAGTATATTAGTTAAAAGTCAGTTCAGGATAAATGATACACAACAACACTTAAAGGAGAGTGAGAGGGAGAGAAATTTTTTTTTTTTTTTTGCTCTCTCCCACCATTTCTATAACCCAATAGTTATAGACTAAATTCTGTCTATGCTCAAAGTTATGCCTGTTGACAAGAGTTTCCTTTCTTAGGCATCTTTCATGGGCCCTTTGAGAGGAGCTCACAAACTGCCCCTCCAAGGTGAATGTTTTTTTTCCTGGAGGAAGAGGCACATTCAAGGTGCTGAGAGTTAAAACCTCCCTAGGTTCCTATGGAGAGAATGGGAAAAAATAATCATGGTTGTATACGCAGAAGTATGAGAGGTAGACCTTGGACAAGGTCAAAGCAATTTGGAAGATGTTTTTTAACATCAGTGTCTCAATCCTTACAAGCAATTCAGCTTAGAGAAGTAGCTCCTAGTGTAAGACCTACACAGACAGAAAATGCTTATCTGCAAAGACAGATTCTTCTACCCAGTGTCAATCTCTGTCAACACCCACAACAAGAAAACCTTACAACAATTTGGAAAGCATTCCCAAGAATGGGCACTGAGCCATCCACATCTGGCAACCGATGGTCCCACCTGATATCAGACAACATGAAAATGTCTGGAATTTTTAAGCCTGATTTTTAAGAAAGGTAGGAAAGTAAATGAGTCTTTCAGCTGATGTCAGTGAGCCCTATACCAGAGTATTTCAAAGTTTGAGCTTCAACAAAAAAAGAAAATGTATTGCTGAATTTTATTCCATCATTCAACAATCTATAGTCTCTGAGACCAGAAAGAAACACTGCAGAATTTGGCTGGATCACCTGCTCATACTGAACATGGTACTGCCCTAGAAATTGGACCATAGCATTTCTTGAGACCATTTTAAAGACTCTGGAGACTAATGAGCTTGCTACTTGCCCTGGTAAGCAGCTTCAACATTTAATTAATCTTACTTTGATTTTGTCTTCCAGCTGTTGTTATACATTTGTCCGAAAGACTGAAATGCTTCTCCTTACAGAACACCTTTTCCATGTGTGCTAATCTAAAGACAGTGATCAAGGTGCCTATCAATCCTTTTGCTAACAAACTGCATAGATATTGTTTCACAAGAATGACACTGCAAGGGTTTTGTTCTGTCTTCTGGGACACTTTTATGCTTCCATTTTTAACCTCTCTTGAGTTCATCCCCATCCTTCTAGGAAGGTGTAACCAAAGCTGGACACAAGATTTTTATAGAAATTTCATCAAGGCAAAAAAATTTTATCAATTTTTAGTTTCAATTTAGTATTTCTAATTATCCAGGGGCTACATTGGTCCCATTGTTACAAACAAAACTTAGTTACTTATGGAAACACATCCTCTGAGTTTTCCAAGATAGGCTTCTACATTACAGATATATCTTATAATGTTCATCCCTAGATTTCCAAATACAATCTTTATTTCTAGAGCTGTGAGTTCCACATAAAGCACATCAGTGAATTGCACTTCAAGTCCACCCTCTGATCCACATTATTTATTAGCTCTCTAACCTCTCACATAGAAATATAACCAGAAAACATTGTTTCTCTTTATCTAAAATGAAGGCAATGAAATTAGGATTTGAGTGGGGCCGCAAGAGTTAACAAGTGTGTGCTGATGTGTGTGTAACACAGAGTAAGAGGTGCGAGTGCTGCCAGATATTAAGTTCTTTATACCAGAGAAGTTTTTGTGAGTCTGAGTGAAGCAGAAAGCCACAAGCAGAAATGTTTGGGAACTATTGGCCTATGTTGCTCATTAAAATAATTTAATATTGTGAGACCAAGGGCCATTCCCTAGAAGTCCTGGAAGTAGAGCTCATTGATGCCTTCCTATTAGCAACCTTTAAGACCTGTCACTGAACCAATTTTTAATCCATCTAACTTGCACCTGCTAATCCAATGCAATGTAATTTTTTTAATCATGCAGTAGTCTATCAAATGCCTTGGAGAAATCCATGTAAACTATGTCAACACAGTTGCCTTTATCAAGCAGACCTGTAATCTTGTCAAAGAAAGCTATCAGTTTTGTTTGACAAGACCTGCTTTCCATGATACCATACTGACTGGCATTAATTAAATTTTTAATCTCTAGATCTGTGTTGCTAGAATCACAAATTAATTTTTCATGAAACAAGTGAATCTATCCTGTTGTCCCAGGTCACTGATCAGGCTCCTTTAAACAGCCAAATTTCATTGCAGCTCTCCATTCTTTTGGGGTTCCCCAAATTTTAAGAAGTTTGCTTTATGTATTTTCAGTTAGAAAATTCTTCTGGTATCTTCTTCAAGACTTGTAGGCAAGTAACTAATTATGAACATGTCACCAAGAGGACACAGCATAATTTGAAAGTAAAACATCTGGTTTAACTATTTTTAACTGAAAATGCATTTCAACTGCATCATTGTAATTACTCCTGTAATAAAAGTGAAATATCTGAAAAAATAATTCAGTTGGGCATAATTTTTACTAAATCCCTCTGGATGTATGTGAGCTCTTCCATTTACACCAGGTAGAATTCACTGCAACACATTTCCCATGACAGATCAAGAAACAAAAGAAGTGGTTACTTAAAGTTTAAAACAAGAGAAAACCTTCTGTGGCTTTCTGTGCAGCTTGTCACTCATGCGGTCCCTTCTGCAATAGTTAATTCATCTCTCATTAACACAAGTCAGTAAAGATATTGATCAGTAGCAGAAAGTCAAGAGGAGAACAGCAGCAATGGAGAGGCAAAAGCTGTGAAGAAATGTCAAAAATTTTGGGCTGCTGTCTGTAGAAGAGATGACAGAGGGAGAAGATAGCAGCCTTCAGGTACATGAAACATCACTGTACAGCAGAAATAGAAGCACGTGTTCTCCTTAAATTAATGTGACAGTGGAGACTGAGGCTGAATGTGCAGAAAACCTTCTAAAGAGCAATAAAGCCTTGCAGCTGGTGGTCTGGAGATTGTGGCATCTGTCGTTTGACGTCTTTTTGCCTTGGACCATGAATTGAGCAGATGAGCCCTTCAGTTTCCCTCCAGCCCTGACAGTTCATGCCATGGTTGTCAGGAACAGGACTCTTCTAACCAGGCCCTGTCATGAGACTGAAGGAAGAATGAAGGTGTGAGAAACATTCTTTCTTTCAGCATCTCTCCTTCTGTTTATGGGGTTCTTTCCTCTGTGCATGATGGCTTTTTTCTACATATCCTTAAAAATAGACAGTCTGGCATTCTCATCATCACAACATGGAGTCATTTCCTTTGTTATGAGCAATGAGTTATAAAGTGAGGTAGATACCTCTGTCCCTGTAACTTGCCTCAATTTGTCAGCCCACATTAAATGCTCACTTAAGAGTTATTTTATCATTTTTAAATGATCTTGGCATTTATTTTATTTACTAATAGCAAGAGTGTTATTGGTTTTGTGTGGGTTGCTTGTAGCGGCAGGCAGCAGCATAACAGAGCCTATGCACAGCTGCTAATGCCTCTTCTTCATGGGGAGTGAGTGGGAAGAGTGAGGAAATGAGTAGAATTTGGCTTCTTCCCTTCAGCGTGCCAGCTAGCACAGTTGAATCATCACAGCAGGGAAAATGTGTAACTGTATATCAGCAGCAGATGACTTCCCTCTGGAGCACAAGAACAGTGCAATATACTTTTAGGTACTTCTCCATAAAAAGCATGTCTAGATGGTACAGAACATACCACACACAGATGCCTGAGTTAGCCCCAAATGAATTCAGGCACGAGATGTCAGATAGACACATTAGTACAGTATCCTGCCTTGGATAATTTATCCCAAATGACTGGTATTTCTCAAGCACTGGTATTGTGCTGCGTAGAAATCTTAGTGAGATTCAAGCAAGGTTTAGATGCCTAAGCTCCAAATCTCTTCAAACCGCTGCTGAGCTGTTAACTGCAGAAGTTCCTTAATGTTTGCCATTGAGACGTGCCTTAACATTTGTCTTGTTATTTGTGTGTTCATGTGTGTGAGTATCTCAGCATCATTATGAACACTAAAGACCTAGGCCCCTGTAGTCTACAACCTAGGCATCTCTTTTCTTCTTGAAGCTGACTCCTAATAGGTCCATGTCAGTCAGACAGAGCTCTTTGAAATCGCCTTTTGGAGCAAGCGCTACGTAAGGTACAGAGACAACTACATTCTGTTTAAAAAGTTGGTAAATTTTAATACCTTGAGCTAAAGCAACATGACTTACTGTTAATGAACTAAAGATCTAATGCACCCAAAAAAAGATATGCGTACAGCCTAGGGGACAATCTTGTGCCTTTGGGACTGGACAGTCACATGGCTATCCTGAAAGATCCTAGGAGCTCTGGAGTCCACTCCCAGGAATTGCTTTCATGTCATAGATCAGACAGGGTCGTTTTATAAAATAGTTAAAAAAAACCCTACATGGAGCAGGGTTAAAATCCAAGTATATTCCCTTCTCATATGAGGTTACTTAATGGACAGGTTCCAGCCATGCTTTTTCTAATCACTCCCTAACTCTGGTCTAACAGATCTTCAGAATTCCCATGAAGTTGAACAGTTAAAATAAGAGGCAAAATCTGGAGTGTCATGCCCCTGACTCCTCTGATAGATAGACCATAAAGGGACACCCCACTGTGTCCCTTCTGCAGATATACCTTCTGCTGCAAGAGTTAGGGTAATCTTTCTCCATTTTTGGAGACAAAAAAAAGCAAGCAGCATGAAAAGAGATCACGTTAGGCTTTTAAACAAATTTGCTGATTGAAATACAGCTTTGACCAATTTGAATTCAGTTATTTATATTGCTATTTATTTCCATAATATATTCCAAACCAAACTTTTAGACACAAGCATATTTCCAGTCATTCCCTTTATGACCTGCCAAACTGCAGGCACATGCACAGTTTTTCAGGGCTCGTTGCTAACTCCTGCTACCAGGTCAATTCCATTTCCAGAAGGACTTCAGTGTTAGGATATTTCATCTCGCACAGGTTCC
This sequence comes from Nycticryphes semicollaris, assembly GCA_013400055.1. NCBI lineage: Eukaryota > Metazoa > Chordata > Aves > Charadriiformes > Rostratulidae > Nycticryphes > Nycticryphes semicollaris. Next base: position 399,658 of record VXBJ01002286.1, read on the forward strand.
CCTTTGGTTCTGCTTGGCCCTTTGTACTCTGGTACCAAGTACAAGCAGGATGGCATTGGAAAATTTAAACCACATCTGAACTTGTTCACTTAATGTCTCATATGGCTGTCTGCACTGAAATATTTACTCATGTGCTAGTATTGCAATTTTACTAAACTTCAGTGGAACTCCTAATAACCAAGGATTTATTTTATGTTTTCATTCAATGAACCTCATGTATCATACATTATTTATTAAAATTTGCTCTTTAGGATAGCAGAGTAACATAGATTTGTCTACAACTCTAAAAGCATATGATCTTCTTAGGGACAAAAAAACCCAACTGTTTAGCTACTAGCAGACACTGTTGTGTAGTATTACTAGCATTGTTAAGGCCTTGAGTTCTATTTAAAAAACCTTACAAGTTATGCAATTTATATGTTTCATGGCTTCCCAACTTTCCCTTATATGGCTTAATACAAAAGGCTATTTTGGAAAACCCAAAATAGGCAAAAAGCCCTCCGTGTTCAAAGGAAGCGCTGGCAGTTGTTCCAACAAATCTCATGAAACAATTTTTTTTCCTCTGCTGGCAGATTGAAGAGAAGCAGCAAGAATGATCACTTACCTGAAAACTGGGGCTCCAATTCAAAAAACTACTTGAACATGTATTCAAAGGAAACCTACCTTAGTTTGGGACATACTTCAAGCACTGTTTCAATTTTAAGTTAGTGACTGATCCTGCTGATGTCCTTGAGCCATGTGTCCCTGCTACAAGTCAAGCACTTGCTTAAACTCTGCAAGGAATTGGGCTCCAGAGCAGTGTTTGCCCATTTGTAAGGCCACCTGCCTACCTGCCTTTTCTTTCCTTACCCTTCATTCTCCAGATATCCTCACTCTCCAATATATTGGAGGGAGCCCCAATATATTGGAGGCAGCTTCAAGAATAAAAATTCCAAGATACAATGCCAGAGTCACCAAGGAGATGGATCAATATATTATATACAAAAAAAGGAATATAAAATGTAAAGGTCATTCATCAAAAACTAGGTATCAAGAACTTTATGTGGTTTTGAAGAAATCACGAGAGGAATTTAGTTCAATGAAAACCAATCCGCCACTACAGACAGAAGCATCTTTACTTCCATATTTCAAGTGATTGACTGTAAAAGTCATCTTGGTCAAAAAAGTATACTGCCATTCTGTAAGGTTCAATAAGGGCAGGGAGGCACCCATAAGAAATCCCGTTAAGCCATGAACATCTTCTACCAGTGGTTTCTACACAGAGATGTGGAAATATTTTCTTCTTGTTGTAAAACCTCTGTTGTAGTTTAGTCATCTTGGTTGTTGCAAAAAGGTTATGATTATGTTTAAATAGTTAGCCCACTAGCTCTATCAGCTTTCTTTTCATTCTTCTCCATTAAGCATTTAGGGACAGTTCTTGGCCACTAAATCATGTAGTTCGAAGGAATAATACACAAACTGCTAACTAAACATTATGCTGTACTACATGGGGGATAAGAGTGACCACATCATCTTTTCAGTATTTTGCAGTTTTTAATTCTTACCTGTGCAACTTTAACAATATTTTGAGGAACTGTAATAAAGAAACAAACAGCCAGACGTTAACTGCTTTAGGATCCCATCAGTATGTATCCAATCTGTGTGAGCCATCTTGTTGAATTTTATATGTCTAAATATCTTGCTGAGCTGAGACAATATTGGCATCCTTAAAATGGCTTGAGATTTTTCTACTGTAAGTCTGATGGGATTCTTTCAGTTTCATCTGGAAATCAAAAATCACACAGTTAATTTAATAGTTAATGAAGAACTTAAAACCTAGTGTTGAGGAAATTGGTAAAGAAAAAAGACAGTATGGCACTTTTTTTCACAGAGTGAAAAAGCACCACTTTTTCAATAACGAAAAAGTAACACTTTCCTTTCTGAACTTGACAGTTCTTTCAAAGCTCCTTCAAATACATAAAGCTGTAATCAAATCATTTTTATTTTTATGTGTAATTCAATTAATCTTTAAAGAAAATTCTTAGTTAGATGCATGTAAACATGCTGGTTAAGCTGTATATCTTCATTTTTTCCACTTCAGTTATTGAAACTGTGTAGAATAGACCGTAAAAACTGCACCAAAGAACATATTCTCTTTTTATTGCCTGTCAAATTATTGCTGTGACACCCATAGTTGTGGGGTGAAACATTGTGATCCACTGTTAGCAATGAAACACAGAGTGTGAGTTGCTCATTGAGTTTAGGTAATGTACCATAAAACATTGCATGAAAACACTAATTTTCTCAATATATATTAGTAGACAGACACAGTGTTTACTAATGAAAAGTTGAAGATGCTTTTAAACATAGTTTATTCATCTGAAGGCTTTCCTAGGCTCTACTTAATCACTTTATATTTGGGGTTGCATTAAAGATGAATGGCCTATGTGGCGAAGGGGCAGAAGTTACAATTTTACCTATGTATCCGTCAGTCCTGGGTAGATGTCACACCTCACAAATGCTGACATTTTCCCATTGAGCTTCATGTGCATCATATCTTTGACACCAAACTATCAGTTAAGGTGTCAGTAGTGTTACACCCACTGTAAGTTTTGTCATTTTTATCTTTACCACGTTACCTTGATTACTCTTCCTTTGTATTTGATCTACATGCGACACACAGGAAATTTGTAGGCTATTGCTTCAGTCCTGCTGGTACCTTTCTTACTAGTCTAAACACTGCACCTGACATTCACTCATTCCTCACAGACCTGCCCTAACTTCTGGTATCTTACTGAAGATGGTCTTGAGACTATTGTTACAGTGTGGCTTTAGGAGCTGTATAGATAAGAGCAAGTTTTATTTAATTTATCTGAACTGTATAAAGAGAATCATAAAACCCAGTATTGTCAGCCTTTAATAATACTACCATTGAAACCTTTCATTATCTTAATATCAGTGTATTCAAGGAGAGGTTCTTTGTCTCTGTCCTTTTTCTTAAGATGCCTGTTTCTCAGTGTTAAGTAGCAATTGTTGTCTAAGATGAGCAGAGGGGAAGCACTATTTCTTGGATAGCAAAACAGTTGATCTAAGCACATCGTAACAAACTTTATAAAGTGGTGAACATTGTGATTTATACATTTGTTCATTATCTTTTCTCAGATTTTCCCTGTAAGGTTTATTTTCAGTGTAGCTTCTTACACTGCCTTTTTGGGTCCAGACACTGAGCTCACCTTGAGTGACAAGACCAGCTTCTGTTGCACATGCTTCATTCTCTGTCCCATTGCCCTCTGGGGTAAGAATCATGCTCATGATGGATTCAGTGAACAGACTAGGAAGGGACCACCAAACCCTATGCACCACAAGAAAGTGTGTAATGGAGGTTCAACCCAAAAGACTTCCCCAGAACACTTTCTCCTCAGGACACAAGGCACTGCCTCATCACAAAAAGCAAGTCACTTCCAGTGAGATTGTCACTGGCAGTGCCTAAGCATCAAGGTTGCTTCTCTTCACTGACTTAGAGGAAGCCAGGGGCAAGAAGCCCTGGCGAGTAGAGAGCGTGAATCTTTCACTGCTCTCTTGAACTTAAATGTCGTATCAGTCATGATGACATAGCACATCATGAAAGAAAAGTATCAGTAGTACAGGACTGTAAACTGTAGCATAATTCATCAGAAGCCCCAGAAGTTATGTCTTGCCATGGCAAAGAAAGGTAGTGATCTCAGGATAGTCAATATCCTATGCTCTATATTGTCAGCTATCCAGACATCCCAGGAAGTGGATCACACCTCAGAAAAAAAAACCAAAAAACATTGATAACCTTGTCAGTCCTGTTAGGAGAAAGTGTTCCTTCTGGACTACAGAAGTGGTGACCATTAATGTAAGCTTGTGAGCAAAACATGACAAATGACCACTGAGAGGTTTTCTGTATCACTATGGCTAGATCTATACCAGCTCACACAGTGAGCATCCTCCAGTTCTGCATGCATACCTCATCCTGGAGAAAGATACCATTATTCTGTTCCCTGTACCCTGATTTCTACACAGAAGAAACCTTGACCTGTAACTCAGATTAGAATAGATCACGCCCTACTGTGTGAGCCGATGAAGGCAGGATACAGAAACAACCACAAACCACAGATTTTAAAGACAAAGCACAAGTTTAATCTCAATACCTCATGGATCAGGGAATCTCTGAAGCAGCACCCAGGCAGAGGCAGGCAAGCAGGGGAAGGGAACACAGGCCGCGGAGCGGGAGAGTCCTTATTAACAAGAGGGCCCTTTTTAGCCAGAGTCCTTGTTGGCTGGAGAGTGGAGGAGAGAGAGCAAACCGACTCCCTGCTCTAGCTGGTATTTCAAGGGTTCGAGCTGGCATAGCTCTTTCTCTGGCGCTTTGATCTGCTTCAACAATAGGGCAGGAATCTCACGTGGCTAGATTAGGTGTCCCTGAGTCCATCACAGATTTATGTTATCTAAGTGCAGATGTTCTACCCACAAGCATACAAAACTAAACAATTTATATTATATACATGTTTCCCAGCACTTCAGGTGTGAGTCGCTTCAGAGTATTTACAATCCTCCTCGCCAATCTTCCATTACTTTTCCACACCTACAGTGGTGTTAGTCTGGATAAGTGGGAGTCTAGGGTCTCTAAACGTGTCATGGCATACATCAAAACCTAAATCCAGTCATGGACTAAGATCAAGAGTTCAGCCACCTGCATCACCACTCACTCAGAGTTTGCGCTTAGGTGAGACCCATCTCTGAAACTTCAAAGAAGGGCAATCCTTCTACTTCCCTACCACCGCTGCTCAAAATTAGTTCATCCTGGGAGAAGTCCTCCTCCATGGTTTCTGTTCACAGCCAGACAGAAGTGTAAAGAGAGATGTTCATTTATCAGCAAATGAATGGCAACCAACTGTCTTTTCAGTTTCCTCCAAAAAAATCAAGCACCTCAGGTGTTATAACACTTGGAGTCTCTTTATTTTTTATGTGTTTTGTAGTCAATAACATGTCATGGTTCTCATCAGAAAAGATGGCAACCCGATATAATATCATTATTCCTTTAATCTAAGTCAGATTAAATAAGCAATATTTTTAATGAGTTTTGCATATAGACAAATAATTTGGTTGCCTTGGCTGCGTAAATCACATTTATTTATTAATTTCTCAAAAGTTTTTTGCTATCTCTACCTTCATTATTTGAATTTCATATTAAAGATACAGCAATGAGCCAGACCTTTTATCTTACCCTAATAAACATCTTGTAATGTAAAAATGAGCACAGATCAAGCAATGCATACGGCTGGTATTCCCTTCATGTGCTCTAACACCTGGCAAAATTATTCATTAATTCAACAGCCACATTTAAAAGCAACAGTTCAAAGGCCTCTGAATGGTAGAATAACGTGTTCAAAACTGAAGTGCACTTCAGCAGCAGCAGTGTCAGAGTTTAGAGACAGAATCATTTCCTGTGAGATGGAGGGCTTGGGAGAGAGACATAGCGGTTAGGAGGATCTACTTTGTAAACTTGTTTCTTCATCCTCTGACAAGGCCAGCAGAGATTATCTGACATGCACTTAAGAAGAGGGAGGCATAAAGCAGGGAGAGTTTTCCATGCTAAAGTTTCTCCTTTAAGAAAACTTTCTTGGGTTATGTGATTTCCCCCCCTATGAGTTAGTCAGCAGGGGAAAGGTAAATCATAAGGTAAATACAAAACAGAAAGGAAAAGAAAAGACACAGCTTTGGTGCAATACTTTGATATATGTTGGAATATGGTTAATATATCAGCTGAAAAATGTGATATGTGCCAGTCACATAAAGCTATTTATAGAGTTTGTATGAGATGAAACGCACCATGTGCAAGAAGCTGTCCAAAACTGGACTTGCTGGGCCTCAACTGATCCCATCCTTGAGATGCATCCTTGCTAAAGAGTGATTCCCATGTCCTCTGGCAAAGCATATATTGCTTTTTAAGAGTAGGTCCAATTCTAGCCTGTAAGTCACAATGTTTGATACTACTTTCACATAGGGAATTTGTATGAGCTCCAGGACACAGCAAGACAAATAGTTGGACTAATGGAACAGAAACCTCAGCGAAGTCCCAAACATCCATGACTATCTGCAGCATAGAAGGACCACACTTGAGCATGACTGTCTAGACTTGTTCAGACTGAGGTATGCCCAAGACTGCCTTCTAGGCACAAGAGGCATCAAATCTATGACAGACAGACAGTGCAGGGCCATAGTTATAAATTCATGATGCTCCATATAACAAGGTGCTGTTAGATATGTAATCTACAGAGCTGCAGATGTCCCATGTCTTACAATGTAGCTGCACGTTGTAAGACGGGGTGCATGTGATGCATGGAGAAAGCCACATACTCATGTCCACCAGTTTAGAGAGACCCTCTGAGACTGTTTTGTTCCAAAGCTTTTGCTTTTGCTGTGGCCAAATGTGTTCATTTCAGGGAGCCTGTTTCTGTGCAGGAGACTTATAGACTTGAGCTTCAGGATCCGGCATCTGTTTTATAACAATATATTTCACTTTACAAAACTATGTCATCATAAAGGGTCTCATGCAACACTTACTGAACTTCACTGGCATCTTTCAGTGAGAACAAAATCTCCCGCTGATTGTAGTGGACATTGGATCAAGCCTCAGATGAGGTTGCCTTTCCAGCATTCAGAAATTACTCTTTCTTTATCTCACAGTTTCCTTTCCTTTGGTGTTGGTATATTTTTCATATGAAAAATCACTAGAACGTGGACTCTCATTTACATTTTAAGACACTATCTCCAGAGGATGGAAGCAATTATTCCATAGCACCTTTCACCTTCTTCAGTCTATGAAATTTTAAATGCCTCCATCCATTAAGTGATTTTAAATTGATCCTCTCCCTTAACTCCCCAATCTTCTTCTCAAGGTTATTCAATTACATGTGTTGCATTGCATAGTGTTCCATTAAAGGGTTTCATGTTTTTTTGATCTAGTAATACGTGTAAGCCTTAGGTGAAGGAGAGGCATCTGATGGTCTCCTGCTTTTATTTTGAGTCCTGTGTTTGCTGCACCAAGTTGTACAGCCAGTAAACTCAGGTCTTTAAAAAAAATCTATTTACTTATTTTACTTATTATATGAACTGTTAATTTTATCCAGGAAAGCAAGATGCGAAATGGTGGGAGTTTTTTTGTATAAATACCTTCTCCATACTTAAAAAAAGAATTAATTCAAGGCTAAATTTCCAGAAAGATATCTTTTTAATTACATTTCTAAGTTTACTGAGTAGCATTAAATAAGAGAACTGTATCAAATGTGTTGAACAAATCCCCACAAATCTCAGGAGGAACAGAACCTTGAAACTTAAGAACCATAAAACTCCGAAGTCACATTTCTACACACAATACTTTGAAAACATGACCCCTCATTTCTGTTTCCCACTGTACAGCAGGGAAAAAGATCTAGGTACAGAAAGATTGTATGCTTTCCTAAACACTCCCCCTGCTTTCTACATGAGTCAGAGTGAGATCAGTTTACTGTGTCAAGATAATGCTAAGATACTGTTAAGATTAAGATAATATGCTGGAATCAAAGTAGACACATTATCAACTACCTTTGCAGACAGGTGAAAGGGAAACCATAAAGGGAAATTTTTGGCATCATTGTTTTCCCATTAATTTCCCAAATGATGTCAGTGGCTCACAGCAGATAGAAGCTCTTAACATCAAGTTGTCTCATTGGCTTGAAATGGAACTGCAGATGTGGCATTTGGCACTATGACTTATTCCAGGTATCTATCACATTGTTATATGTTGAGTCTCTGTAGGAAAAAGGTAATGAGAATTCTAGTGTGGGAGCAGGGGTAGCAGGTTGCAAGAGCTCACCTTACGACAGGTGCTGCTCTTAGAATGCAACCCCTGTTTTAGGCTGAGAAGCACCGCAGCACCCCCTAGCCTCATTAACATTGATGTAATGGCAGAATAGAAATGCTGTTCTAGAAGACTAGCAGTGGATAGAGTTTCCAAGTTTGTATCTCTTTTGGTTTGGACCACAAAGGCTTTTCACCACTCTATTGTGCTACAGGTGGTTACACTGAGCGAAGGTCTCGCCTCCCACCCATGATTATTACCTAATGATAGAATCTGAGGGAGCGCATACATCCTTAGCCTTGGTGGACTTTTGACTAAGTCACATCACTGTCTTCTGGCTAATTTAATGTCATTAAATGAGGATTGCATTTGGACCATGGTGTATCTAAGTAACATGCATTCCGCTTTGGGGTTTATGACTACAAATATCAAAAGTGACTATAGCCTTTGTCAGAGGTGAACTAAATGGTTGGATACTTTTGGGTTCTCACTCCCCTGCAGCGAACAAATTAACAACTTTTAACAGGCTGATTTATTCCCTAACAACTGTTTCTAAGGCCTTTTTGCCTGTGGTTAGTAGCAGAGACAGCAGACAGGAATACACAGCCTCACCACAAATATTTCAGGCAACAGTTTGGCATCCTAGTGGAAGCTTGACTCCATTGGAAGGAGGATCTATATCAGCATATGGTGAAGAAAGTGTTTGGAAGTTGGGCACTGCCCCAAACAGAGGGAGAGGAAAACTACCATCTCAATTACCTGCAGTTACATATGTTCCAGGCAACTGAGATGGTAGTAACCCACTTCCCACTGCATGGACATGACCCTTCAATGAATAAATCCTCTAATCCCTTTGGAATTTCCACAGGAGAAGGGTTTCCAGTGGATGTTTTTATTGACACAGGAAATGGGTTCCTAATATCGCCGGTTTGCATTATCTGATGTTCTGTTCCTTATAAGGACTTTTTGAGTGTAAAGCTCTGGCAACCTTCATTGAACTTAAATTGACATGCAAGTAATGCAAGTTATTTAAAGGACATCAAAGATCCATTAAAACAATGAGAAATATATCTTGCACAAACTAAGCTCAAGTTTCCCAGGAGTCAGTCATCACCCACAGTGGTGTCTACCCATAGTAATCACAGGGTCACTATCTATGTGCCTGCTTCTCAAATCATAATAGTAGCATATTCATAGGGTGTTTTCACTTTTTTTTTTTTTTTGGCCCCTTCTTGCAGCTGCTGGTTAGTAGCATTTTCCTCTCATTTTGTTCCATGCAACCTCTTTGCACTGAATCCCAGATGCATGTGAAATGGCCACAAAAGAACTATCTGGGTTAAATGAGTACTAAACAGGTTTAAAATTAGTGCTTATTGTTTGGAAGCAGATGCAAGCTTCAAACAAATGCAAAACATCAATGCAAATGCAAAAAGGAGGGCAATTTGAAAATCAGATCCTAAGTACTTGATTCTATAGGTTGTTTTTTCTAGTAGTAATACCCAGAACAGTTCTGTTAATGTAATGGAAGCACATTGAATAACTACTCTACCAGCATTTGTGTTTGCAGAGTTCATGAATCAGCAAAATAACTCAGGTTCCCAGCTATTCTCAATTTAATGAACTGTTATCTCTACAAAGCTACTCTTTTAGAAGCTAGTAAACACTGCTACACATCTCTACATTAGATTCTACAGAAATTATTATTAGCCTATAGAGTTATTTTTGCTGTTTGTTTTCTCTGCCTTTTGCACTATTTTTCTTGAGGACCAGTTATATCCAGAATCGTGGTCCTGAATATCTACAGAGCTGAAGTCAGTGCTGAGTTTTATCTGTCCATACTAAATGCAAATTGATGGCAGAATATGAGGGAAATGTCTATGTTGAATTTCTTCAAAGACATCATTGACAGAATGCTTATCCTTTTCTGAATTTTCATTCCTTATCCTGTTGTGCAGCTTGAAGCAAAACCAAGCAGCATACGGGTGTCACCATTTCAGGTAATGTCATGGAGGGGGTATGCTTTAGGCACAAGCAAAGCAGCAGGTTCCTAGCATGGCATATGAATAACAGCAACAAAATCATGGTCTAAAGTAAGAGAGGGAAACCTCTCCTGTTTCATAGCTGTAGCTTCATTCTTTTGAGGTAGTGGCAGGGTACTGCTCTTGTGAGCTATTCTTGCAGTACCTACGAGACACCAAGATGGAATGAGCTCCCCGGCTGAAGTAACAGACCACCGAGACTGCAGTGCTGTTCCCTTTTTGGTTCTTGCCTCCACCTGTGTCCTGCTACTGATGATGAGGGACCTGGCTGTGCAGGTGGTAGATGCTTCAAGAGCAGGGAAGCAGATAAAGGAAGCTGGATAGTGGAAGTCAGCCATGGCACCCCCCTTCCCATTGCCTGGGAACACCTCGCAGTCTCTGAGGGGCAAACACACTCATCCAGGGCTGGTGAGGAGGCTGTTTGCAGCTGGGCATGGAGTGAGACTGGCTGCCTAGGCAGTGAAGCAGTGGCTGCTTGCATCAGAAATACTCGCTCAGCCTCAGTTCCCCAACTTTTGAAAGATGGTACCCTGAAATTAATCTTTTTTCCATCCCTCAGATGTATTTAATTTGGCTTTGGCTGTGTGAATCCTTTAACTGGCTCTAAGAATTGATCAATGATGAACTCCGAAAGCACTGCAGTCCACAGGAGGCAGGAATCACCCAGAGTGTCACCACTAGAAATTCAAATACCCTCTGAGAAGAACAGATGAAATGTAAACTCCTCCAAACAGCCGTCACTGCCAGTGTGCTCTACCTGTAACTCTGGATTCTCCTCTGGGCCCTCTGTGTCAAATGCTTTTTCTATAGGAAGCAGTTACAAAAAGTATTCTGCAGAGACAAATAAAGAGCTTTCAAGTAATATTAGACTGCCAGCTTGCATTGCTTACTAGTGTAGTTCAACAAAAAAGTTATGTCCTGCAGGACTGCATGAGTAGCTGTCCTAAAAGATATTTATTTTTTTTCAATCTGCTTTTAAAAATGACTTGCAATTGTCACTTGGATGAAGCATAGTGCTGAGAGGAAAATTAACTTTCCATACGTGTCTATAAAGTGCACTAAAAATATGTCAGCGTATGCCAATTAAAATATCAGTGATTTTGATGTAGATACCCAACCACTGAAATCAGAACAGGGACAACAGCTAGTTTCAGAAGTAGTTCTGAACACATATTAAGTGTAATGGCTTTTAGGAAGGGCTTTGTTTTAATGATGGCATTTGGGGAGAAAAACAGTAGAAAATCACTGGAATCAAGTGGTCGTTGTTCCCTAAAGCAGATCATGACAGTGACGAACAGTGCCATTATGCCATCACTGAGAACAGGTACAGACACAGGACGTCAATAATTATCAAGTCTCACATTTTCACTGCAATCCATGTAGTTGTACTGGAGGTATTTTTACTACCCAGATGCTGACCATTGGTCTTAAATACTCATGTTGGCTTATAAAATAGCTCTAATAATTTTATATAAAGTTTTTCCAGATTTTATTCTTCCTACACATCCTACACATAATATTTTGATTGCAAGGAATGTATCCACAGTTCATTTATATTCAGGTGTTGTGAAACTCAACACTGTACAACTAGAAGTCAGCAGAATGATTCCCAAAGTATCTTCTATCACCATATGCCACTACAAACCAAACTGCTACAGTACAAATCAACCTCCTGGTTGTTAAAAAACAGGACACTTCTGTTGTAGCTGAAATCTTAAAATCTTGAATTTGTACTCACCATTTATTCCAAGGCAAAATATAAAGACACACTTTTTGGCAGACAGAAATAATTTCTGTTAAAAACAAGGTAATGTACAATACTTTACAAGTTGCTTCAAACAACAGTAGTGAGAGCCATCTTTCAAATCAGTGACTCCTGAGAACTCACTATAACACACTGTTTATGCATATGAACAAACTGGATTGTTTCTAAAGAGGGAAGAAGAGCTTTGAGCCATGACTTTCAAAGTGTATGCTTATACATACTGACAATAGCTTTCTAGGCTACATAACTTCTGCTTTTACCAAGTCCAAGGTCCATGGAGAGGCTCCTCAACATTCTGACCACCTGCAGTGTGGATCCAGAAATATTGTTGTGTTTCTCCTTCTATAAAGCATACTACAAACCCTCCCTTCTCAATACCCTTTAATATATCACAGAGAAATATTCCACAAAATACCTATTCATCCTTTACAAATAAGTCTCTACAAATACTATAGATATAACGTGTGTATTACATGTAAGCAGAAAGAGCAAGAGAGAGTTACTTTCTTATTTCTGTGTAGGATGAAAAACATAAAAACAGAGAAAGGAAGTCCAAAAAATACCAAACATTGAATAGCTACTGTTTAAAAATACAGAGAGATTGCTTTAAAACAAAGCTTGCATCATATTTTGAGACAAAGAAGTCCTGGAAGGAACAAATCTATTCCCATTATCACCAGAAGATTACAATTGTCAGATTCCTGTATACTGAGAGGAGAGTGTTTCATAAAGTGGCATTAACTAACAGAACTATAAAGGAAAGAAGTGGGGGAGAAGCAAATTAAAATAGTACCCATTCAGGCATTATCATTAACAAATATGTAAAAAATGGAAAATTAGAAGTAAGTCTACTTAGATAACTGGAGAAGTTCACAGACCTGATTTTCTCCTTCCATTTTTAGCATTATGGAATAGAAAAAATGAAGTATGAAATTAAAAAGAAAAAGCCCCTCAAGCTTTCCAAATCCCCTGCAGTTCTTCACTGGAGAGTGATTTTGACATAGTGCTACAATCACAGCAAAGTGTCAACACCATTATAGTGTCCTATTGAAGAGCCTTATGTGCATTTTAATGAAAGGAATAATGCTAAATGCACCTTCCCTGCTTTATTGTTTTGTAACAGTGAAAAGGATGTGCTCAAAAGTAGCTTTTAAGGTTCCATTTGTATCTGGTCCTTGTCTGTATTTTGTTGTTACCTGCTGATAAGTCATCTACTCCTGGAGATGGTCTCTAAGCCAGGCCCATATTTGGACCTGAAAGCTTTTGATGCAGCTGTGCTTAAGTAATACTGAGACACCACCATGAGTTGAGATCTCTGGCTTGCTGCCCTGCAGTCTGGACCCATGTCTCAGGACCTCCCAGTTCAGTCATAAGCTTGTAAGAGCCATGTGCCCGTAGGGCTATACAGCAGCCTATGTGTTCTGGAACAGAATAGACTTTTACAGAAAACCTGGCTTAGAACTTAAGTCTTCAGAGAGTTAAGAGACATCAGAGAGAACATGGGCTTTTGTGAAATGCTTTCTTACACACATACACACACACAAAGAGACCTCTTAGAAGTCTTCTAGTTCCCGGTACTAGAGAAAAAGCACAACAGGAATACAGTTTGCAACTGACATTTTCTTACATAGAGCTAGATATCTGCACTGTGGGTAAGTCATCTTGTAAGAAACCAAATCACCAGATAACAGGATATGGAGGGTGGGGCAGGCGTAACAGATGGTAGAATTTAGACATGAGGCAACAAGGGAAATTCTGCCAGAATTTACAAGGAAAATAACTATCAAGGAGGCAATGGGTAAGCGCTGGCAGAGGTGCCCACAGAGGCTGTAGAATATACCCTCTTGGATATACTCAATATGCTACTGGACAAGCCCTGAGCAACCAGATCTAGCTACTAAGTTGACCCTACTTAGAACTCAGAACTGACCAGATGGCCTTCAGAAGTCATTGCCCACCTGATTTACTGTTGTCATTCCCCAACATGCTAGAAGAAGGGATTTTGGATTCTATTTTCACATGTGTGAAATAAATCCCTCCCCAACGACATAAAATAAAACAACAATACTATTTTTTTTCTATTTCTGAGGTAGTCAAAACACTCAAGAGGCTAATATATTTACCACACAAACAGTATTTGCCTCAGAAATCACAAAATCATCACAGATTCACAGAATTATATGGGGTTGGAAGGGATCTCTGGAGATTACCTAGTCCAAACCCCTGCTAAAGCAGGTCCTCCTAGCACAGGTTGCACAAGAACTTGTCCAGGCAGGTTTTGAATGTCTCCAGAGACCGAGATTCCACCACCTCTCTGGGTAGCCTGAATGCTTCAGTCCATAGAAGACGCAAAAGCAGGTGAGGAGTACTGGGAGAGGACTAGGTCATAGTATAGTACTGAAGCAGGGGAGATGACTCCAGATAATGAGCCTACAGTATGACAGCACAGTTGTTATTTGCACTGCTTATCCATGTGGAGAGAATAAGACGCAAAACTCAATGACAGCACATTTATTACCTCTCATCAGGTCTTAAAAAAATAAATACAGATATTTTCTGTATTTATTGGCTGGAATTATTCCTTTTAGGACCCAGATATACCACTAAATAATTGGGAAAAGTCAAGAAACATTACAGAAACATGCATTTTGAGTGCAGCATGACTCAGTGCGATCAACATTTCAACATTTCGCTTTGGTGGCACAGGATTCATGACAGTGAGAATGAGTTGGAGAATTGGAATTTGGCATATTTCAGTATTATAATAATATAATCATTTAAGCTAATTTCTTCGTTTAGTTCACTCTGATTTCAGTCATACATCATTTAATGTGTAAACTCTGATTCTGAAGGCACTAATTGATAGCATTGAGAGAGGACTTTGCTTGTCCAACAGAGGACTTTGTTGCAAAGCACAGGTTTACAGGGAGTAGGCTGGACTGAAAATAGTGATGCTCAAAACTGCTGTACATCACTGGAGCATTACAATTATGTACACACACCAGTGAAGTCCAAAGGTACATTCACCCCTGTGACTACACAAACGTCTTACAGCCAAACTGTGAGTAGTAGGGAGAGGCTAAGTATTAGGATTCTGTCTAAGCCTTTGTCAACTTTGCAAAAGAGACACCTGTCTCAGCCATAAATCCCAAACCCAAATAAATTTTAAAAAAAATACCACTAGTCTGAGAGTGGCTCAAACCGGATAACTATCACCCTTTTCCCCTCCTATCTGGACACTTCTCTATCTGGAAAACTAGCTTCAGCTCCTTCTTGTATCTGAAGAGAAAAGAGTATGTATGTTTCAGCTCCCAGAAAATTAATGTCCTCTAAAAGGCAGGGTATTCTGGGAACTGGGGTGCCTCTCTGTCTCTCCTGCTAAACATTTCAGTAATTCAGAAATTACTGAAAGTTTTTGAGAGACAGCCAGATAAAATCTCCCTAGTTTAGTAATTTTGGCACTGACCCAGAATGAGATATGTGGAATCCACCTAACTCTTAAGTGTGCTGAAGTGCTATATGGAAAATGGAAATGTTCCATCAGAAGAGGATGGAACATGACAGCCTTGAACTCAGTGCCTGGTTCCTGCCAAAGTTGGAGGGAGTTCCAGCTCCAAAAAGCAAAGAGATTGAAGTGATGACACCTTTTATTCTCCCAAACTATTTGTTAATCTGTTTGTCACTGTCATTGAATTGATTATTATTTGTAGGGGAGGAGGTGAAAGGTGCAGGATAGTAAAAGGTCAAATTTCTGCAGACACTTGATTTCAGGAGCAGATTCATAGCAGAAACTTAGGGAGCACTTCATTGCAGCACAACCTTGAGCCTTCTTGAGAACTGTAGGATTTTTAATCGACTTTTTTACCTTTTTTTTTTTCTTCCAACTTAAGTGACTCCTTGGTGAATTCATCTGCTTCTGCAATAAAGTATGACCATGTCAGCTTATAGTAAAAAATGGTATACAGTTCAGTATCCTTTGAAGAAACACACTAAATGAAAGCAAATATGCTGAGGGAGCAAAAAATATTTATTGCCAAGAGCAGAGTCATGCATGATTCTCCATTCTTCCGCTGAACAGTTTTTCTTGAAGATTTCTGAGCAGGTGAGGCCCTGCCACAGGTCTCTGTAGGACCCTTGCACTCTTCCGCCATTGCTGCAGTAGCCTGGCTATCTTGAGGAAGAGTACTGGGCTGAAGGGCGATCTGCTGGCCTCAGCAGTCAACACTAACACACTGTTGCTTTTTCACAGAATTTAACATACAGGGAGAACTCTCATGCCCTGTGAATAGAAATATTTTCCTCGAGCAGTGCTTCTCCTCATCTATAACAGTGAAAAGGTTCACCAAAAGAATAATTCTGAGTATTAAATACATGCAGTTAAATTGAGATGTCTAGCCAATGTATATGTCTGAATGCCGGCAGACAGTGCAAGAGAATTTGTTCTTAAAGGTTGTGATATCACGGAATCATTTGAAAAACATGAAAAGAGACAGGGCTTGGCATGAAAGGTGTTTTCCTAACCAACAGTGTTAATCCATTTATCAAAATGTCCTTGCCTTAAACATCTTAGTACAAATGATACTATTCTCCACCTACAGTTTTTGTAGTCATACTGTGAAGCCAGTCTTGAAATCAAGATGTGTTTCAGATCATCCAAGCAATGTTAATCAGTATAAGATCTCTGAATCAGTAGATATGCTATATTTGACTTCTTTATTCATAGCAAATAGAAGAACATTGGAATCCTTTCCAAGACCTAAACAGCCCATTTTCTCTACTTCAGTCACTACTCACAGGCTCTTCACTTAAATATAGGAAACTAATGAAAACTGCAAACAAGGAGGGATTGCTATTTAAATAACCTTACACCAGTGTTTGTACATACCGTTCCTGCCACTGCAGTCTGGGACAGGATTGGACTATCTGCTTTGGGCATAAAATTAACTCATGCTCACCTGCACTCAATCAAACTTTCCTTAGATTTAAAACTTAAATTAAAACATTTTTTAAAAAACAAATCTACATTTTTCATATTTGATTCTGACCTAATTTCATGCTGTATGGTAAGAGTTAGCCAACATGTAGAAGCAGTAAGGTACTACCTAGGCGTGTTACAAATGATTAACATTTAGACAGCAGGTTTCAAGATCATCATTGTAACAGGGTCATGTCTTTTGGAGGATGGAATTCATACACAGTTGAAGCAAATAGGACAATTTTTGAGAGATAAAATATAGGATAGTAATTAGGAAAGCTGGGAGGGAATTTGAGGAGCAGATATAGAAAGACACAAAATAATGCATTATGTAAATACCCATGGAGCAAGATGGTTTTGAGAGAATCAGTGGTTCTGCTGGCTTCTTGGGGAATAAAAGGAGCAATAAACAGGGATAGGACACCATGTCAGTTAAATGTTCTATTTGCTTCAAGGTTGACAAAGAAAATAGCTGTTGTCCTCACAATATAAAGAAATGGCACTGTAAAAAATTAAAGCTACTGAGATATTCTTTAAGAGCTTCTAAAACAAAATATTTTGATCAGTCTTGAGCCACCAAAGAACCAAGACTTGATTCATGAGGGCATTAGTGATGTTTGATTGGTGCCTCATCACTATCCTCATGAAAAAGTAGTCCAAACTTTAGACCCTTACAGCATTGATCCAGGGAGTGTGCTCTAGCCTCTGGGTATTGTGCAAGGAAACTCTAGGGTCCTGAGTACGCAAAGGTCCTCAGTGCTTGGCTGTGCCTTTCATGAGAAAGTTGTTTCCAGATCACACCTCAGAGACCCTTTTCTACTTCTTCTAAATGCAATACCTTGCACAGACCACTCCAAGACAGACTTTCAGGTACTATGTGCCTCCAGGACTGTGGTTTAGACTATTAGAGACATGTTCTTCTGACACATTAAAGAGAAGCTCTATTTTTGCACTGTCTGATTGACTGACATGAGGATGAGCTTGCAGCCCTTGAGAGACATGTCATGAGATTTTTTGAGACAAAAGGAGTTCAGAAAAGTATGTAGACTGAGGAACGCCTACTCAGTATCAGACTCATCCACTGAACCATCTCACAGCTGATCAGGGATTTTAGCAATTCAGAATCTGGCACGTCCATTTCAGATTAGACTATACAACCCCCTGCTGCACCCTGTGTTTCCAATTTAATTCACTCTAATGTGAATTCAAACAGCTAAAAAGCTAGGCCACTGTTTCTTAATGAATAAACAAACCTTGTTTATTCTTTGTCTACATCAGCTTGGTGAGAGGAGGAGCTAGGCACAAGCTCTCTGGTCCCTTGACATCAGTGGAAGAGGAGGGTGCTGAACTCCTCCTGGGGGGTCTGGGCCCATTGCAGAGTTGAATCCTACCATAGCATAGCAAATGTTGGATAAAAGCATTTTTATTTTGTTAACATGCACCTCTGTTGGAGTCTCCTTCCTCTTGGTTTGTAAGGAGGTGATGGTTGAAGGTTTATTAGTTTTCTGTCAGACAGAGGGAGGAAGCATTCAGTGCTTGAGATTGTTTTCATTGTGCCATCTCATTTTAGCCATCAGTGTGTCTGCTTGTCTCCTCTTGTGAGGCTGGTCATTTGAGGTTCCTTTCAAAGCTGACTGGCAGCAGAGCCTCCCCTTCAGTTCAAGTATTTCACCTCTCCCTCTTCTTCACTAAACTAAGAGCCTGTGCCTGCTTCATCAGTGAACATGACAAAATGGTTGTCTGTCCATGGTGTGAACCATTTCCTTTTACTGGCAATGTATGCCAATCTGATGTCTTATTTTTTTCAGCAAAAGTTATGTTTTATCTTTTTAACATGTTGGAATTTTTTAAGAGTTGTGTAATCTTTCTATGTTCCTCATTTCAGTGAAATGTCCTGAAATTTCCAATACTGAAATAAAGAAAGCCAAGAAGGCCAATGGCATCCTGGGGTCTATTAGAAGAGTGGTTAGTAGGTCGAGAGAGGTCCTCCTCCCCCTCTACTCTGCCCTGGGGAGACCTCATCTGGAATATTGTGTCCAGTTCTGGGCCCCTCAGTTCAAGAAGGACAGGGAACTGCTAGAGAGAGTCCAGGGCAGAGCCACAAAGATGATGAAGGGAGTGGAGCATCTCCCATATGAGGAAAGGCTGAGGGAGCTGGGTCTCTTTAGCTTGGAGAAGAGGAGACTGAGGGATGACCTCATTAATGTTTATAAATATGTAAAGGGTGAGTGTCAGGAGGATGGAGCCAGGCTCTTCTCAGTGACGGCCAATGATAGGACAAGGGGCAGTGGGTGCAAGCTGGAATTTAGGAGGTTCCACTTAAATATGAGGAAAAACTTCTTCACAGTGAGGGTGTCAGAACACTGGAACGTGCTGCCCAGAGAGGTTGTGGAGTCTCCTTCTCTGGAGATATTCAAAGCCCACCTGGACGTGTTCCTGTGTGACCTGCTCTAGGTGTTCCTGCTCTGGCAGGTCTTTCAAGGTCCCTTGCAATCCCTCATATTCTGTGATTCTGTGATTCTGTTAAAATTAATTACAGAGCAAAACTGTGTGAAGCAAATTGATATAGATGTGTATCTGACTGCATTACAGAAACAAACATTAGTGGAGCTCTGTATTATGTAACAAAGAAAAGAAAATCGCTCTACAGTCTGAATAACTCAAGCATCCTACAAGAGCATTCAGCAGTGAAAGACAGTGACAGTCAGGTTTTGTGTCATTTATCTTCCCTCTGTTAAAATTTTCACTTGTGTGCAGAAATAAGTTCCTTATGTCTTCTTCTTCATTGGTGCTGCTTCTATTTACCCTCTGATGATAGTTCAGAGCTTTAGTAGTTATGGGCATCCATGTTTCCTCATATCAACTGACAGCTTTGTGAAGCAGTCTATGAACTTCCATTGGGAATAAATCATACCAAGTGCTACTGCACTTCATTCTGATTCTGGTGGAAAAAAGCTGCTATCTCATGATTTCTCAGTTGTCAGCTTGGGCAATGGTACTTACCAAGGTAGCTGGCAATTCCTTCCTTTCCCAGAATTTCTCATGGTCACTGGTTTCTGGGGATAACTGATTTCCTACTTGATGCTTCAGGAAGATCCTTTATTTTAGAAGCGTGGTTTTGAGTTGAAAATCAAGGCTTTTTTTAATCTATGTATTGATGAAATTGCCAGGATGGGGACCAGATAAAGTAGGGAGCATAGTCTAAAAACTACAACTCAAAAACCTCAATTTCTTACAGAAAGAAGTCTGAAATTCCATTCTAGTAAGCAAGTAAATCAATAAATAATAAAAATAATGTTTACAAGGTTATAAATAGGCTTCAAAGTAAACACTCCATTAAGATGAACGGTACAGTTTGCATTCCCTTTAGAACTATTGATTCAGTCTGGATGCCTGTAGATTCATGAAAATAGCACTGCAGCATCTACATTTTGGAAGATTTTCTTTCTAGTAGAAGTCCTACCTTTCAAAACAAAACAAAAGTTTAAAATGGTACAAGGCAATTGTCAGAAGCTGTTGCACATATTTTCAGCTTTATGTTATTAAAACTGGGGGTGGGGGAGACAGCAGGATGTCCCAGTAATAAGGTTCTGCCTCTTAAGTAATAGTAACAGAACTGGGAAAAAAAAATAATTAAATCAACTTAGAAGAAAAACATGGTCCTATTTAATAGTACAATTTTATTCTATGAGAGGACACCTCAGGAACAGCTTTTAGAACATTCTGTTGATGACAGGTATTTATACCTTCATTTTTATACATATAACCCCCTCCTTATTCATGTTACTTGTGGAATATCAAAATTTATTGATCATAAGAGATGTTACTTAACAGGAAATTGTTTATTTAACAAAAGATAGAATCTTTGTCTCTAGAATTCATTAAAAAGTTTTGGGCTTCTTTTTATTTAGTATCAAATGTGATATTACTGTCTATGGGAAATAGCATTCTAGGTGAACCACTTATCCTTTATCAATTAGATGAACATTCACATGCAGCCATTGTAATTATGGACCAAAAGCCAGGTAAGATGAATACAGCCATTGCATTCTGTAACTGCCCAAACAAATGCCCTCAAATTACAAGTTCCTTTTTGGTCATCCACCCTACCATCACTAAAAATATCACTGGTAGATTATAGATAGTGTTTTCCAAAATGACAATTTTTGTCACAGAGTGCAAACTTCAAGAGCTTGTGGAACCTTATTTTTATTTTCTAACAAACAGATGCTCCTTTTGACCATCACAGTCCTTACTGGAGACACATTCTGAATTGACAGGATATATTATTGAGTCAATTATTTCTATTGGTGCTAGGCCATGTCTCCTTCTAATTTGATCACATTGGAGTATTTTTTATCATCTAGATTGCACATAGATATACAGGAAAGGTCTTCAAAGGACCAGAATGTCTTTTTTTGACTATAAAAAAAACTGAGATTGCAAGCAAGATATGACTGATGCCAACTTTTTATATAATGAAATCTAGACATAGAGTCTTTGAACTGGACAACAATGACAAGAGATTATAACAAAATAGAAGCATGACAGACCACCTTCTGAGATCTCATGGTGGTTGTGTAGGTTGCAGATCATGATTGGGAGATCTGTCTTTCACACAGAACTAAATAAACTTACACAGTCACTGGATAATTTTGCAATGTCTCATGTTCTCAAATGGTTTCCACAGCACAATACTGTTAGGATCTAACTTCTCTACCTGGTTCTAACCACCTTCCTATGAAATGTATCTGTCATAAGTTTATTCTGGGTACCTCTTCTATGGCTTTGCACATAGTGTTTTCTCGTACTGGAATGAGTATATATCTGCCCTAGAATTGCCAGTGTCCTCATAGGATCCACATGGCTTGAATGAAATGTTGGTCATTTCTTGATGAGCTTTATCTCTGCTAATTCACAGAACACCTGAGCAGCACTCACAGGTGTTTGTTGTTGAAGGTCAGCTGTTACTGTCTGTTTCAATTTATCCACTGTCTTCAAATGTCATATCTTGATGTCACTTCTGTGCTACAGTTTTTCTTTGAAAAACATATTTCAGTACCAAGGAACCCTTCTCTTCCTTAGAACTTCCACTGAAAAAAAATATTTAAAGCCAACAGTGTTTGGGCTTGTGCTGTTTTTGAAGCAGGTTAAGATGTAAATTAAGAGACATAATTCATAGTGAGCAAATTTTATTCAGGTCATTTACTTTATACTTCCTCAATTTATTTGTAAGTAAATTAACCACACCTAAAAAAGACATGCATTGGGTTTGCAAGTCAATTATTTCACAGAATGATAAGTGTGTGGATTCAGCCATACAAAAGAGTCTCACTGTCACACATCTCTTTCATTTGGTCTAGAATTAAAACAAAAGAGGGAATGGTCTTGTCTACTTACATGGACTACCTCAATGGAGGACATTCCAGTAGTATTTATTGAACTATATACCATACAGCTTCTCCAGAAGCCTATACAGTCTATCTATCACATGTTGTCCATGAGCCCCAACTGTGAATCCAGTGATTTTCCTTATAATTTCTATTGAGTTTTGGTGAAGATGTCCTTTCCCTAGGGACTGAGGGACCCTAGTCGCAGTTTTCTCAACTTCTGGTTATTTTTTAAAGTATGCTGATAAGGAAGTCATTATGGGGATCTTTAGATGTGAACAGTGCATTTGGCTAATGGAACTTCAAGGATGTTGTTTTGCATCTTTCCTAAGAGGCCAAATACATCTGTAAAAGCATTTGTCCTTAAAACTCTAGTCTCCTCACAAAGACAGGTCTCCTGTTAATGGAATCAATTAGCAGAGTTCAACATAACAGTAAATGAGAGCAAACAAAGCCAAACAAAATATTTTTTGCATTAAGGCTTTTTTTTTTTTTAATGAAACCTGTTGGCTCTTGTCTTTCAGGCCCATCCCCCTTCACTTTGCTGCTTGTTTCACTGCCATTATGTCTAAATTAATGATGTGTTTGGCAGTCAGACAACTGATCCAATTGGCTGCAATGTCACAGTTTGAAAATGCTCATCAGTCCTGCAGCCTACTCATTTTTTATGACTGACATTAACACAGTCATTGAACAGTGTGCATGCCCCTGCTCTCCCTATACACTCACCACACAAACAACAGCATTTACATTAATTTGGTGAATATACAGTCATGTTCCTTGAGTATGGGGAGCTCCATTGCAGGGGAGTGGAGAGGGAGCTGTTGTTGGATGTACAGTGACTCTGCAGTTGAGTCTGGGAGCCCAGCCTGGTGTTGCACAATTCCTTCCAGATAAAGGCAGGATACTTTCTTAGAGGGGGAGCTCTCTTAAGTGGGCAGGCTAGCATAACTGGATTTGTAACTACTTGGCTGCAGCAAGAAGGCACAAAAAATAAAGCTATTCATATCTAAGTCAGTCTGGCACTAACTCAACAAAAGGATTTGCATCCCTTGCAATGTTAAAATGGACAACCCACTCTTCCACCATCCAGATTATGAATGACAGTATCAGATAGTATAACAACCAGGATAGACTCCTCTGAAAGCCCATACAATTTAGCCTTCCATTTTGACAGTGAAACATCACTAACTGCTCTCTAAATACAGTTTTCAAAATAATTTTATACATACCCATTAATTTTTTTGTCTATACAATTTTTTACTTTGCTTGCTTATGTAAATGTCATGTGAAACAGTGTCAGAAGTTTTACTATGATCTAGAAAAATAGCATCTGGTGTTTCTCCTCAGTGAGCAAGGTCTGTTACCCACTTTGAGAAAGAAATTAGATTTGTTTCATATTGTTTGTTCTTGGCAAATCAATGGTGACTGTTCCTCATCTCCTTACTTTTCAGGTGCTTAGAAATGCTTTATTTGATTGCTGATTTCTTTTCAGAAATTGAAGTTAGTCAGCTGGTCTATAATTTCTCAGCACCATTTCTTTTAAAGATAGAAACCATAGTTGTCCACAGATGATTTCCTGTCAGTTCATTCACCCTGCCCAAGTCCTCAAAGCTAACTGTGAACAGCCACAAGACTTCATCAGTCAGTTCTTTAAGTACCCTCAGAGGAAATTCATCAGGCTTTGCTGATTGAAAATCTCTCTTTTACGTTCCTTCTCTTTAAGAGGCCACAATCTTGCTTACCCTTTTGCCGCTGAAATTAGTTGTACTACTTGCCACCTCAAAACTGACCTCTTTAATGAAGGGCAATGTAGAAAAACTTATTTCATTGTATTTTCCTAGAAGGAATCTCTAATACTTAAGTGCTGATGTCATCGGCATTAGAGCTAAAAGCATTTTCCCCTAGGTCAAGTGGAAAAATCTTGGGAAATGAACAAATGAACATTTTCCCCTTTTAATTCATTATTCTTCATTCTGTGGTGATTTTTTTCTTGAACTTTCATCATGGCTACATATTAGCAGTGGTATTGAATATTGAATTCTAATTAGTCTCAGCATCTCACTGTGGCTTGTAGGTAAAAGAATTTCTTTTTTTCCCAGTCAAGAACAAGTTCATGATTAAAGCACTTCCAGTACAATACTTATCTATATATCAGTATGTCCAATCAATTGGTTTAAGCACAGAACAGTGCTATCCTCTGAAACAGTAAGTCCAAAACTATCCAGTAACACTAAAAGGGTGTAGCAGATTAAAGACGACAAGTATCATTCTCTGAAGCATCGACTATTAGTTTATTTTAGATGTATAATTGATTGGGTCCCTCCAATATACCAATTCCTTCTATGCTGTTAGCAACATCTCATCAAATATTCTTTGCTTCAGGACTGTAGCTACACTAACCAGCTCACGGCAAGAGTGAAAAGTTCTCTGACAACTGTTCACAAGACAAGGAAAAGACTGAGAATAGCAAATGAGACCACCCATGCTTCACACTCAAGTTTGAGAGCTCTGCATCAACAAAGCTTGCTCTCTCACTTTAAACCTTTCATTGCCACTCAGTTTTGCTATGCAAATCAGTGCTTAAAGAGGACAAGCAGAAACTAATATAAGAAAGAAATGCATTGGTTCTAAGACAATTTTTACTACTTAAATGCCTGGTCATTTAGAATGTATGTTAAAATCAGAATTGTGCGTGTGAACCCAAAATATTCTGAGTTAAATGTCTTAAAATTTTTCTAATTACAAAAAAAAGGTCATCTTTTTTACAGGCCTCTGGGAGAAATATTTTAGCCTTCATTTAAAAAATAATTATCTTGTGCATTTCAGGCTTTGTCAATATCTGTATCTAATTATTCTATAACTAATCACGCTTTTCAAAACAGGCATTTTTTTCATAAAATCAGGGAATCTCCTTGAAGGTTCCCATGGATAAGCAACTGCTGAGAATAGAAGCGAAAAAATCTGGCAGGTATTGAAAAAAAGTTACCTGAAAAGCACAACAGCAAAAAATGCCAGTGTGGATGGAAGTAGGAAGCAAAGCAAGATGAAAATACAGAGTCCTTTGAAAATCAAAAGGCGGGTAGGAAAAGCAATATGTGACTAGGGGTATTGCAGAACAGTTTTGTATTTCACCGTAGCAATGATTTACACTAACCCACCCAATATACCATCACAACAGATTAGGAACACCTCAGCTATGGAGGCAGTAACCTCTGGTGATGGGATGGTAATGAACAGTAAGTTGTTTCTTTTAACTGCTCCAGTAAGCAGAGCACCTCCAACTATACCCATAGGATGTGTATAATGAGACAATGTAAGCATGGAGGATAAAATTAGAAGTGAAGTGTTAAGTGCAAAATTAATTACTACCAATAAGGACATGCATTTGAAATCAGAGGAAGATAAAAGAAAATACATCTTCACCATTTAACAGGGCAAGAGAACAAATAACAGACACAAAGAAAGATGAAGTTTCCAATGCTTATTTTGTTTCGGCCTTCATGAAAAATTTCACTGAGAGCAAATGTTACTGCAATTCATTTAAAAGAGAACACTGTGGAGACCAGAACTGAGAAAGGGTAAGTTCAGTAATATTTAGTTAATCCAAATGTATTTAAATTAGTGGATCCTGATGAAATTTACCAGTGAGCACTTCAGAGAATCATCCAAAGCCTTCCCCGTGGCACTGGAACTACCTTCATCAACTGAGGAAGGAGGGAGAGGATTCAAAAGACTGCAGAGGAGTCAGCATAGTATCTATCAGTAAAAGGGAGGGAACAGGACCACAGCTTAACTTAGTGTCAGAAACAATATTAGACAAAGAATTAAATAATCAATGTATAAACATCTTTAGGATATTAAGGTGATTAAAACTGTCAACATAGATTTGTTAAGAGTAAATCATGTCAAATCAATCTACTCTCCCCTTGCAGAAGGACAGCTGCTCTGGTGATTGAAAAAGACATGGCAATACCTGCAATATACCTGTGCTTTGAGAAGGCTTTTTAGTTTGTTTTGCATATCTTGGTATAAAAAAATCATAGAGATATGGCCTAGATAAAATCACCATTAAATAGATGCAAAACTGACTGAAAATGCATTTAAACCACTAATTCCCCAAATGCACTCTCAGCATTGGAGTGATTCAAGCAGGATTCTGCACTGCATTGTCCTCAACCCAGTTTGATTCAATGTGTTCATGAATGACTTGGGTGACAGAACAGAGAATACACTTAAGACATTTGTGGTGACATAATGTTAAGCACACAAGGGAAGACAATATCAGAAATCTAATTGATCTTGATAAGTTGGACGTCAAACTTGAAATTCAATAAAGATAAATGCAGAGCACTACTCCGAAAAGAGACATCAGGTACACAATTACAAAATCAAAAACTGAAGAGGCAGAAATCCATCAGAAAGGGACCTGCTGTTACAGCAGTTTCTTGAGTGAATATGAGTAGAAGTTGTGACACTCACGGGGAAAAAATTAAGGCAAATCTAATTCTGGGTGAAACCTTATGTGTAACAGGTAAGAAACACAACATGTTAATTCTGCTCCACTTCCAATCAGTCTGGCTCCCACTGCACCACAATGCCCCATTTGTTCAACACCTGAAAATAGAAAAAACCTTAGAAACAGGGTAAAAGTCTAAAGGGGAAAAAATAATCAAGCTAAGGAGGAGACAGAGCAATCCTTCGACATTTAAAAGCAGAGAGTTTTATGATGAGGAAACAGAGTCAGACTGCTGGGGGCAGCTAAGTGGCTGTGGGTTATACACAGTGCTATGCCTGAGCCCTAGAAAGCCAGTTTGCCTGCTGCTGTTGCCGTTGCTGAGCAAAGGGCTTTGACAAGTAGAGTTGGGGCTAGTCTAGGGAGGAAGGGGAGATCCCAGAAGCAAGAGTCACTGTCCAGGACTGGGCCAGGAGCAACAAGGTCTGTTTTCTACAGCTTTCCACTTGCAAGTACAGTCTGGATTCGGTCTTTCTTCAAAGTTGACTGTCAATGTTCAGTCTTGCCTACATCATCCGATGACTTTGAGCTATGCTGTAGAAAGCATGGAAATCAGCTCTTCATATCCACCCAGGGAAGGATTATGAGAATTTAATAGCTTTACGGTAGAACAGGTTTAGCATAGATATTAGGGGAAAAGTCATAAAGAGAAGCAGTGGACGTCATTGCCCAGAACGTTATGGAATCTCCTTCACTGGAGGGAAGAAGGGTCATTAGGGAAAATATATATTAGTCTGTAAAAGCAAGTGTGTTTGCTGCCTCTCTGGGAAGGAAGACAAAAAAGTGACCTCCTGGGGTCACATGCCATCTTTGCATTTCTGATTAATAATGTTTCACTATGTCTCCAGGTTTTACCAGGAAAAACTGTGAAAGCAGCACATTTGAGTATTCACAGCCCTGGGACAAGTGACTGGTAGGATACAGTTCAGTGTCATTTTTAGCTAGGATTATATGGTGTGTGACATCAGCCCATAGAAATTGTTTCTGGCTTCGCTCTCTGGCACAGTGAGCAAGTGCTAAGTCATACATCTGTTTGGGAATGCAATCACATTATTATCTCCTGACAGAGAACATAATCAACTAATTTCGGCCCTGGTATAAATGGATAACCATTCTCAGTTACCGTCTGAAGAAGCCTCCTTGTCTCCATTACTGCTGTATAGGTAAATTAAACTCCTCAATTTATGTGCTCCAAATTAGTTAAAATAATTTAAAGTAGATGGAGTTAACCGCTTGGAAGTTATTTCTCAATAACTAAGCTATTAGTAATCATTCCTAGGGCTCTTTATAATCAATGCTGGATTGTTTCTCAGTGAATATGCACATCTCCTTGCTATTACTTCAGTGGAGTAATGCTGAGTTAAACCAACCGAGGATTTGGCCCACAATATCTCAAGGGCACTTCCTTTTAATTTAGTAATAATTACACCCTAGGCTAATACACTAGAAGGTCTTTGGCCTTTGAGTTAATGAAATGATACCAACATGGCCCTCAGAATCAATTTATTCAGCAAAGAGGAAAATTATTACTTCACAAACAGGAAGTAACCTCAATTTATTATAATAAACTTCATTGTGTATATAAAAAGAGGAAAAAAAAGACAGAGGAGATGAACAAGTAGGAAGATAATTTTTAATATGTTTTTCTATGGTTTTTATCTCCCTAGTATCTGATAACCCAAAATAAAAGTGTAAACCATTGGGTGCATGCACACACATACACACACACAAACAAATTAAATTAATCCCAATATGATCACCTACTGAAGGCCTCACAGAATTATTACAAATGCTACAAAAGGATGAGAAGCAATATATGTTCTGCCATCCACAGGAAGGATTACATTTCAGACTAGAGTAATAATAACCTGGGAATGTATGTCTTCCGTCCTTCTGGTGAACTAGTAGGCAGACTGAACACATGGTCTCAGAACAAGAACCTAAACAAAGAGGTGATGGCAGCTTCTCTGTTCTAAACTTCTCAAAGAAAAGTTGCTTCATCTCCCTCTCCCATACCCCATTTTTGTGAAACAAAACCACCAGGAATTGCAAGAAAAGGACAGTAACATAGTCCTTATTGCTCATTTTCTTACACTGAGTTAATTCTATTGACAACCACACAATCATATCCCCATAATCTTAGAGCTACGGAGAGAGAGAATCAGGTCCTGCTGAAACCAAAGGAAAGCACCAGTCTCGTTCACTGAATAATGTATCCAAAAGGAGAGTTACAGGGGATGGATTATTAACTTTTTGGTTGAGTAGAATGTGTGCTTTATGCAGTAAGTTATATCCACATCTCTAAGATAATTATTTTTAACTCACATCTGTTCACATCTGAATGGTTTAATATCGGTTTTCAGAGTACAACTGTGAGGAGAATTTTGCCCAGTGCTTTACATAATTAAATGGTCCTTCCTTGTTCAATAAGAAACTGTTTACCACACTTCCAAAGAACAATTTTGCAAAGAACCCAACTAAGAGTAGATTTTGAAAATATGACAACCACTATTGATTCATATACTTAGACCACTAAACTAGAGCAACATAGGTATTGGAAATTATATTTGCACTCTCACAAGACATGAAATCATGCTGTTAAACAGAAGTGAAGGCTGGTTTTGGACATGCTCTATAGAAGTTTGAAATATTCTGGAGGAGGTGTATTTACAGGCATCTTTGAAGAAGATTAGATTGTGTGATAATTTTGTATTATAAGCTTGATAAATTTGTGGTTTCATATTTAATAGGTATTTGGGTAAAAATAAATGGTTCGAGCTAATTTTTTCACTTGATTTTGAATTTAGAGAAATGTGGATAATGATGGAGGACAGGTGAATCCTGCAGTATTGGAACAAAAAAAAAGATATATTTAATATTCTGAAGCGTAAATGCTGTATTTTGTATTTATATATTTTGCAATATATATATATGTATGCATAGCCAGACACAGATATTAATTTTAAATAATGATGTAGATAAGTACAGTTGCATTGAGGATCTGTCCATCACATAAATATTGTTTTACTATATTTGCCTTACATATTGTGAGGTGGCAATATCTCTAGTCATACAACCTTTATTAATTTAAGCTTAATGCAATCTTTCCTATGAGCAACCATTGCATGATTCAGGTCATGTCTTCTTTATTTAATTAATATTTAAGAAAACCATGAATGGTTCTTGGAAATCAATATGTAAGTGAGCAGTGTTCTGAGGAAAATGGACTAGATTTCATTATAAGCTGAGTATTGCCTTTTTGATGTATCCAGTGACAGAGATTTCCTGGAGTGAAGTCAAGACAACAATTTTACACACTGTAAAATGGCCTGAAAGTGATTAGTCTGGGAGATCTGAGGAAGGCTTTTGGCTTAAGTGTGATGAAAATACTTTAAAATAAAACCTTGCTAAAGCTGCAAACATAAAACAGAGAGAGTTCTGAAAATCAGATTATAGCCAGAAAGAACAACATTAATTAAAGAAACAGAACCTGTGTCTCTCTAAATCTTTTGGTGCTCTGGCAAGAGCCCAAATAAGAATGGGAAGGTGTCCTAAAAAATGCTGTACTTAGTTCTGCTGATGTTGCAATAGCATAAACAGTACTGAGGGATACATTTTGCTGAAACTTGTGCTGGGCTTGTAAATTAAATATTGAGGAAGCCATAAAACATGTTCCATTTGATCATCTCTGTACCAAGCTTACCATCATATTTACAAAACCAAAACTGGTAACGGTTACTGATACCAGTTGCAGATACCAGATAAAAACTTCCCAGTTTGGCTTGTTGTGAAGGTTTTGCAGCATTGCAGTACTTGGTAAGGAAGGGAGTTGCTGCCCAGTCTGAATTTTTGGCGGACACCTAGTGTCCTGGAAACATCAACTACACATGCAATGGAGACTTACCCATCTATATCAAAATACGATCCTTTTTCCAGATATTCAAAGAATGTGGTTGTAATACACCTCAAAACTGATTGCATAGATTTTGAAGCTATTGCTGTGTGTTGCTTTTTCCTGGGGCAGTCACCTTAGTGTTCCTTCTGATACAGTGGTTGCATGAGCCCTGCAGCCTTTCTGCTTCCTCCCTTCCCTCCACCCACTTCAGCTATAGGTACTGATGGCACTTACCTAAAGGGTGACCGGGGAGAGACAGAAGCTTCTCAGGCTGTTACAGTATATACCATGAGACCTTCAGTGGACAGAAGAATCTGCTTCCGCTCCAAAAACAGTGACCTGAGCTCCTGATCGTGTGCAGTTCAGATACAACGTTCAAGCTGATTTGTCTTGACTTCTTGCAGGTGGTGCTGTCTTTCTGAACTATCTCCCTGCCTCGTGCTGCAGTTTGGACTCTGATTTGGAAACTATGCAGTCAATACTTAAATACTGCACTAGCTTATCCTGTGACTCGGTTCTTCTGCTGACAAAGATCAAAATGTTCTTGCAAATCCTTGCAGATGACACCAAGCTGTGTGGTGTTGTTGATATACCTGGGGGACAGGATGTCATCCAGAGAGCAACCCTGAGGAAAGGGACTTGGGGGTGCTGGTGGACGAGAAGCTGGACATGAGCAGGCAGGGTGCACTTGCAGCCCAGAAGGCCAATCACATCCTGGGCTGCATCAAAAAAAGTGTTGCCAGCAGGTCCAGAGAAGTGATTCTGCCACTTTACTCTGCTCTGGTGAGACCTCACCTGGAGTACTGTGTGCATGTCTGGAGCCCTCAGTATAGAAGGACATGGACCTGATGGAGCGGGTCCAGAGGAGGGCCACAAAAATGATCAGGGGGTTGGAGCACCTCTGCTATGAGGACAGGCTGAGGGAGCTGGGGTTGTTCAGCCTGGAGAAGAGGAGGCTCCGGGGAGATCTTATAGCAACCTTCCAGTACCTGAAGGGGGCCTACAGGAAGGCTGGGGAGAGCCTATTTGCAGAGGCCTGAGGGGACAGGACAAGGGGTAATGGGTTTAAACTGAAGAAAAGCAGATTTAGATTGGATATTAGGAGTAAGTTCTTTACAATGAGGGTAGTGGAGCACTGAACAGGTTGCCCAGGGAGGTGGTTGAGGCCCCTTCCCTGGAGATATTCAAGGGGAGGCTCGATGAAGCCCTGGGCAGCGTGGTCTAGTTGGGGGTGTCCCTGCTGACTGTGGGGGGGTTGAACTAGACAACCTTTGAAGGTCCCTTCCAGCCCAGGTGATTCTATGATTCTGTGAAATCACAGGGACACTTGAACTGCTGTGGAAAAGGAGATAAAATGTTACAATAGAAAATGTTAGGCTCACTAAATACAGTTCAAGTCCCTTCTTTTTGCTTTATAAACCAATCTTGAAATGATTGTTCCCAGACTAGTTAAAGCCCAATGCTTTGCTGTGCTGCAAAACAGAGGCAGCTTACAGAGTATTACAGAAGCTACAGAACAGAACTGGTGTGAATGATAAGGGAGTTGACCATTCAAGTTTGAATTTCAAGACTTACATTCTCAGCCTGGGAAAAAAAAAAAAAAAAAAAAAAAAGAAGACGTTTCCTACAGAAACAGTGAAACAGTGCAGAAAGATGCAAGTATTCCACCTTATTTTAAAAGCCCTCTGTAGAATTTTAGAGTATATGACATTTACAATTTTCCTATTACAAACAAGGGGAGCTCCACTCCAAGTTAGTCTCATTGGGCAACAGTGAACTGGAAATTAGAGTTAATTCTAATCAATTTCAAATAGCCTTACGTTGGCCTCAAGGCATAATTGAAATTCTAATATATAAGGCTTGAGCAGCTGCTAAATTTGAATATATGTATTAACTATTTGGAGGAATTAGTTAATTAACTTTAACATTGCTATAGTCTCTTAAACAGTGTTGCAAAATAACTGACTGTGATTAATAGACCATGATAAGAATTTTGATCAGTTATGATCTAGTGTTTCTTGGTTAAAAAAGGAAGAACTTATTACACATTAAAATTTTGTCTGCATTATTTAATTGTAGATTTTAATCTTGTCTGAAAAAGCATTCTTCATTCATTCAGTGACATAAGAAGTTAGTTTCCTCCACTCAAACATTTGCAAACCTTGCCTCTATTTAATTTCCTTCTGCTGTTATTTCATTTAATTTCATGTGGTTTTAATGAGTGATTGTTTTCAACAGTTTTTGAGAGTTTCAGTCAGCAATATTTCATTCTGGAATAAAAGCTAATGATCCATAAATTCTTAATGCCATATTTTTATAGCCACTAAATTAGTCTTAAATGGGTTCAGTAAGTTCTGTGATGTATGTCATTAATTGTTAATGGTGTTTTAACTAGATAATTGTTGTAAAAGGTTGTTTATCATCATCATTGGTGAGTGACTGTTCCTTGCAATCTGTTCCGCCTGGTACTGCTGAACTTACTCTGTCTACCATTGTGTGTAGCAAAGAGATCAGGAGCCTGTGAAGCATAGTTTAAATATCGAATTCAAACATGTCCAGTGGATAATGAACCTAAGGACCATCAGACTTAATAAGGTCAGATTACTTTTCATTTTTTAAACAGAAACGCGTGTGTCATCTCCTAGTGCTCTTTGCACGTAGCAAAAATGAGTTATGAACTAGTCCCATCTAAGTCGTAAAAATGCCTCAGCTTAGACCCAAGACAATTCAGGCATTAAATTACCTAAAGATTATACTGTTCAATGACTTAGTGATCTGAGTAGCAGGTGAAGCTTGGACAGTCATTAGTGGTTTCTTCTTAGGATAAAGAGGTAGTATTACTTTAATGACATGCAGTAATTAGAGGAAAAGTTCATCAAGTGCTAAACAAAATGAACTTTTCAATACACAAGAGTAAGTAAATCAGTAAAAGTGAATTGAATCTCCTCTCTGGACTTGAATCCTTAACCAATATTATGACTTCACAGGCTGTTTCCACCAAGTTAATTATAAAGTAAACCGATATCTTTGGTAAGGTCAGATCTAACTACAAAGAGTAGGAATAGAAAGTCTTGTTTCAGTAAATATAGGTGGCACTAAACATCCGGAGGCAATGCCTTTTCTTCCTATTCCAAGTCCTTGCGTTGTTCTCATTCCTAAAAACACACATGTTCTTTTGTCCTTGCTCTCAGGAGTGGGTTTTCTTAGGGTACTGCTACAAATACTGCTCTTTGATATATCTGGGTTCTCTTTTCACATTTTCTCTGTGTCTCCTTGGCCTCCCCACTATTTTTCTCTGACACACCGGTCCCTCAGCGGTGTCCTGACCTCTTGCATTTTCTTTCCACCAGTGATCAGTTGCATAGCTTGACTCCTAACTGGTTGGTGCATGGCCTGCTAGTTGGACCCAGGTTGTTCACATTCCATTGCATGCAGCTTTTATATGTTTACCTTAAATGAGAAACAGTGGATATTTCACTGTGGTTTCAAGGTTAAATATTCAGCATAAGAGTCAACCACTTCTTAGGAGATTAATACGGACAGAATGAACTGTGCAGACCAAGGCCAGACCCTGGGTCATACCTGCTGTTCTCTCCCCTCATCTCCTATGCCTGAAATTACATGGAGGCCCATAGACAGTATGAGCAGAGGCTGAATTTTGTGTGTGTAAATAGGGTCAAGTGAAAGAGTATCATGTGACAGCTCCAAACCCTCCCAAGACAAGATTAGGTGTTTCTTAAGGGAGGGTACCTAACATTGTCAATATTTCTCCTCAGTGCTGACTATAGCAAGGAGGGCATAAGGATTTGGAGAGTTTTGTTTGCCCTGGCCCTGCACAAAACTAGCATGTGTGAGCTGTGTGTGCACTGTACAAAATGAACAAATGCCAATTACAGTGACTTGTTTGGCGTGCAGCAGGATGATGAGGCTGGAGTGCTGTATTCTGCCAAGAAAACCAGATACAAAGGCACATATTGTGCTCATGCTGCATATCACAATATTTTACCCATCTCATTGGCTGCTATACCTGCTTCATTCCCCGATTCCTTTTTACCTCCTAACTAGTAACATGGTGCAACCATATACCAGCCCTACATGACTGAAAAAGCCTGCCAGGAACAGCCTCCTGTAAGGAGTCGGTAAAGCTTTTCAGTAGCTCACAAAAATGAACAAGGACAAGTTTTTCTCCGCTGGAATATCATCTCCTCAAACAGAAGCAGAATGCACCATCTCCAATGGTGACAGTCTGGCTCACTGCACTGGAAACCACCTGCTAGATATCTCTTGCCACCTCGGTACCACAACCACGTCTCCCAGAAATGCTGTTTCCAGCAGCATCCCTTATCCATCCCTGCATTTGGAAGGCTCCCCTTTATTCCCATGTTCCTCACCTCCACTTCAAGAACAAGTAGGTGTAAGTTTTGGAGTCCTGTGATCAGAAACTCCCACCCTTATCCCACCCAGCTCAGTCAGAGCCCATACTGTTTTTCCCCTGGAAAAGGGGTCTGAATCTTTCTTTACAAAAACAGAGGAAGAATCACACTCATTCTATACAGTGTGGAGCTAAAAGGTGCTGTCAATATCACCACAATGTGAAAAACAGCAGTGATTAGACCACGCAACCCAAAACATCACAAAAGCCAATCTCACTGAAGAAGACCACACCATGGGAATACTAGCATCTTAGACTGAGTATAGGAAGTAGGAGGAGATTGCTATATTTTTCCAGTTGAAGTAGCGCCTTTGTACACGTTATTAAAAATATTTAGTGAGGAGTGTAGGAGTGAACAGGGAATTTTCCAGAAGAAGTGATTGCTAGTCCCTGCTTCTGCATGTTCTTACACACTCTCTTGCATTATACCTACAATGAGCATTGGATAAGAGATAATAGCAAACCTTGGGACCTCGGGATTTAGCCTCCTCAAGAGCAACCTGTACTCACTAGGTAAGAAAGCCATGATCAGTTCCATTCCTTCTGTCCAGCCAAGAAGGTCTTCCATGCAAAGAACAGCTTCAAACAATCTGTACAGGAGAGGGAGGGAAGCAAAGGAGCCAAACCTCACTGGTTCAATGAGAAGAGAACCCTACAAGGATAACAGCATTTCAAGTGTTTCAAGGAGAAAAGGGAATTGACTGGTGTTCCACATGATAGGTCAACCCTCAAACTACTCAGGTGCATCACCTCCTTCTTTAGAAATTGCAAGGTTCCAGCCCTGAAACTGCCTGCCAGCCCACAGTGTCTTGAGCAAATGAGTGAAAATATGCATATTTAAAGAGCCAGTAGGGCTTATGCATAAAAGAAGTAATAAACTGCTCATTTTGAAAATCTATAAATAAATTTAAACCTTCAGAAAATGAAAATTTTCTGAGACTCTTGGCCTGGAAAAGCATGCAAAGCTTCAGTCTGTGAGCCTGAATTAGCAACATTTTCATTTGGTTTTATATTAAAGGTTATGGCAGTGTCAACTAATGTGTCTGCATGTACAGGGAATGGCACTGTACATAAAAATCACTTATCTGAGTTGCATTATGAAATGTTTTGGAGAACTTCAAGGGATCTTCAGCTTCCTGAAATGAACTCATTGCAGAAATTGGCTTAAAATCCTTTGGGGTGAGCTCCTTTGGGTATCTGGGATGTTATTTGCAATATCTATTATTTCACTGTGCGTAAACTCTAGAAATAGGTCAGCCATTATTTCAGTCCAAGATACCAGTTTCTACTCCTGCTTTTACTCTTCTCACATAAGCTTACCATAATCCTCTTAATAACTGTGTGTTCTGTTTACAATATTTTGAACAATATCAACCCTAAGCCAATAATTATTTTCCAGTTGTTTAATGAAGATTAGATTAATTTTATTAGCATTCAAAGGCTGCTCTTTTCTGATGATCAGTCATAGTTCTGCTGGGATTTTTAAAAAAAAGCCAAAGGGACACGGTTATCCAAATGCCAATGAATTTCAATGAAAATAGGTTATGGAACACAGACCATTGGAAAATGGAGATTCCTAATTTTAATTATACTTGCAGTCCTGAAATCAGCTCTTGAAATACATTGTGTGTATCTGCTCGCTTACTTGGAACTCAGTCTTGAGTCATACTACCAAAAACAAAAACAAAACAACAACAACAAAAAAAAGGGGACATGGGAGTGATTAGAAAAAAAAAATAATTTGTAAGCCTCATACAGTATCATATATGGGCTGAGGACGATTATATGTTATTTTATTAGCAAAAAGGGACTTGGACAGTACCTGCCTTGTTAGGGCTGCTCCAGAATCACAAAAGCAGGGGTTTCCCTCAACACCTCCCATCTTTTCCCTTTCCTCTATTTCTCTGTGTCCCACTCTAAGCCTTCATGCTGAACCAGATTCTTAGGATCCAGCCAGTGGGAAGGTTTACCTCTAAGGATTTCTTACCTATAAAGATGTTTTGTTTACATCCATCAGCACTTTAAAATTGGCAGAAATCTCTTTACAGGGACAACTATAATAAATTCCATCTCCTATAGAGCTTACAGAGACCTCAGCATCAAAGAACCCATTAAATAAAACGCTTCTCAGTTTAGCATAAAAGTATGCCTGACACTCATGGTTAAATACCTCACGAGATGTTTCCCAGTCCTGCGATTCTACAATTTGTTGGGAAGGACTGGTTATTGTATAGAGAACATAAATTAATACAAACTTCTCAGAAACATTGACTTTAAACGATGCTTGCCCTCACTGGCTGTTGCTCCTCTTTTTCACAGGTGACTATTAACACTGCTCTTGACCTCCTCTGTTCCCCATGGAGACTCTGCTCAGGAAGTCACTGATGTTTCCCCATGCTGAGAAGGAGGGAGGAATTGCACTTCCCCTAAGCACTGTTGGCAGGGAGGAGGAAAGAGGGAGAGAGAGAGTCCACTGGGAGCATCAAAAATACGTGGAATGCTCTGGTTCCTTTTAATCACTGAATACAAATGACCTAAAAATGACCCTAAAGATAATCCAGCTACAAAAAAAAAAAAAAATAAAAAGAAAAAAAATGAAGCGAGCAGGGAGAAGGGAGGATTATGAAGGCATCCCTTTGATAAACTCTGCCCCCTTACAAAGGCTGGAGGGCAAAATTTGAAGATACGAGAGGTGATGGTAAAGGTGGCAGCTTTCCAATATCAATGTTGTCAGTTTATCCTGAAAAGTTGACCTTTTTAAACTAGCAGTGCATCTTTTCTTTTTCTATATGACAGCATTTTGCCTTTTTGTGGAAACAGTTCCCTAATAGGCTTTCTCTTGGCCATTTATTACACGTCGAGTGCTAGGTTTGGTTTCTAATAGTTCCTTTTCATCTAGCTGCCTACTGCTGACTGTGGAAAGTGTAGGTTTGGCTCCACTGATGGCTCTCTGTAATGGCTGTGATTACACCCTCTGCATCTTCTTCACAGTGCCAGCCTTTCAATTGAACAGCACATTATGCCTGGATAAGACTCAAAGAGCAGCTTAATATCAGGGTTCTCTGGAGCTATAATAACTGGTTCAAGATCGAACAGATAAAACCACATCAATATTTCTGTATGGTCCATGAGGTAAAACACATCAATCCTGCATATGTCTATCTGTGAGCTAAAGCTGTATTTTATGATTGCTCTCAGGGAAGAGGGCTGAAAATAAACCAGTGTCATCAGAAGGTCTGGAGAACAGCGAGCATAGAGCAACCTGTCATCTGCTGCATGCATCAGGGGCATAGCCTCTTCACATCAGACCCAATAAATCTCTTTGCAAGTCACCATTCCTAAGCAGGTACTCCTCTAAACTTGAGAAAATGTGATTCTGCAAAGTATTTCACAGTAGCTGAGCCCAATTATTTCAAGGGAATCTACTGAAATATGGCTCAGTACAAACAGAATGGTGCCTCCATGGGGGAAACCTGGGAAGAGACTGGACATGAAAGAGAAACTGCTTGTGAGCTTTAAAATTACATAGTTTTACTGTTCCATTTTGTAATACTGACATGTTAAGAAAACAGTTCCAGAATGGGAAGGGGAAAGGGAAGGGAAGGGAAGGGAAGGGAAGGGAAGGGAAGGGAAGGGAAGGGAAGGGAAAAGGGAAGGAAAGGAGGAAAGGAAAATGATCTTTCATTTGCTATTGGTTCTTTAGAGTTCACCTTTTTCTCTGCGCACAGGTGAAGTTTAAAAAGCGAACTTTTTAAGCAAACTTCAGTTCTGTTGCATTTTACTGACTCTAAAAAGTGGAAAGCAGCTTTAGAAAACACCAAATTTTGCAAGGGTTTTTCATGAAGGCAGAAAGGGTGAAGGCACAGCTGTTATCAATACCTGTATTGAAAATTCCCTTCAGCTCCAGCTCTAAGAATAGGTCAGTGATTATACTTACCCAAAACTTCAATTATGGCAGTGTGTTTGCAGTACAGTGTTTGTGTGAAAAGCTAAGAAAATGCTGCATGTGATTTTCACAAAGAATTGGATTGTGAGGCCTTTTTGTTACACCAGTTGCTTAGACTGTGCTGTCCATGTGACCAGCCTCATACAGGTCATGTAAGCAGTGTGGATGAATGGGGGTGGGTCTCCATAGAGTAAAGTAATTAGTGCTTTAATCCTGGTTGTTCTCCCAGTACACATTTATGAGATTTTTTTCTGGAGGGCGGTGGACAGACAATTTAGACTAGCTGTCTTCTATCCATTTGTGGCTAGAGACAACTAGTTGCACATCTGGGCAGATCTTTCAGTTTAGTTTCATTTGAAAGGATACAGTTCATTTACTCTGAGACTGCTCCACGATGCAAAACAAAGTGCAAGTAGAGGCAACTGGGAGATTTACTTCAGTAACACACTCCTGTTCTGAATGCAAATGTGAATGTAGATGAGTCCTCGACATCTAAGAAGAAGCTGCTCTCTGAACAGCGTGATGTTGTGAAGTCCTGAAGTGGTATGTAGGACACTGGACTTTGTTTAAAACCGCCAATTCATAGGTCCCTGTTCTTAGCTTTCTACTACAGAACAACTCATTAAAACAGATATTCAAAACCAACGCCACTCATTACTGTGGAGAAACCACATCCTGACATTTATGCAGTAAAGTTGCATGTGCCACATAGTTACACCTTTCAAGACAAAGATTCCACTTGTCTCCAAACAACAAATCTTGCCATTTCAACCCCAAGCTTAACTCCACTTACATCTTTACAAGGCTCCACCAGCACTGAAATAACTGCTGGTATGCAGAACCACAGAGGGGCACTGTGATTGTTCAGCAGAGCCAATGTCATCCACGCACTTTTCCACCTGCCATCAGTAAAGACCTGCGATCTGACAACTGCCAGAGAAAACCGTACAAGTTTCCTTCCTCCCGGGCTGCTCTGTTCCCTGAGGTTTGCTATCTCACTGAGGCAGGCACTTAGTGAAACTGCCATCAGAGAGATCAGGAGTGACAGGCACAAATTTACAAGGATCCTTACAAGTCTCATGTGGGGTTTAAGCAAAACTGGCTTTGATTTTATATTATTTTTTTTAAAAGGGGCTCTGACAACCTTACTGGAGCTGACGTGTTATCCAGCTGAAGCCTGAGATTTAGCATGTGACTGAAAGTGCTCCCATGAAAAACACACTGGTGTTATGTGTCTAGTTCCCAGAACTCTGATGCCTCCCTTTGCGTCCACCATCAGCAATGCAATCATTCAAATAAGCTGAAATCAATCATATAATGAGTCCCACCATATGATACTTATCTTTGAGGGGAATGAATAAATCATTGTGCCTTTGACAGGGTATTTATGCCATAAATTGACCTAGGAAGTGGCATGGCAACACTTTGTTAGTTATGGCTGTGATAGTGACAATTTAGGAATGAATGCATCTTTGTACTTTGACCAGTTCAAATCCTGGCACCTGTTGAAACTAAAACTGTGCATGGAAAAAATCCTGCCGCTAATAGAGACGTTGGAAACAAAACGGAGAGCTGTCAGAGGAGAATGCAGAGGAGGCCTGATGCATAACCCCCCTGCCAGGAGGAAACGTACCTGGGAGCAACAGGAAACTGATAAGCTCCTTTCTCTTCCCTGACAGAGCAAAGCTTGCAAGTCTGAACCGAGAGCAATCACTGGTATTCACCTTTCAGCACTGAGCCACTCTCTGTAGCAAGGAGCGCTCTCAAACTGATCACGTTCCCCCTTCGGGCATTTCTCCATTTCTCACTGCTCTCTGTCCATACTCGGCAGGTTTCTCATTTATAATTAATATTTTCATAAATAATGCAGTCAGAAAACCACAGATTTGTAGTAAATGGCCAAGTCTGTCCTTTCAGGCCAATATCAACTAGTCTTTACTTACATATGACTATTATAAAGGGTTGGAAGAAAGCTTTATTTGCTCAGAAAAAAACCTAAAACTGAATGTGAAGGTAGCTGCCTTTTACTTTGGATTTGTTTTTTTGTATCTACCACCTGCAAGCTTTGTGTCCGGAACAATATAATATTGAAGACATCGAATGTTGAGTGACATCAGCCTGTCAATCTTTATTCTTGCTGTAGTGATTTTTAGTGCTAAACCCATTATTTTTAAGAGCGTACTGTAGGGATGAACAAAGCATTAGAACAGATTTTCCATGATTCTGGAAACTGTAGACAGGATAAGTATTTGTGGGGCATAAAATAGACAGTGGTTTAAAAACAGCTGTTACAAGCAATTATATGTCATAACTGCTATAGTATATGCACAAAATCTTATGTATTACATACAAATAGAAATAAAATATTAATTATATTAAAATTGCAGTTAAATAAAATATAAACTATATACAATATATGAACACAAATATATATTTATATTTATACACACACAACTCGTTCTTTCTCTGAATGTTTGGTGCCCCTCTGGAGCTCCCTAACTAATTGCAATACTAAAGCTTACAAAATTCTTTACTCAGTACTCTAGTACTGTTCTAAATAATCATGTGGCCTAAGTTAATAGCATTATCCCCATTTATCAAATTATAAAGGTGAGCCATAGGGACAGATATTACCACAGGGCATCCATGTTTTAGCACTGGACTCAAAAATACCTTCAGATGTTGCAGATTTTATTTCATGAACTGATCTGTTTCTATCCAGAAAGTGATTGGCGGGTTTTTGTTGCCTATACAGCTCCTCTGGAAGACTATTCCCAAGCCCTACAGCTCTGATATCTGCAAGTGCTTTCTAATTTCTACTCTAAGTGTATTGCTAGCTAGTTTACAGCCTTTTATTCTTATGTCAATATTGTTCTTTAGTTAAATACTTTTCCTCTTCTCTGATGCTTATTCTCTTGACATATCTGTAGCGCACAATAATTCCCTCTCTCAACCTTTGTTTTCTTTGGCTAAACAAATGAAGCTCTTCGTTTCCTCTTGCAAAATGGACTGTTCGTTCCCCTGAATACTGTAGAAAACCTTCTCTCTTGCTACTAAAACTTGAATTCATTTCATTTTAACATAGGTCCTTTATCATAGAAGTATCTTGTTCAACAGCATTCATAATTTCCATCTCTACTGGAAATGCATAACCTAAGAGATGGAATAATGTTTGTCTTTTTTTTTCTTGGATGCATCATAACAGTAACTTAGAGGCTTTCCATACTGCCTTCTCTCCTACGTCCTTCCTTTTACCTAAGTGATATGATAAAAGGTCTGACTCCTTGCTATATAGCTAATAACATCTTGTTATAATGGGTATTGTGTGCATGGTCTTGCACTTTTCCAGTTAGGTTTCATCACATTCCAAGGAATTAATCTGATTTATTCTGTCAAGTATCATATAAGCTTTCTCCCTGACATTGTTTACACATACTTTTGTGTCAATAAATGTGGACAACTTGCTCCCACTTCTTTTGATTGTTCATCAAAGAAAATACTGAACGAGTGATTATTGGATCTATCCTGAGGAAATCCATCCATAATTTCTCTTCAGTGTTATCCTTCTGAGTGGGTTAGGACCATCACATTTTCTCAGGCAGACAGTCTTGTCAAAGAAGAGGATTGTGTTAGACACTGTCTCTCTCTCTCTGAATTTTGTGTCCTTTTCCACTACTTCCAAGTCTTTCTTAAAAGTCTTTCCTGAAAGTCATGCTCAGAGTTCAAGCTACTCTTCAAAGAGTATTTTGCATGGTCTTCTGTTGAGTCATCCTTCAAACTCCAGTACTACAGTCTTTTCCTTCTCTACACCTGCTACTTCTATAACTACCTTAAGAGCAACATCCCCACAGTTCTCAGTTGTCCTTGATTTGATAGCTAGAGCCAGCATCAGTGCTTATCTTCCCAACTGCTGGAACTGCTATCTTTAATGTTCAATACCCCACGTAAGAAGCAGAGAGACACTCTGGATAATCTGCTGATAGTAGTTTGCACTGTCAGTCGTGTGACCGTCTTTCTGGTCAAACTGGATCCGCATCTTGTGTCTACAAATGAACTTGTAGGACCATTTGTGTTCCTGGACTGAACTATGTTTCCAGCTGAGTGATTCCCTTTGCAGATCTGTCAGATTTTGACAAACGCTGTGAACTTCTGATTCAAAACTGTGCTGGCTTTTCCCCTTTCTAACATGCTTTATGATCTAGAGAAATAGACCTTTAGAAAGGGTACCGCTCTCCTTCAGGTTTGTATTAGTCTTTCTTTTTTAATGTCTCCTCTCTGGTCCAACAGAGTACACTGGGAGTTCTGGGAGTTGGAATTGTGTTCCCTCGGTTGCATACAAGCGTTCTTCCATTGTTCATCATTAATAATATTTCCTTGTACATCAGCAACATGAGATCACATTTTTCT
The DNA here is from genome assembly GCA_013400055.1 of Nycticryphes semicollaris. Classification (NCBI taxonomy): domain Eukaryota; kingdom Metazoa; phylum Chordata; class Aves; order Charadriiformes; family Rostratulidae; genus Nycticryphes; species Nycticryphes semicollaris. Next base: position 442,869 of record VXBJ01002286.1, read on the forward strand.
AGTCTGGTATTTATGGGTTTCTACTGCAGCTAACTCCACAATTTACCTGTATAAAAACTGGTGTTTGACATAACAGAATACCTGCAAATTTGCAGCTTTCTTCTAAAGTGCTCTGTCTTCAGAATGTAATTAAATATCTTTTTCTTTGGCTGGTGTTCTCAGTTTATCATAAAAAAATTAAAAATAAAAAGTCATTTAAAAAATTAAACAAGCGAACAAGCAGGCCCAGTGTTTCAAATGTTATTCCTGCTGACCATGACTGTCTCATTTTTTACCTTCTCCTCTCTTTTGATGATAAAACACCTATATTTTTTCTCAATCTCATCCTTCATATCCAGTGCCACATGTAGAAGTGATCTCCACTTCCTAGTTTCTGCAAGGATTTAAGTCTGTAATTTCCAGTCCTTTCATACTCTTAAGCAAGCTTTCTTCTTTGCTGTAAAAACCCTAGCTGATGAGGCAACTTAATGGTCACCCAGACAGCAACTGCAGAACTGTGATTCATGTCTTTTTAATGCTGCACCCACTCATGCTTTACACTGGCAATGTCAACTATATACCAGTCAGCACCAGTCGGCCATACCACAACAGCGGTATGTTTTCATGTTCATGTGAAACCACCTCTGCTGTGGACATCCAGTACAGGTTAAGTCAAGCCTTTCTGCTTTCTCTAGCCTCTTTCTTTTTGTTCCTTCCAGTTTATCTGTCTGAGCTGCTGGGAGGTCCAGCACAGGCTATATTCATTAACAAACTCTAGTAAGGATGCACAATTATTAATGGCAATTAAAAAGTCATAACCTAGTCCTTGTCACTAACAATGGGAAGGCACTGAGGGACAGGCATGCTGACCATGGGTTTAGAAGTCCACCTCTGGGTCCAAAGGGCAGCTGTTTCCTGATCAATATGGTCTTTGACTTGGTTGGAGACATTCTAATGTAGCCTCAACCATGTGCTAACTGCCCCAGCTTCACCTGCCAGAGCAAAAATAAAGGAGGGCTCTCTTGTGCTGTTGGCAATCTTAGAATCTGCTTTTTTGCACTTTTGATCCTAACATAAAAAGAGATCGTGAGGCAGCGGTGAGAAGGATTAAAGCACTGGCCTTCTTGGCGGGATCATTTGCTTCCATGCAGAGAAGGTGTCAAATGCTCACAGGTCAGAATGATAGCATTTCATACCCAGGAGACTTCAGAAAATAATTAAGATTCAATCCCTACAGACTCCAATCAGCCCTCGTTTAACTTCAGTTCTATGCCAGAGTAATTTCACTGAAATCAGGTGAATTACTTCAGTAGTATGTTGCATGAGCAACTCCATCACTCTAAACAGAATTACACTGGCATAAAAGTGGTGTAATGTGGGTGACATGAATCAGGCCTCGTGTTTGCGACAGGCTTGAATACACCAGTATTGAGAGGACCTTTGGAGCTGGGCCCAAAGCACTCACAAAGGGAGCTCCTGCTGTTATTCCAACCCATAGGCAGCTCCCCGAACAAAGACCAATTATCTGAGCTTTGTGTGAAGGGGGTAGGGGACATGCACCAATATTCATAAATTAGGCAAGCCTGGTGTTTACTAAAGTGGAGGGCCTTCATTCCAATTAAAGTCTGTCTTCATTCTTTCTCTGAATTCTTAATTTCCTTTCCTTGTGATATGCGTCAGTTTTCATCTATATATTACGAAGTACTGCACAGATGAGATGAAATATCATCATTCCCCATTTACAGATAGGGAAACCAAGGCATAAAAAAGTGAAATGACTTGCCCAAGAAAATAGCCTCAAGGTCACTCGCTACCTAAGGTGGGGCTTTGCCCACATGCTGCCTCCTATTAACAATTCCACTCACTTCTTCCAGTAGCGTGCAATAAAAAGAATGGAAATTAGACTTTTTCAAAGGCTTTTTTGCACCACACCTTAAAAAGAACTGCTGCATTTCTTTCATTTTTGTAAAAATATTAAGTAAGTAGCCATAATATTACCAAATCATTTAAGAACGGTTTGAATCTATATGTTAGAATGTAAAGGATTCAGCAGAAAATTATAAAATATTTTAAACAATCTGGTTTATATGAAAAGGCAAATTAAAGAGGGAGAAAACTTGAGAAAGAATTTTAATAATGTCATTATATACTGTATAATAACAAGATCATTATAAGTTGTAAATATCATGTCATTACCCATTGTAATTATCTGATTACATTCACTTACATTAACTTCGTAATTAGATGTAATTTCACACTTATCAAGCAAAATCTTTTTTAACATTCATGGCAGTACAGCTCCATCTTTCTTCTTGCCCCAGCTTCATTCCTGAAAACAGGAAGATGGAGAAGTTCTGAGGAAGTCATTCTTCCTCAAAACACCAACAGGAATACTTGTTTTCATATGTGAGAAAAATAAATAAATATTTTTTTAATCTACTCATCTTTAGCCAGAGTCATGGGCACCTCAAGAACTTACTCAAGAAAAGCAGAGGTAAATGATCCTGTGAAACAAGAAAAAAGAAAGACATTAGAGTTGAGTACAGAAGTACATACAAGGCTAAGCCTACATTATACCATCTAGTGAAAAGACAAATATTATTTATGAATGTATTATTTAGATAATGTAAAACTACGTTTAAAGGAATAGTACCAACTTCAGCTATAGTCCTAATTTCCCTTGATTCTTCACCTTTCTGAGAAACTTAAATGACTGCTTTTTCTGCTTTTCTGGAGGTACCCCATTACTATATCAGAAGCCCCACAGTCAGAGCAGGGCCTGTGCAAGTACTGTGGAGCAGAGGTTAAGAACAGCTCTACTGGATCAGCCTGAGGGTCCCTCAGGTCCAGGACCCAACCTCCAAAATGATCATATTCATGAAGATCTTACCCTTCCCCCTCTCAGAGACCCACCAAGCCCCCAAGACCATCTCATCACCTGCTCCTAGCCCCAGCCAAGTTGGCCTTTAACACCATCAGCAGATGCACTTTTTTGAGTTTCTCCTCCCTTTTCCTACCATGCCGCTTGGCACCTCAGACATGTCCAAGGAGCAGTGGGAGTTGTCAGGGTGCTCAGCATGACTTCCAGCTCCCCAGTTACACACTTTTCATCCTGCAACCTTCACCTTCCCTTTTCTTATCTACAACTCTCACTGTTTTCTTCTTGACTTCCCTTTCCCGCAGTCTGTCCTTCCTAAAGCCAGGAAACGTACACAGAGCCCATGTCCTCATATCTCTCAGAAATCACAGGCTCAGGGATACCCCAAGCCAGAAGACTGATCCTCAAATTTAATTTCCATTGACAAACCATTCTCTCATTATTTTGCCTAATCCTTGAAGCCAGGGACTTTATGCAAAAACACATCTTCTGACAGCGCATTCCACTTTTCCTCTGTGCTGTATGAAAGTGAATTTCCTTCTTCCTTACTTTGGACTTACTCCCTGACTTCCTAATTGGTTCCTCCTAGTTCTTGTATATAAAGAAATAGAAAATAATAATTTTCTGTTCAGTTTCTATATTCCACTCAGGATCTATAAACCTCTTCAATCACCTCTTTCACAAGCAAAAGAGGTCTAGCCTACTTAATCTCTCCCTGAACAGAGGACATGAGCCAGCAACGTGGACTCACAGCTCAGAGAGCCAACCATATCCTGGGCTGCATCAAAAGAAGCATGGCCAGCAGGTTGTGGGAGGTGATTCTACCTCTCTAGTCTGTGCTCGTGAGACCCCACCTGGAGTACTTTTGGGCTTTGGAGTCCTCAACACAAGAAGGACATGGACCTGTTGGAAGAGGTCCAGCCGAGGGCCAGGAAGATGATCAGAGGGATGCAGCACCTCTTCTATGGAGCCAGGGTTGTTCAGCCTGGAGAAGAGAAAGCTCCAGAGAGACCTTACTGCAGACTTCCAGCATCTGAAGAGAAACTATAGGAGAGATGGAAAGGGACTCTTTGTCAGGGAGTATAGCAATAGGACAAGGAGTAATGGTTTTAAATTGAAAGAGGAGATATTTAGACTAGATACTAGAAAGAAATTCTTTTCTGTGAGGGTGGTGAGACACTGGAACAGGTTGCCCGGAGAAGTTGTGGAAGCCCCATCCCTGGGAGTGTTCAAGGCCAGCCTGGATGGGGCTTTGAGCAACCTGGTCTAGGGGAAGTTGTCCCTGCCCAGGAACTCGATGATCTTTAAGGTCCCTTCCAACTCTAACTATTCTGTGATGCTATGAATCATTTCCCTCTCCTTATTTCGGATTACACATTCTTCTTTTTTTCTCACCTCACATTTTCCTTGCTCTTGATGGCAAAGCTAACGTCAGAGCAGACAGAACTAGCCCAAGATTTCCCTAAATGATATTTCGGAAGCAGAGCAGGTGCAGATGAGGAAAAAGGATCAGTCAACTTTTAAGAAGTCAGATGGCATTGTGCAGCAAACACAAGGCAAAGGACTGATTTCAAAGCACAAAATCAGGTCTTTTTATTTATGTAGAATGCACCAATTCACAGAATTTGAAATGGCTGGTTACAGAAACGTGTATATTCGATGGCAGTTTAATTTTCCATGGGCTGCAATACCTAAATCAGGAGAGCAGTGAACAAGGCATACAAGTTGATTCATTTCAGAAGAGTCACCTGGAGAGTTTCTTACATAGGAAATATGGAAGGTGTAGTTTATATTATTTGGTGAGAAATCTTATAATGAACTTTATTCTTAGAGCATTGTCTTTAGCTGCAGGGAAAAAAAAAAAAAAAAAGAGAGAGAGAGAAAGAGATACCAAGCAATTTTGTCATAAGCATTTTTAGATATTTTTTCCTGAGTTGAGTTTTCTGTCTCCCTGTAAATTTAGTAAAGTACACAAAAATAAGATACCAGTTCATGGTGCTTCTTTTGTAGTAGCTGTCCTATGAGACCTATGAAAAAGCAGGCTTGTTAAAATGAAAATGTCAGTAACAGTGAAACATCAAGCTTGTAGCTTTTCCAAGACCTTATAAAGTGCTTCACAGAAATCTCATGTTTAAATTATTGTATCAGCAAGGTAACTCAAAAATCTAAAATTGCTCGGAATCTTCAGATAACCCTTTACTTTTCAGTACTGATCAGGCAACACCAATTAAATACAATCGAAAATGTTGAAAGCTTTTTTTGATAAAATGACCAGCTTTTAAAAAGAACGCCTTCCTACTTCTGCATTGCTCACCAAAATGCTACGGATGTATAGAAAACCAGCTTAGCTGCATATACATATCTGTGAATACATGGGGGTAAACTTCTAATTAACTCCTCAAGGCATAATTACCCTCAGAAAACATAGTGGCCAAGACAGCTACATGTCCTAAAATATTGCTATAATTGGAAAAGTTGTCATTTTATCCAAAAAAACCAGAATATTCACTTCCATAAGTTATATCAAAGTGGAATTATAAAATAACAACTAGATATTAGCAAGGAGATCTTATCACAGTGATGTCAATGACAAAGCTACTGCTCTCTTCCAGGAGGTCAGGCCCTCACGTTGGATTTAACAGCTTGCTCCTTCTCATTATTTATTATTTTTTTTAAAGAGAAAGAAAAAAAAAAGATAATTGCACAACCTTCTGGTCTTTCTCTCTTGGTGTCAATTCCCAATATTAAGACAATTATACTCCAAGAAATGATGGGGTTTCTGCTGAGTAATTTCAATGGTTAAAATGGAACTGCGGTGCTTAACAGAGGTGTAAGCAGCGTAAGCTGGACCCCTTTATATCAAACCCCATCTCTAGAATGATTTGGCACAGGATAAACTGGAACCGTACAATCAGCCCAGCCTCTCACGTCCTTTGGGCAGCTCCTGGGAGAAGAACCTGCCTTTAATAGCTTCCAGAGAAGTCTTCTCAATCTCCATTTGCTCCAGTGCTCCCATTTCTGCTAGTTCCCCAGCCATTTCATCCATGTGTTACTGCTGAAAGAAATTCCCCCACTTGTGCCTAACGCTTCCGTAGATAAGCTAAATGACAGATACTGATGGCATTACTGTGAAGCCTCTGCCACACACAGCTGCAGATATATTGTCCAACTTGTACTTAACGTTATGGTCATTCCTACCTGCACAGAGTGCCATCCCTAAGATAATGATGGAGAAGTCTGATGAGCGAAGAGAGAAACCTGTATTGTTGCAATCAATAAATACAGCGATAACAATTTCACTGTGCACCAGTCCACGTACATACACACATATTTAAAATCTAAATTTATGACAACCTTTTGATGGCAAAAAGTTACCACAATGTACCACAAATCCAAATTTATTTTTTTTCTTATTCACTGGGTGCCACCTTCACTGAAAGAAGTGTTTTTCATTGCTTTCCTTTTCCTTTTGGTAAGCCAAGGAAGGCTCCTTTTTGTTCTTCACTGTCTCTATGAATTGCTTCTCTCTACCACTTGGTAAACCCTAAAGACCTTGGTAGGCTTGACAGCTTTGCTGCCGGTTTTCTTCTGCAGCTTCAAGCAAGGCCTCCTGTAACATTCCCAATTCCACCCTCAGGGTGAGCTGTTCAACGATGAGCCATGTGGGAGTTAAGCATGTTCCTACCTGTCAGTCCCATGAGATTTTTGGCAGGCACAGTCCCTGGCAAGATCAGAGATTATTGCATCCACGGGGAAAACCTACAAAAGTGAGCATTCAACAAAGAATTCATTTTCCTAACTCCTCCCAGAAAGAAGCTGGCAGAGAGCCTTTTGCTTCAGTAAACTGTTCCAATTTCTCATCTGAAGACTTAAATACTGGCAAGCCTAAAATACATTAAATATAGCATGCACATTCACATACACACTCACCTATGTCTTCACACAGAAACATGAGAACTTCCAACAAAAGCATTGCTTTTCATTTCATTCTGACATTTTTTAACAGGTCAGTTCAGGCATTAGACCCCTTTGATGATATGTCGTTTCAGGAGCAGAAATTAAATGTTAGCAGAGGAGGGCCAGTATCCAGAATAAGAATGAAAACAATATTGCTCCCATCTTCCCCAAGTCCAGGGATGTTCTTTGATGCAGGCATAACATCACCCTGGTGGTTAAGAATTAAAGATCTGCCAAGATCTGGACAGGAAAGAGGAGAAACTACCTTCTGGTAGGGTTTTCCTCTGCCAACCCACTTCCACTCCCACCAGCAGTTTCTAAATTGACTCAGCACCTACAGCTTCCACAAAGCTCTCACATGCCTTCTGATACAGGAGAGTCTTCTTGTATTCTAGCTCTTGGAGTTATGAGATGACCTGAGAATGTGATTTTATCTTATACTAAGAAAAAAAAAATTAGAAATATAAGAAAAAATAATATTCAAAAAGGACATTTTTAGCTTGGTGAAGCCCCTCTCCTTCAGCTTGCTTTAGAGACTTCCAGAGAACACAGACTAATTTTAGCTGCAATGAATTTGGAACAGCAGCATTTTGGTATCTGTCTGTCAGGAAGGTATTGTCATAAGACTGACAGAACTAGGAGGAGTATATCAGACTTTGCCTTACTGGGCTGGGATAAAGATGTGCAGATAAGAAAAACAGCTGTTCCATTTCCAATAGGAAAACATTTTTTTTTTTTTTTTAAATTACTGATGTACAAAACAGGCAAACCAGAGGGAAGGGAAAGAAATAATAAAAAAGTATTTATCTCTCACAATGAACAGCAAAATTTTTCTATTGTATTTCAATCAGATTTTGATAACTAACAAGTATGTAAAATTAGTATCAGGCTTTAAAAATCACGATAGTAGCAAACTGCAATTCTTACAGACATATCTTTCTTTTCCTGTCTAAAAATGAATACTATTGGCATTTTCTTATTCAACAGTGCAATCTTTCTCATAGTTTAGAGACACATCAACAACCAGAAGATGCACTTCAATATTTTAGCATTCAGCACAATGCTGTAACCGGTGCTAGATACATTTGTCACTGCTCCAAAAAATGCATGCGTATAGAGAGTTCATAAATATACGCGGCAGTACTTCCCATGTGCTACCTAAATGACACATAATATACAGTTTTTGCTACAAAACAGTAAATACATTTCAGCTTGAAATAACTTTCTAAGTTGGTTGTTGTCCTATCCTCCCTGCCCTATTCCTCCCTCTTTGTTTCTCAAAAAAAACCAAAACAAAACAAAAAAAACCCATCCAATCTTTAAATTTAACATTTTTGCTGTGGGGACAGACTCCAAATGAGAACCCAATCAAAAGCAACTAGCTTTGCAGGAGAAATGGAAAATGTAACAGTAGGACATAACCTTCAAATGGAAATTAAGGACTGCCAGGTTTTTATGCAATGCCAGTTCCCCTTCACAGGATCTCCTGACGTCTGTTTTGCTTAGTAAATCCTTGGGAACACCTAGATACCATGTTGGTAGACAATTTTTTGAGAACTACAGCTCCCTAGAGAGACGCGCCTTTCTGTCCACTATACTAACTTCTTGACCTTGCTGAAAGGTGCACATATAACCAATTATAGAGCAGACATGACTCCACCTTATGATTTACAGCAAAACCTTTTTACGCCCCTTTGTCAGCATAAAATACTCATTAAATGGATATCATTCTCTCTTATTTGAAGATTACTTGACTCTGCAAGTGGCAGGCAGATGCCATGAGTAAATTAGCAGCTGTCTATTGAAGCAGGAAAGGATTTGTCTGTACAGAGAGGGCAATTCTGTGATGAACTAAAGGAGGAACTGACCTAACGCTGTCAAATGTCATGTCAGTGATGGTTCCCAGGCAGAAAGCAGTCTGCTGTCTAAACAACAATAACAAAGCCATACTAGAGATGGTGTTGGAGATGATAACCTGGAAAGAGTCATCGGGAGGGGGGAAACGCAGGAAAGAGCTGTAGAGTAGGATGGATAATGAGACCAAAATATGCTCCCAGCATATCACTGAAACCACCCAGTACCATCTCTTCAAAACCAGGTAGGAGTGCACAGTTCGGGTTATTGCTGAAGCTGGCACTAGTTTGCCTCCCCTGGACTCTTGTGCCCGATTCTGCCGCTCACAGTTCAAGGAGCGGTTCCCAGAAGAAGCACAAGAAGCACTCAAAAGGTGAAAAACACATCTTAAACATGAGAATCTCTACCCAAAAGGGCCTTCCTAAACAAGATGCAACTGCTACTGACTCCAAAGGGAGCAGAGACTGAGCTGCAGGCACACGTGTGTGAGGACAAAAAGAGAAAAGGTCTCCCCTGGCAAACCGTCCTTCAGTTGTATACAGCACCTGGGCAAAAATAGCACAAAACTGATGGATAGCAGCACAGGTTAGTGAGAGATAAAAGTAAAATATGCTTGTTCTTACCCTTACCATGTACATTTTTTTCAGTTAGCAGCACAGTTGAAGGTCCCCAGGGCAAAGCTGTGGAGCTAGTGTGGCCAGGACACGTACGTGTGCAGGCGTGAGGGGGAGGAGAGTGAGCTTTCTAACGGTGAAGACGGCTGCTGGGTGAGACGGCAGTGGGAGGGGGTGGCGTATTACAGCTCTCGTTTTTTAGTCTCTTGGCTGGTTGCCAGCAGTGCAGAAGTTGAGAAATCATTTGTCACGAGGATAAAAGCCAAATACATTGCTCTGGGTGAGATGTAACCTGACAAACAGTCTCCTGTGACTGACGCATTTGAACTACTAATACACTCTATATAAATGCCTTTTTTTTTTTTTTCCTGACAGCTAGCAGTCATATTTTTTTGCTTGGTTTTTCTGCTTGTTCATGCTGAGCTTTCTGAGTTCCTAGATGTCAGATTGCTTAGCGAGGAGCACTGGGCAGGAGGACAGCTCTCTGTTATGCTAGTTCCGCACCACGAGTTCAGGAGGAAACAAGCTACAAAAGGATTAGAAAACATTTTTTATTTTTTAAATACTGTCTGTTCCCTAGTATCTGTCTCTTTTTTAATTTTTTTCTTCCCTTTTTTTTTTTTTTCCAAAAATGCCATATAGTCAGCTGGCCAGCAGGAACTTCATTTATAACTGTCAATTTAACAGTTCATTTATTTCATTGAGCAGTGAGACACAACAGGGGTGTGGTAACCATGAGATAATCACACCTCTGGGGTCTTATGAGGCAAGGAGAAACAGCCAATTCTCTCTAATCCCACAGTGGTGTGATTAGTGCTCCTGATAGCTACAGCCAAGGAGGTTATGAGATAAATTGTGCATTTCATGTTCTAGAAAAGGAATTAAATTAAAGTTAAATGTTTAACCAGCCTCATTCGAGTTCTGTAATTCATCTTGATTACAGATATGTATGATAATGAACACTGCTCCATATATATTTGTCTGCTTTAAAATGTTTGACAGACAATAGGAGTAGTCATTTGGATACAAAATTATACTACACATAGAAGGTATAGTATATAGTTGCCTGTCTTGTCTATATGCCCTATAGGCAGGGATCCATCACCACACTACCCAAGAGCTCCTCTGGGCATGCAGTCCTTACACGCTTATCTATACAACCTAACTGGATCCCAGTAGCAAAGAGGCAATTTCATAAAGAAAAGCTATCTTGGAGCTGGCTGGAACTGGGCTGGTCCAACACAGGAGAAACTCCTGATGTCTTCTTACACAAGCCACCCCTACAGCCCCCTCCACTACTGAAACCTTGCCATATAAACTGAACAGAGGACTCTGAAGATACAAGTACTAGTATCAGCCATGGTACAGGTGTCGTGCTTGTTTCTGAGAGTAAAAGCAGTTTATTCAGATTTACAAAGTGGACTTGAAAGTCATGATTCAAAAGACCAACAGGTATTTGTAATGTTTGCATGTGTAAAATGACCCACTGCATTCTTCTGTGACAAAGTTGCTACTATTGTGTGTTGCTGAGTTGGCCCCTGCTGGACTTGACCGTCAAGAAGTTCAAAGTTCTTCCTTGGGTGTCTGGGATGTGGAGGCATGTAGGGGGCAGCTCTGCCAGGGTGCAAATACTGCAAAACTTCCAGGAGTGTCTTTGAGGTTTGCTGTCTCTGTGAAATGACACAGGTGCTTCCAGGCAGACAGTCTGCATTTCCGACTCCTCTGGCTGCTGTGCTGCAAGCATCCTCAGGATAGAGAAACATATTAAAATTCCCTCGGCTGTCGTGGCAATTTCAGTTGTCAAAGTCTGATCTGACACCCCTCAAATCTTCTTAGTTAGTGCACTTGAACACTACTCATCCAGCCTGGGAAAGAGAAAGCGTGATCTGCATACTTTTAGTGTTTCTTGAACACTTTCACTAGTTTTCCCTGTTCTTCCCTTTTTCTTAATAGACATTGCTGTGTGAGAGAGGAGAAGAATGGATAATGATTTACTCCACAGAGACTTCTTTAACACATACAAAATGCCACATAGGTTTCTCCCAGGGTCCTGGACCTATCTCCAGTTTCACTCTTGTTTTACAGAACAGCTTAAAACAGCATAAAATCAGAATTCTGTGTCAAAAGAAGGCTGCAGTCAGCTGAGGCTTCTCCCAGTTAACCCTATTTTAGATGCAAGACATCTAATTTCTCTGCTGGTGATAGGGGTATTATCCTTGCAATCTCAAAAAAAGAAAACACAAAAACCAAACAAAAAAAACCCCACATCCAAAATATCTGATTAAGTTTTCTGAATTTATTTTAATATCATTATTCACCAAATAGGAAGTTATTTATTGTTAAAATTATCTAAAATGATGACTGTGAGTTTAAGTGTGTGCTAAAAGAACCTAGATGTTCCATGGCTGTGAATAAATGGGATGTGAGTATATTGTTTTAACCATGTCACTACAGCTGCAACCCAGTCCTTGGCCTTCTTCTAAAGGGGGTGGTCAGCTTATGGGATGGAATTTTTTAAGCTTCATGGAGGGATTTCAAGCACACCATCCTCTGTTGCTCTTCAGTGGACACCGATGGAGCAGTGCTGCAGCCCCAAGTCTGGTTTTCTCCCCACTCAGCTCACGGGTGTTGATGCCTCTTCACAGAGCAGAGCTGCTGCTGAAATGTGAATCAGACCTGAGCATTTATAAAGTCACCTGAAATGCTACAACGAAAAGGTATGCGAAACATGTAGGTCCCCCTTCAAACAATATTTTGGTGATTATTCAAACCTATTGGGGCTACTCTAGGTAGCTTGACTGGAAGAACATTCCCCAACTCTGTAAACATCGGTGCAAATCTCAGCAGTAGTTTTTCTGCAAGAGTGAATGCTTTGGAGAAACGCTGGCATATTTCTGTTACTAAGGCAGGTTTGGGAGAACCAGTGCTTTGATACCTGGGGCACTCTGCAAAAATTAAAAGACTTCTTTAAAAAATTATTCTTCTTTCAAAATGAAAGAGAATTATAACCCTTTTGTCCTAATGATAGGGAAAGGGTTTTAAATTCCTGAGTGCTCCCTCCCTCTAGCCCCAAAATTTTTGTAGCTGCGGCACTGAATGCAGTCCCATTATTTTTAATGATATATCAGAACTGGGTAGAAGAATAGCATACCATATATCAAAAGCTACACCCTTGGAAATCACAGAGCTCTTCAAGAAGCCACCAACGGGTTAAACGGTGACTTGACCAATTTGCTATGGTTCATTTGGTCTATGCTAATTGTTTTAAATGCTCACTTTGTGGCATATTCTTTACCGTGCTGATGGGAAGTGAGGCATATTTCTTTATAGCAGGGATTCAAGGATACATTTATATTGGAAAAGACTTTTTCAGAAAAGTACAGGCACACCTCAGTAGTACTATGTAAATAGTAATTAAGCTTCACCATTTATCCAGTTTAAGGAAATACACGAAATAAATATTTTTCAAATCCTTTTGCTTTGCTTTATTTTTCAATGTCACACTTTTTACTCTATGCCTCTGAAATGCCTAAAGTCAGATTGTTTCTTTCCCATTACCAGGTTTTTGTGTCTACCTGCCTAGGGGTTGGCTTTTTTTCATCCCTCCGGACCCTGACCTGGTAGTCATTATTTTGTCTTTTATCTTCATCTTCTTTCCCCTTTATTTTTCCTTCTTTTTTTTTTTTTTATTAGGCGAGTCAGTCTTGATATTAGTCTTCCCAAAGCTACTATCCATTACACTGTCAGCAAAGCAAGCTGCCTTACTGTAGGCCAAGTGTCAACAGAAGGTGAGGCAGAAAATCAGCCACAATCTAAAGCTAATTACCCTGCCTAGAAGTTAATTAAATACTTGTTAGGAGCAGCAGGGTAGATCCTAATTAAACTTGTCTAATAACAGTATGCTGACATACTCTGACACTGGGAATTCCTACAGGGTTTAAATAATTGTACAAAGGGCAATAATACCTGTCACATCATGGTGTGCAGGCAAACCCTGAAGATGCACATTTCTCAGTATTTTCTGTACTAATTTGCCACATATTGTGCACTTCACATGTGTTTAATTTACACATGTTTTAATTTCGCTGCCCTGGATCTTTCTAAATGACTTTGCTGTTGCTAATCTAAGTGCAAACCACTGCAAAGGGAGATGATCACTGGTATTTCATTGTATCATTTAATACATTTAAATCTGATAAAATCCTGCTGATGGTCATACATACCTCCAGGGTTACTTAAGTAAAGCTACATCCTTTTCTTTCAGTTTTTAAGATAGCAGTGATTTCACCTGGAAGTGAAGAGGAGGGGAGAGCTTGGCACACCTTGCTAGTCTTGCCACTTCTCAAAGGGGCCAAATTCTGCACCCACCCACAGGCTGGGAATTTTACCCATTGCATCTTTAATTCACAGGAGTGCCACTGACAGAGAGAGTTTTACCCCCACTGCTAAGCTGTGTCTTGAACCAACATCTCTTTAAACTAGTCAGATCTTCATTTACATTCAAAACAAAAGGAAGAGGAAACCACTAATAGGTATAACTGCCAGCTGAATTGAAGGGAAGAGAAGAGGGGAGGTGAAATGCAGAAGGGGCTGATAACAGAAACGAACCTCTCTCTTCTGCTTATTTACAGCCTTTTGATGGGCTGGAAATATTTTTGTGTCCAGACAGGAAAACACAATTTGCCATCATTTCAAATAAATGAAGGTTCCCCAGAAACCACAGCAGGGCTTTTGTCTAGTTGTTTTTAAGGGATCCTCTATGCCAGCAGTTTTAATGCTGGTTAAAAACCTGCCATTTGACCAGGTTCTGTTTTTCAACTGATGAGTTGTCACACTGCCTTGCGTGAGGGTTAATCCCCCATTGTGTCGCCTATGCCACCACAAAGAAGGACGGCAACGACAAATATGCAATTGCTGATAAAGCTCGTCTCTTCTCGAAAAGCCCCGAGAGGCTGAGTCGCATGCTGATGGTTGTTTACCGCAGCAAAATGCTGAATATCAATTTTAGGAAAGCGATGTTTCAAAACTTTTTGCTTTTTCTCATAGTAAATCAGTTTGATTTCTCACCATTACTTTACTACCCTTGACTCGATCATCCTTTTTAATAAAGGGGTTAGGGCTCCTGAGTGATAACCAGCGATGGACGCTCGAAACTAAATGTGATGTTCCTATCATTAGACCATACTTGAAATGCCATGTCAGTGAAACTAATGAAATGGAGTGCCGTGACGTGAAACTAATCAGAGATGAGACAACTTTAGAGGGGGGGAAATAAGAGACCTGCAAAGATTTAAGCCAATCGTAGTACTCTCATTTTGCACCCTCTCCCTGAACAGCAAGGATTAATGGAAAGATGTAAGCGCTCTGATCTTTTCTGGCAAGACTGTTGTAGAAATAATCAATTAACCTTGGGAGATCAAATTGACAGAGCTTAAGCGTGAAGTTATTTAAAATGCCAGATTATCTAGGCAGATGAATACATTTGTTGCAATACTAAAAGGAAAATGAAAGTATTTTTCCAAACTTCATTTTTCTGAACTGATTTAACATTATTTCCCCAGGAGTTAACTCTGCCTTTTTCAGTGTGCACTTTAACTCATTAGAACAAAATGAGATTTGATGTACTCCATAAAGAGACTAGCGATTTTTCTCTCTTCCTTCGTGGAGTGGGAGTGTTATTATAGAAAATAGCTTATAGCAACCTCATGCTTTTAGCTCTTTACTTTTGTTTATTTGATTATTTGGGTTTCTGTCTTCTGTGGTGATTTTGGTTAGTTTGCATTCTGGCTAAATCACCTGCTGCTTCATCTATGGGCTAAGAATTTGTTTTGTCCTTAAAAATACTAAGAATGTGAAATATTTTTATAATATTGGTTATTGTTTTCAAATGCAAGAATCCCGTCAGATGTTCTTTAAACAATCAATTTAACTTCATTTGGTTTGAAGAGATAGCAATTTTATTTTATTAAAATGCTTTGGGCTATGTTATTCAAACTAATAACCTCTCTACTATTTTAACACATTGTAATAAGATGAGGACAACATGAAGTTCTAGCAGCATCAAGCTGTAACTCTAGGCCCATTGCTGAAAGCTTCAGCTGTGATCCAGCATGTAAGAATACGCTTATTCTTACATGAAGGCTCCAGAGAGACCTTACTGCAGCCTCCCAGTAGCTGGAAAGGGACTCTTTGTCAGGGAGTTTAGCGACAGGACAGGGAGTAATGGTTTTAAATTGAAAGAGGAGAGATTTAGATTAGATACTAGAAAGAAATTTTTTACTGTGAGGGTGGTGAGACACTGGAACAGGTTGCCCAGAGAAGTTGTGGAAGCCCCATCCCTGGGAGTGTTCAAGGCCAGCCTGGATGGGGCTTTGAGCAACCTGGTCCTGTAGGAGGTGTCCCTGCCCATGGCAGGGGGCTTGGAACTTGGTGACCTTTAAGGTCCCTTCCAACTATAACCAGTCTATGACACTATGATTCTATGCTTAATGTAAGCACACGAGCCATGGCAATGTTTGTATGTTTGGAAGTAAGCATGCATTCACACACAGGCCTGAGTCCTTCCTTTGAAGAGAAAATGTGAACAACCCTATTGATTAAGTTGGTACAGATCTACAGTTAGTTATGAAGTAGATGTTTTGGGAAATTATTCTTTGGGCTTGGAAGAACTGAGACGAAAAGTCATTTGTAAGGTCTTGATTTACCTATGGGCAGAAGTGCTAGCAACTGTCAGAAAAGGGGCAACTTTTATGGACAATGAGTCATTGAAAAGGATGACTACATAAAGGAAGCCACAAATAAACTATTGGCAAATCCCTGATTTAAGATGCTCAACTCTTGGTCAAATGGTCTCTTAATATATTTGTCAGCGAGCACATGAACTTCCTCAAGCTTAGCATAGTGCACCAAACATGAATGACACTTTTCAAAGGTTTTCAAGTAACAGGATTCCTTTACAACATAGTCTGACCAGGACAATTCATGGCAGCAGAAAATAACTGGTTGTCTTAAAGTTGTAAGAAGTCTGCTTTGAAGGAGCAAATGGGTTAGTAGCAAATGACATTTATTCCAAAAGATAGAGCTGGAAGACCATTTGAAGACTAGAATCCCCCATACTTGGAAAAACTATCCTGGAAAAGACTTAAGGGTCATGATGGGTAGCCAACCGAACATGGACTCTCAGTCTATTACTGTGGTAAAGTCCTAGTACAGTTCTTCAATTCATAAAGAAACAGGAGTAGGACTGCTGGGACTGCATTTCAGATCCTGTGCCTTGTTGTCATGTTCGCAGTCCAAGACCAAGAGTAATAAATTACGGTGAATTTAAAGAATAACCACAAGGATGTTTTAAAAGTTGGAAACATGTTTTAAAGCAAGAGAAATTCAATTTGTTTAACTGGGGAAAAAAAAAAAGAGAAGCTTAAGCAACGACTTGATGGTAGTTTGAAAGTATTAAAAAAGGGAGCAAAAAATGTGCTGCTGGAGGGCTCTTCTGACTAGAATACAAACAAGTGAAAAAAGCAGGGTGCAAAATTAAAAGGTGACAAATAGAATTTAGGATTAATATATTTGTCCTTAAGAATATATTCAATTGGCCCCTTAAACAATCTGTAGCTATGGTAGATTATCCATTCCTGGGTATTTTTACTTGAGGCTCAATGTTTTACAAAATGCTATCCCTAACACCAAATAAAACTTATTCTACAAAGCATAAGGCCTACATTACACCTGTTGTCATAACAGCTGACTGTAACAGCTCTTTCTGTATGATGCTTCTAATCAGTGATAAATGAATTGAAGCAAAGGAAAACTTCACAAAACCAATTCTAGAAGAGAAAAGCAACTACATAACGTCTTTGTTTTAGGAGTCTTTTTTTTGCCATCACTTGCCCTTGGTTTTTAAAGTTCAATTCTCTACCAATCACAGCCACTTGTATGCTGAGGCACTGTTGCATAGCAAACGGTGTTAATGCAGGTTTTTCTTTTCAAAGGCCAGCTTTAAGATAATACAATGGAAATAATGGTTCTGGTGCCTCTCCTGGATAAGCTGTATTAAACAATCTCCAGCCACTGCCAACGTGGCAGCACAAAGGGAGATAAGTGCAGCAAGCCTATGGTGTGTCAATGGCACAAAGTCCCTATGAATGTTCTAGGTGATTTGTCCATTGATTCTTACTCAGCAAAACCACTATTGTGCAGTCCACTTTTAGAGGACCCCTTGGCCTTCCTTGTTCTTGGCAAATAACCACTAAAGTCAGCTGCCAAAGGGCATGCCAGAAAGAATAGCAATGACTCAAGGAACCCTGCAAATTTTAAAAGGAAGTATTTACATCTCTAGCACATCCCACAGTCTTACAGAGAGAATTCCAAGTAGCATATGTTGCAGATGTTGGAGTCCCACAGCTTGAAAGTAATCACTCTCTTCCCCATGAGGGGCAAAACAATGTATGTCCTGAAAACATATATTTGCTTTGAAAGGGATGCTTGCTGCTCCCTTTCTTTTCTGTGCAAAGATAAGACAAGGTAAAGACAAGCCAGACCATGGTCAGAAAGCAAACTATGTGTTTTCTCTGCAAGACTCCACTCTAAATACACCACCACAGCAGACCTTAAACTGCACGCACAGTCTCAGTGTAACAAGCAATGGCCTTGCTAAGACCATCAGCATCACATTGCTACTTCAGTGTGTACACTGATTAATTGCAGTCACATGCATTAGGATCAAACTGGCCTCTGTATCAAAGGAAGGATGCCTCTGCTGCTTTTCTTTCTTTGACTGCTAACATCTAATACAGCCTCAGGGAAGTGCAACCTGCCATCACGTTTGTCCAACGTACAACTGATGGGCTTTGCCTCTGCAGATTCCTTTGGGATTACATTTAACAATTTAATACTTCTAATGCTGTTAAGAGATTATTTTTCCCAAATTAAATATAGTATCAGGAGATGGAGAATTATATGATTGGTCTGCTTTCCTGTGAAAACATCTGTTAGCATTTTCTCCTTGGATTTTCTAATATTGCATCACTAGAGTAGACAGTCTGTGAGACAGAAAGTATTCTAGAAAAGGTAACTAACATAAAAAGCAGAGGAAGCTATGGAAAACATAGCAATAGCATTAATTAAAAAAACGCATCATTCCAAGCTTTTGTGAAACACATATATGTAAGCATGCTACCCACTGCCCTCAGGCACTGAAGAACAATCTGTACAGCAAGTCCAATCAATCTAGCAATCACTGCAAGTCCAAATATTAGGTTTCTACTCCTGAAGACCTGCCTGCCTCCACTCTAAATGACATCTAGTGACATCTCCCACAAGATCAAATCTTCAACCCACCTGTAGCTGCACATAAAACCAGCAGAATGACACAGAGTGTATCAGGCTAAGGAGCTGCTACCTGTGGCAAATTTAGCTTTTTTAAACAACTGTGAGCTGTCAAGCACAGTTAGAATGGGAATTTAGGAAAGAAAATTCCCCATTAGGCTCTTAGACAACCTAAGTTTTCATGGCAAAAAAAGTTAATACAGCATATACCTTTACCCATCCACATGTAATAATACCTGGGTGAAAATAAGTGCAAAATGTTGTTACCATCCTCAGTTTAATTTGCAGTTATTAATTTGCTTTACTTTTGGATTATAGAAAGTGCGCAATCAACCTTCTTGTGGAAGAAAGAATTTTGAAAACTTGCTTGTGTTAATTCAGCAGCTGGAACATTCAGACCTTTTGGAAACAAACCTAATGTTCTTTCAAACAAGAATTTAGAAAATAGAGCATGCAAGGTAGCAAAAATGTTTTCCCTGTCAGACTTACTATGGGAAATAGGGCTTGGATGATGAGAAGAGAATAGAGAAAGCTAAAGGATAAAGGAAAGGAAAAACACATGGAGAAAAACAGGAGCGGGGGGAGAAAAGCTATGGTTAAAGGAGGAAAATGTTTTGCAAGGATACAAAATGAAAGTAAAGTAGAAGCTAGTTAGTGAATAAAAGGGCAAGAATCCAAGTTCTGTAATAAAGAAGTGATGAATTGAGGCAGCAAGAGAAAGGATTAGAACAGAGAAGCTTTAATATAATGTAGTTGGGAAAGAAGACTGTAAAAACTGTAAAGCATAAAACTGCAGCAGACAGAAGGGAATTAGAGGAGAGAAAAAAGATGAAAACTGAAAACCAGAAGAAAAACGGGTGGCATATTTCCATTCACTAATCAGTCCACTGAAAGACAAAAGGCTAAACAATAAATAAAATACAGATTGTTTTCCTATTCTTCTGTGTTACTGGATGACAAGAAATGGTCAACATGGATTTGAAATCAGGTCAGAAGCAAATTGCTAGAAGTCAGTATGCTTAATAGCCTGAAATGGTCTATCCATCAAGCATGTTTTAGTCTAGATTCCTAAAGAGTAGCCTTATGCATTTTTGTGCTTCAACTATCCAGTGCTCTATCATCCTTACTAGCTTTTGCCATGTCCACCCAAGAGTATCATGGAGATACTGAACGTTTACTTGTTTCAAGGAAAGTAGCTGCTATGAAAAGGCAAGAAATCCTAAGCAATCTCTACCCACCAATGGCAGAAGATTGCAGTACATGCACAGATGTTTTCTCCTCTGCAACTCGTAAATAAACATCACACAGTTAATAAGCACAGATGCAGCACAGAATCGCCCACAAGACATATAGGCACTTGTTCAGCCGGTAGTTGGAGACAGAAGAGGGAAATGAGGAAACTGGTAATCTGTAGAAGGTTCACCAGGGACCTTAAAAAATCTGCGAAGGTGTGGATCATTGTACAAAATGCTGGAGGGAGGTCAAAATATAGTAAAATTAAGTTAGTGGAGAAGAGCTGCAGCCTGGGGACATGGGGAAGGAGATCCCTTGAGGGCCTGCAGAGGGGCTAAGGCTGTTCTGGAGGGGATGTCATAGGACACAGGGAGAAGCAGCAGAGTCCTCGCTGCATGGTGCTGTAGGAATGTACAATGTGAATCCATGGGAAGCCAGGCTTTCTCCCATCCACTCCTCATGAAACTGATTCCTCAGTACACTTAGTGACTTCACTAGCATTTTGGTAAAAACTATATGGAATGACATGCTGTTAGACTATTAAAGGCTTACAGGCACTTAGAAGAAAGTTTAAGTGAATGGTTCATAAAGTACAAATTTGTACTTTACAAAGGAAAACAGGGGAAGCTCTTTTGAGATGGAAAGACACTTTTCTAATATTAGGTACGCTGATATAAATCAGAACTAACACCAAGCAGACATGATGCAAGAAGTTTTATAATCATTGGCAAAAGATAAAACATGATCATATGCTCGTGTTGTACAATGATGTCCATATTTTATTATTTTAGCTATGTCAGGAATTCTGGATATTCATTTGTAAAGCATAGCTACCACTAGCACTTTAAAAAAAAGTAACCAGAAGGTCATCAGCAAGGGAGTTGAGAGAATAATATATCATGAATAATGTATTAAATTATTTCAGTCTTTATCTATTAATGAATTATCTTCAATCATCTTATAATTTTTCTTGAATGTATTTGTAATTCAAAAGTACTCCCCATGCAATTTCTCAAAAAA
The DNA here is from genome assembly GCA_013400055.1 of Nycticryphes semicollaris. Taxonomy (NCBI): domain Eukaryota; kingdom Metazoa; phylum Chordata; class Aves; order Charadriiformes; family Rostratulidae; genus Nycticryphes; species Nycticryphes semicollaris. Next base: position 463,731 of record VXBJ01002286.1, read on the forward strand.
ATTATTTCTCTAAATTTTAGTGGTCTTTTTGTGGATTGAAAGTAGCTGAAATTTGAATTAAATTAGTTTGTTTTTAATAAGGCATACAGAGTAGGAGTTTCTTTTTCTATTCCCTCACAAACACATTTCTCAGAATCATGCTACCTACATGGCATTAAACTTTTAACCATGAAATCTCTTCCTCTAGTATTTTTTTCAAACGTTCCATTTCCACCAGTACCCTAACACAATGTGTAGTGGGCTAGGGCAATCACTGAAATTCAACATCTAGAATCTACTGTCTGTTCTTGGCACAATTTTTTCTTCCCAAAGGAACAATCTCTGCTATGGGTGTTCACTTACATCTCGAAGAATTTAAGTGCTGGAAAGTTATAAAAAGGGTCTTTTCTTTTGGAACACATTGAGTAGTAGTGGTGTAGTAGCTCCTCAGGCTTGGCTTTTTTTCCTGTATCAGGCTATAAATGACCTGATGGGAATCTTTGGTGGTCCCAATATGTAAAGACAAAATCAAAAATTCTCATTCCTCTTTCCAGCACACCAAGTAATATCCTGTACCTCACTGATACACTTTATAATTTGTGAGTTGACTTTATCTTTACTTCTAATATTTTAAATTATAATAATGACAACGGTACCTGCATTGGAATCCTGAAGCCATAATATGAGTGACTGAAAAATAGATTATTTTTAATTTTCATGGCATAGCCACAGAACCAACCTATACTGGCATGCCAAATAAAACCAATATATTTGTATAGATACTTAGCTGATACAACTCCCTCCAGTGTGCAGAGATGTGCAGTGGTCCCTTCTGTGTGAAGATCCAGCAGTCCTTTCTGAAATATCCAGGGGTGAAGGCATCTTACTGACTTGGAAAATATTGTCAAAGGCTGGCTCATTTTGAAGCTCAATTTTTCATCACTGGTTATGATAAGTGTCTGGTAAGTCTGTATTATCTGTCCAAATTTTATGAGCCTCTGGAGACACACCTATTGCTGTGTTTTCAGCAATACCTTTTTGGCCCTGTTAGTGGTGTCCAGCTGGCATCTGCGCATCTTTAATATTGCCTCAGGAATGAAAATGTGTGTGCCCACCTGAGACACAAACTAAAGGACATTAAAAAAATTATGAATTCTACCATTTATGTGATTGGTTTTTGAATGCCATTTAAAATAGGTTTCTACTAGGCAAAATCATCTCAAATTCACAGCACAAAGTGACATAGTTTCTATCAAGTTGAAAAAAGAAAAACAACTTCAGACTTTCTGCAGTCTTGAAGTCTGTCCGAGTCTTCTTCCAAGTTTCAAGCTCTTTTATGTCCATCACTCGCCCATTTGTTTTGTTGGCACAACCTTTTTTTTTTTCCTTATCCTTTAGCCATGTGCAATGCCACTAGCTATTCTGCCTAGAGCTCTGCCCAGTGCCTGGTGGTGTGTGAGGAAGTGTGTTCGTGAAGTCCATTGATGGATTTTGGATCAAGCTCTGACCATGACACTGCAGCTGCTGCAGATCCTCTTCCGACTGCCCTTCTGCTAACTTGATCCCTGTGGAGAAAAGCCCTACTGGGAGGACACAAACACCAATTCTGATATCTAACCACAGTCACTAAAATATTTTGGCATCGGTTCTGGGAGGCAGCAGTTCACAGTGAAAACACAGTATTTTTATTTTTTTTTTCCTGGAAACATCAAGCATACTTTAATCCAAGTACTATATTCATGTGAATAGAATCAAAGAATTTAGGAAAGTACTCAGGGACACAGAGTTTCCAGATTTGATTTTAATTAAAGGCTATAAATACTCATAAAGAGAGGCTGGCACTCAGCTTGAGGGATCAAGCTGAGTAATCCTCATGTGGAGCTTTCTTGTATTTATACGATGGTGTTAGATCTTGATAAGACAGTGACTTATCTAAGGCAGGAACTTGCAAAATCTCCATCACATCAGTACAAAGCACATTCTGCCAGGCTTTTTAATACCACAACACATCAGGCAGGTTCATCTCCTAGTGGCTCCAAACCAGTTGGAACCCTGCCTCAGCGCCCAAAGGACGGCATTCTCCAGGGACTTCAAACAGGTGAGAAATCCTTCCTGGTCCCACCTGTAGGGAGCACAAAACAGCCATCAGACAAAACACAGTTCCTAATCTGGTTGCTGGAACTCGGTCAGTGATCACCCATGGTGAGCAAGGAGCAAATGCAACAGGACCAACAGAAAAAAAAAAAAAAGAAGAAGAAGAAGGAAAAGGCGGACTGGTCCCTCAGCACTACTCTCACAAATCCCCCCAAATGTGATGCGGGGTGTGATGTGCAGCAGATACGCTGTATCGCACAGTCACAGGCATGCCTGCATGAATTGGAAAGACTGAATCCAGTGCGCAGAATTTCAACACGTGAGCCTTTATGTGAGAGCAGGAAAATATAAAGGGAGGGAGAGCAGCTAGTGATCATAAAACTTCCTGGCATCAGCTGACAGAGCAAGGACAGAAAGGACATATCTAATTTTAATCTTTCTTCCATGTGAGTGTTTTTTCCTTCGCTTCAAACACAATGAAGATGCTCTGACCATAAACTGTTCAGCAGGGACACTGCCTGACTTAGTAAAGGCGATTTATGCTCATCTGGTAAAGTTGCCAATCTCCATTTGCAGGCTCAGATGGTCTGTTCTGGCTAACAAACAAGGGTGGGAAAAGAGGGGGAGACTCCAATCCATACAAAAACTGCCCCTTCCAATAACATATATTTGTCCAGGTAGGTCAGATCCTGAGCACATCAGTCTCCTTCCCAGCTTTTGCAACTGCTCTTTTAGACCGTTTCGGCTGTATACATCAAGTACTCGTCTGCACAGCCACTGCACAGACCATCTTTCAGCCAGTCTTCTCCAGAGGCTCCTCATTCCCATTGGGGATGACTTCCAAAACCCGGCAGCCTTCCCCTGTTGCAGATTGCTTTAAAGATCACTTTTCCACAGAAGAGTACAAAATTACCACCAGATCTGTGGTTTTTATATAAATATATGAAGTTATATTTTTTTAAAATGTTAGCCTAACTCAAAATGTGTTCAGTGGATTTGAAGTTAGAGGAGGAGAGAACTCCTGTTGCATTTTACCTTCACAATGGTGCTGGAATGGTTGAATAAAGTGTGGCCCCGCTGCCCATATGCCATTCAGCTTCTGTCTGTCTTTTTGTTTACACTGGGAATACAATAGGAACTATAGTCCTTCCAATGCATCATTTATAAGTGTATTCTACCTCTGAATGTACAGACAGAACTGGCTCTGTGAATGAGCTCTGTGAATATTGCCAAGACACTGTGCTTTGTTCAGCATTATTCTTCACAATAGATACCACACTTTGGAAGTAATTTTAAAAAGGGAATCAAAATAGTGGTACTTTTAGCCTTTGTTTCTTTTATACCACACTGCATTCTCTGTCTCTCACTCAGCTGCTTCTATTATACTGACAAATTAAATAAACCACTCCATTGCTAAAGAGGCTTGGGCGGGCTGGGCTTCGGAACACTGCTGCACTAGGAAGTTGAAATAAACATTTATGCCGGTTTTATTCTTAACAAATTTAAGCTAACTTTAGTCAAGCAACCTTTTTTTTTTTTTTAAAAAAAAGAATGAACGAACGAACGAACGAAAGAAAGAGGGGAAGGGGGAAAAAAAGAAAGGAGTACTCCAAATTTTTGAGCCGATCTGCAGCACCAAGGGATCTGGCATCTGAAGCAATGGAGTAATGAGAAGCCAAGTGTCCAGGTAATGAGCCTGCTTTTTTCAGTGCTCCACTATTTAGAAGCGCTGCAAGTTCATTCCCGCTCTGGGGCCTCTGGGAGAGGGACTTGGTGAGTTACGGGCAGCGTGGTGTGGTGCAGGCAGGGGCTGGTGCAGATGATGCTGGCTGTGAGCAGCTTCCAAACTCCCGCAGCAAAACTTTCCACTCGATCTGGGAGTTTACCTCTCCTGCTGCAGGCACAGCTCTATTTCGCAAGGCGTCTTGTTTGCGTGCTCTTCAGTGTACAGAAATAAGGGCAGGTGGGGGAGCGCTGGGAAAAGTGTGCTGGGTGGCGAGGGCAGGTCTGGTTGCTTACAGGTGTGTATTTATAGATAGATAGATGGGTAGGTACAGAAAACGTGTTGATTTGTATTTTGGCTATAGACTCGTATTCCTATTGCATCTGTGGCAAAGAGAGACATAAGAAACTGAGAGTGGCAATGTGACCTTTACCTGTGTTAAGGTGCTTTATGACTTTTGGCTCTTTCCTTCAGAAAGCAGTAAACAGAAAGGAGAACTGGGGAGCAATTTGTGGTGGTCTGCTTGTCTGCATATGAGGTGCAAAAGGCCACCCCCCGCATTTGCAAGGGCTGGTGGGGTGGTGGTGAGGTACACTGATTATAAAGACTTGTACATATAGTTCAGTATTCTCGAAAATACCATCAAACGAACGGCATTATTTTCCCAAATGAGCTCGGAGTAATGAGCGCAGTGTTGTCCAGATTAGGTTTGAAAGCTCCTCCCGTGCTCCTGGGCTAGCAGCCTGTGAATAATGCGGGACAAGCCTTTCCCCTCCTCTCCAAACAAAGCAGGTGAACTACCAGCGGGAGCCTGAGCTAGGGGAGGGAAATTATTTTATTATTAATTATTATTGTTGCGGGCTTCGTTTGTTTAAGGGGACCTCAGAGGCGGTCAGCATCCTCCTGAAATCGCCGCTGCATGCCAGCCGTGGGCTTTGAAGCCCTTGAGCCTGCCCTCCTTTGAGGCCGGCAAGCTACGGGGCTAGGGGCTAGGTGTCCCCCCCTTCCTTCGCCCCCCGGGCAGAGCAACCCCCAGGCGGGCCCGGCAGGGAACTGCGCTGCCGGGGAGCGAGGAGGGGGGGGCGCTTATCCTTT
>VXBJ01002286.1:468629-514736 GCA_013400055.1 Nycticryphes semicollaris
CCTTTATCACTAAAGGAAGATTTAAAAAAAAAAAAAAAGGGGGGGGGGAAACCCTCAGGTGAAATTTCCTTCTATTGTCCGTCAAAATTCCCTTTAATTTGTCCCCGGGGACATCCATGCAGCCGCCTTGAGATGCTCGTGTCCCCCCCACCCTTCCCAAGCTCGTCCCTGTCACCGCCCGCCTCTGAGGGGGGGCTCCCTGGAGAAGAGCGAGGGGAAGCCGAAGGTCAGGGTGACCCGCTGTGGCACGACTTTTAAGCTTAAAGGGTTTTTTATTTCTCTTGTTGCCGTGTCAGGTTTAATTTGGCCCGCATTATTCTGGAAGGGTGGGCCTGCTCATGACAGGAGGGGGTTAAATGGGATTACAAGCTTTAGAGGTTGTCAGCAGCCACTGCTGCCTGGGGATGTTAAATTGCGATTTAATGGTCAGCTTTATCTGTATAGTATCAGTGGAAATCTGCTGTTTTCAGCAACTTAATAGGCACTGTGTTTTCAGGAGGGGCCTTTTTTTTGTTGTTTTTTGAGGGGGGCGGGAGGACGACGGGTGGAAAGCGTTGACCCGGGGACAGGGGGAGTGGGGTCCCGGCACCCCTCGGGGCGGCCCCTCCGGCGGGGCTCCGGCCCAGCTCAGCCCGCTGCCTCACGGGCCTCAACTTCCTCCAGACCGGCGGGCAGCGCCTTGCTTGGGGCCGGGGGAGAGGCAGCGGCCAGCAAGGCCCAGCTGCCTGGGCGGGGAGGCGGCTGAGAGGAGGACGGGCGGGCGGTGAGGGTGGGAAGGCGGCTGAGAGGAAGCCGGCCGGGCCGGGTGAGGAGCGGCGTGAAAAGCGGCTGAGGAGAGGCCGGCCGGCGAGGGGCTGTGGCAGCGCCCCGGGTGGACAGCAACCGCCGAACGAGCTCCCCCCTCTCCGGGGAGGGGGTCCGTGTGTGGGTTGTGCGTGTGGCGGGGGTGCGGCGAGGGAGGGCCTGGGGGTGTAAAACATGCCGAGGGCAGGCGGAAGGGCCTCGCCGGCCCACACGGGTATTGTTTGCGGGCGAGTGAGGGGTCAGGCCGGAAAGTTCAGGATTAGTAAATTTAATATCCTGTCAAAATTCTCATGGTAATGAGGCCGGGTTGGAGCTGTAGCCCTGGGCCCTCCCGCTCTCTTCCTGAGCCAGCCCCGTCTGTGCTGCGCCGGGCCGGGAGGGAGAACGGCCCCGCGGCGGGGCCATGCCGGGGGCCAGGCTCGGGGCTGGGCGGCTTTAAGTGGCTCTTGGCCATTCCCAAACCCTCCCAGCTCCGCCTCGCAGGAGCTTGGCCGCAGCGACAGGGGTGGGCTGCCTTTGGGTTTCCCTCTCCCTTGGACTTGGCAGGAGTTCGACGGCACTCGGGATTTCTGGCGTTAAAAATGATAAAGAGGGAGGGAAGAGAGGCAAAAATCATGATTAGCGGTGTACAATAGTGCGTTGTAGATTGGTTTTCAAAGGGCGTTTCTCTGATCTACTGGGCTGGCAGGAGGAGATGGTTTGAAGAAAAGAAACCGCAGTGCAAACCAGTAGGATCATAATAAATAGTAAACTGTGGCCTTAACGGAGTATTTTTTTGAGCTGATGGATGATATTAAAATACAGTTCCTAAGCAAGTAACAAAAAAGAATGGGAGAGGAGGGATGGAGAGGGGAGGGGAAAAAAACGGAGGGAGGGGGGAGAGAAAGTTCCTGTGCACTTTGTTCAAGGTTCTGCACCTCTCTAAGCAGCTGTCACATCCGTACATTATGGTACATTGAATCTGAATGAGGCTCTCCACATCAAAACCTTGCATCCATTATGATATCATCTCCTGCTCTAAGCTGTAATGCTTATTAATTCTGCACCCATACTCTCCAAGCTTCAGCAAATGTATTCCATCAGCCTAGCATTTAATTTAATTAGTACAGCTGGGCTCTCATTCTCCTTTCTGTGTCAGAGGTATTGTCAGCACGTTCTGCTATAACACAATTACTGATTGCTTTTAGATAGGCAGAAATATGATTAGGGTATTGGGTGACTGTATCATAAGCCTTATTAGATTCATTTGAAATCTGGAGATAAATAGGAAACTTTTATTTGCAGTGTAATGAGATTATGCTTATTAGGCCAAGGCCTCACAACCTTTTGCAAAGAACATAGTGTATCACTAGGATTATACTCTGGAACCACACTTTTTGCTCATAGCATCCAAGCAATTTCTCAGCAGCTTTGAGATTTAACTGTTGTAGCCCTGTACACATTTTAGAATTGTTTTCTGGCTCAGCGGCTTTCTCCTGTGATAGATTGCATGCACCTTCCACAGTGTGTTTTCTTCTGCTTAAACGCAGAATCTGTGGAGATATTTTGTTCAGCAAAGATGTTTAGGTGAACCACGATCATCATGTGGATGGGTAAACATGCTGATACACTGGATGGAAGAGTTTTTTTGCCAATACCAGTCTTTTTATTTAAACTCTTTTTTTTCCCCCTCAGTAGAAAGCTGCAAAAATGTTTCAAGATCAGCAGTTTTCAGAAGCTAAAAAAATTGCTCTTCAGATACTTCCGAGACTGAATCTTGAGACAGAAATAATGAGTTAATTTTCTTGTGTAAAAATTGCTGGAAAAGCTGTACATTTCATGTCACTTCCAGACCAAGTGCGTTTAAATCTTAATGCACATATCACAACCTTTTGCATTATACTATCCTGACAAAATACACGGCATAGTGTTTGAGAAGCAAAGGTTGTGCTTTTAAAAGTTCATTTATTACCAGGATTCGGAATTCGGATCTGGTAATTTCCTTGTAACAATTAAAGGTACAAACAAGCTATCACTGACTTGAGAAGTTATAGAAAGGAATCCACCAGTATTAATATTTGTGTCCAATTTTCGTTTCATTCTGTTTCCACATAAGTTTTGCCACAGGCCCCAGTGGGAGCAAGATTAGGTTCTTACTGGATCCTTCTCCTTTGTGAATGGTATTACCCAGTGTGGAATTATTTTGTAACTGAGCGTGGCAAAGCCCTGAGCCTGGTTTTGTATTTCTTGTTACAGCACTTGTGACACAGTTAAGTTACAAGAATTTGGGCATGTCTCAGGTTAAGGATTGAATTTGGGGAGGAAAATGTGCATCAGTATTATCATGGTATTTTATGTTGCATTTCCCTGGCATTGAAAGCACATCTGCAAGGTCTGGCTTGTCTCATTAGCAAGTTCCACATTGCATAGCTTAACTCAAAGTTTTGTTATATGTTATGTTAAAACTGGCATGGGAATAAACTTCAAAGAGGTCAGGTGAAAGTTCTTGAAGGCGTCATTTCTGTATTTCTCATCTAGTTACTAAGGAAGCGTTCAGAGAATAAAATTATTGCTACAGCCCAGAGGAGTCCTTTGCCACAATGGATTGAGCTTTGGGGTTCCCAGCCCTGCCTCAGCTAGTACTTCTGCAGACGCATCGTAGTGCAGTTCTGTGTGGTTCTCCAAGTGGGGAATCTCTTTTTACTTTTCTGGAGAGGAACACACATCAGTTCGCAATGGCTACTGACTTGCCTCAGGAGCCTCAGTATGTATGCTTAAGCAACAACAGCAAAAAGTTTTTCTAAAGGACTACTTCTGTGATCAGGAGATCTCAGTGTTTTAGAAAAAAAGAGAGGTACCACTCTCTCCATTTTAGGTACAGGCCAGCTCAGGCACAAAACAGTGAATCACCTCAAGTTAGATATATAAGAGCAGCAGCAACCTTGCAAGTGCTGAGTCTACTGAAAAGTCAAATATTGAAAATCTGGTGTCTGCACTATACATAAGAAATTATTTTATTATCCTGTAGCTTTATAAAGAGAGATGACACATTAAATCAGGTGTATTTTAGAAAGGAGGTGGTTTCTCAGGTAGTTTTAGAGGAGAGAATACCTAGCTTCTTTCTGCCAACCAAAAAAAAAAAAATTAAAAAAATGAACAGCAGCTCTGTTTTATACAGGCTCCAAAAACAGCAGAGATGACAAATGCTACAATTTTCCAGTATGTTGCTTCATCAAGAAAATATCTTAAAGTGTGGTGTAATTGCTGTATGTGAGAATGAACTGGTGGCCCTGTTCATTTGTCCCCCGTCACCATCATCCTGATTTGCAGTGAGCAACAGGGTTATTCACATGCTTAGATTACACACATGCTTCGGTGCTCTGCTGGATCAAGGCCTAATTGACACCCTAATTGACAGGCTCAGTTGAGAGACTGAAGACTAAATTGGGCTTGGAAGCTGAAACGTGATGTATGTTTTTACCCTCAGAGGTGGTTTGTCCAGGCTGTCTTTGAGATGTGTTACCAAATAATATGTTCCACCTTCTGCTGTAGCTTTTGTTGTGTTTCTTTTGTGGCTAGATAGAGGACTTCAGCTGCTCGGCAAAAAAAAACCCCAAATAAATATGTTAGTCCACACTAATGATATGTTGAATGCTAAATTGAAACAAACAATTTTATCTTTGGTCGTTCTAAAAGAACAAGTTTGTTAAAAGAAATACTAACAGCCATTTATTCAAAACCAGTTGATTAAATGGAAGTGTAACTAATTGTTAGATGTTTGTTTCATGTAGACTCAAAGGTAGAATCACAACAGAAGTAATTAGGGTAATTATTAAGGTCTGTATTTAATTCAAATCCTGAGAGAATATTGCATATTCATTCAAGTGAGCTATATTTCCTATTTAAAAGATAGCAGTTTCTCAAAGCTTTCATTTACAGGTATGTTTTTGGTGGTGTCATTTTATATGGTATCGTGTCATCTTGCTCTCTTTCTACCATGACAGTGTTTGTTATTCATAATGATGGCAATCAAAGGGGAAATGTTACTGGTAATTTCTCTGTGTGCACTTCTAACCACCAAATATTTGTAACAGTCATTTACCTAAGGCATTTGAGAATTCAAAGATAGGGACATGAAGATGAACTTGGCTTGATCTCTCTACTGTGTGCGTTAAGATACTAAAGCTAGGCATTTTTATATACTCCCAAAGAAAATACCTATTTATAGAATAAATGAAAAATTAAGGCAGCACACATACCCTTTTACTGACAATGAAGAGAAATCCAGCTCTGTTTCACATACGGTTTTCTTGTTTTTAAGACTAGTTTTTATAAAATACAAAGAAAATCTACAAAAGAAATGTTTGGGAGCATTTACTGTGGAGAGGTTCTCAAAGGGCTGTTTCAAAATGTAGACAGAAGGTGAATTTTTATCAGAGCATTTTGGAAAAGAAGAAGGGGAGAAAAGAAAAAAAGCTTCATGGATTCAGTTCTTACGTGTTACTAATCCTGCAAGAGACAGAGTGGCAGGATGACTTCCAATATTTGTTGCTGGCAGGTGACACCCAATGTCTTTACAGGGCAATTGGACTGCTGTGGTTCCCTCCTGGATGGATTTGAAGCTTGGATTTAAATCCAGATTCTTGCCTTGGTAAAGCCAGGTGCTCCTCTTGAATTCCTAAAAGGCAAAACTGGTTGATCTGACAGAAAACATTGTTGCTTGTTAAATTAGTAAGTAACTTTTTTTTCCCTTTTTTTTTTTTTTTTTGATCCTGCTGTAATGAAACAAACACAACAGGATCAAAGTTATGTCAGCCAGATTCATTAGACAATACCACTCAAATTATAAGCTACTGGAATATGGTTAATACCACTAGTTCAATAGATGCATACCACACCAGAATTAAAGATAGCAATGACAGCAGATTTGTATTGCCCTTTTCTATTACTGTAAAAGTGCAGTAGTGGTGATAGTAATGCCTAATTAACCTAATTTACTTGTACAACAGCAGCATAAGGCCTTAGTATGCAGCCAGCTATAATGGTCTGATGATGGTCTGCCTTTCTAAGGTACAAACAATCAGTGCAGTATGGAGCTGACCAAACAAGTAAATAGAGAGAAAAAAAGTTGATACAATCATAAAAACAAGGAGTGAACATGTGTTAAAGGTGGTAGCATTACAATTAGCATAATTACAGCTCTGCTGTTAAAGCCATATCTGCATATTCGTTGTAGTTCACATTTTACTCCCTTGGACATAATTTTTTTCTTTTTTGCACCAAATGTGATATCCCTTCTTATTTGTGACCATTTAAGTGCACATTGCTGAATGAGAAATAATGCAGGCTCATTACGGAGCCAGTGGGGACTATTGAGCTAGCGTAGGTGTCTGCTAGAGGAGAGAAAACAAGGGGGTTTTCACTGCTGAAACCTTTTGGTCAAATGACTACCCAAGCATTGTGCTCATGTGTTAGGACTCAGCATTTCGTTGCTTGTCCACATTTCCAGAAGCATCACTAATTAAAGGAAAACTAAAGCTTCCTTTCTCTGCCCCCTACAACTGAGTTAAATAAACCTTGCCCTCTCTGCAGTACTGTTCCATCCTCCTAGCAATGTTCTTCCTCTTTCAAGCTACAGGAGAGCCAGGTAGGACTAGCTCTGCTGATATCAGTAGCAGTTTTCCATCTAGACCCCTGTTTCTCCCACCCCTCCTTCCAAAAAACTGTACACATTTTCCACATATAAAATTACCAATGGCTTTATGAAAAGGTGTTGTGAGAAGCTGCAGGGCAGCAGACCTGAATCCCTGCATCACCATCTTGCAGGAGTGTCAGGATCTTAATCATACAGCTTTAAAGTGTGCCTTTCTGAACCCGTTACTTTAAAAATATACAAAATACTGATTTCAGAAACAAGGCCTCACCTGCCTTATAAGAAAGCCAGACTTGGCTATCTATGCCATATCATGGCACTGTGGCACAGAGGTTTTACAGAGTTATCTAATAAGATCCATGTCTAATGGTAAAGGAGTTATTGGGTCAGATCCGTAATATAAATTGCCTTTGCCTTCAGGCACTTTTGAAATGCGTACACTTTAGAATGGGCAGAGAAAGCATGAAAACTTGCTTTAAATCAGGTGAAATTTTGTAAAACTGTTAATGCTTGTCTTTGATTTCCATTGTGCACCAGCTTGCATCCAAATTAAAGAACATATTAAGGCTTTATCGTCTAATTATTACCTTCTCCACAGTGTTTTTGTTGGGATGGACTGTGCCATTAATATTCCTACAAACCCTCTGCAGGTTATTGCTTAGCATATTTGTACCCCTACATGTAGACTCTTTTTCTTGTCCAATACATCTTATTCAGCAGTAACCGGGAAAACTGTATTCTTGGAAGTCATCAGTTGTATTATACACAGTTTCTCTGCTCCCTCTCTCCACCTCAGTTTTAAAGTGTACTCACAGTTTGCTGTTGTCTCCCACAATTTTTTCTACTTCCAGAGCAGTATGGGGAGGGGGGGTGATGATGAACACTTCTCTTCCCTGCTGCCTTCCTTTGTGCTATATGGAAAACAAACGGGAGGGTTAAAGCCATATTTCTCACTTTCCAGCAGCTGAGTCCTAGATTCCTTTGCCGAGACTGAACGTAACAGGGTTCATGATGAGTGTTTATTTCTTAGCATAGAGAGTTGCACTAACGTGACACCTTGATTAAGAAATGCCACTGAAAGCCAGGAGAGTTAGATTTTAATCCCATCTCTAACTGTTATTTTCCATTTAATTTGGATGAGAGTTCTGAAATGTGACTGTTGGTTTTGTTTAGAAATCTTACCAACACTTGAATGAGTCTTCTGGGAGGGTGTTCTGGGGAGTTCTGTTGCCAAGCTATCTGAATGTAGCTTATGTTAGCCAGTGTTCAAAAACCAGTTCTCCAAACAAAATGTACTTTATTAAAGAAAAGATCGTTTTGCTGGTATAACTGTGTCTATGCGTAGAAACAAAATCCTATTCCAGAAGAAGAACTTTAGTTCTTCTCACTTTAGTGTCTGCAGTGTACCGTAAAAATGTATGGTAGCATCCGTCTTCTGAAAACAGGTAGTCTCACTTTGCGTGCACTTCTAAACCTTGGGAAATGTCAGGTGTCATAATTTCCAGCCACCAAAATGATCTCTGTGTCACCAGCATGTTCTGAGTCTAAATGAATTGTTTCTAACGTAGCCTGTAAGTATGTCTTTTTAAGACTCTCTACATTAGTGTTGGTCAAAATTTCCCAAAATTTACAGTTTTCAAAAGTTTGCGGTTAAAATTCCATTTCAATTACAAACCTTTTGAATCTTCTCATGGTGGATAAAATGGTTTTGGCACACCTACTGGTTGGAAGACTGTGTGTTTCTCAAGCTGGTATGGCCAAGATTTAATTAATTTATCTCATCATCTTTTGACAAGAATTTTAATAGGATAACTGTTTTTCTGTGCTTCAAATATGAATTATACATAAGGCCATAACAGGGTCTAAATAAAATGTAGTACTGGCCATTTTTTTAAGTATTTTTGGTAGAATTTACTTGGTTAAAAAAAATTATACTTTCTTTTAATTCAAACAGGATATATGTCATCCTGGCAGCTATAGGATATGAGTGTCATATGGTATTTGTCAAGATCTTCTTTGTCCTCTTTTCCTCTCTCTGTTGAGCGTGCAATTCTTGAATGGAGACGGTAATTGTGCTGTCTGTGTTGGCTTGAGGTAGATGATAAAGGGGTTTTGCTTATATCCACAAAGAATCATCAGCATGGGGGTGATATTCCAGGTGAATTTACACTGAAAGCAATGCTGAACTCTAAATTCTTTAGCAGACTGAAGATTTTTTTTGCAGCAAAACTTCAAGTGCTGGTAAAGCCTAAATGAAAGTGTGGAATTCATTCTTCTCTTATAATGCTAGGGCTAAAATATGAATAAACTGAATAAGTTGGAAAAAAATGTGGCACTGAATCACTAACATGACTTTTCCCATTTAAAGAACCTTTTTGCTGGTGAACAATTACCAAAATTATACATATTCTTTGGCATCTTATTCAATGACAATGTAGAAGGCACCCAAAGCTAATCAGATCTGTCTGTTGCTACCTTTTTAAAAGATCATGTGCATTCACATTCTATGGGATACTGCATAAAAAAAATGTTGTTTGATTAACAATGAATAAAATGCCCACATAAAAATTCCCATGCAGCCTTAAATTCTTAAGAGGGTTTTCTGTGATAAGCAGAGACTCCTGGGGCTGTGCACTGCAACCTTCTGAATAATACCAGCCACCAAACCTCCCTCGTAGTTGCTGGGTTTGTTTCAGAGACATACTGTTCAACTTGCTATACACACACACAGAGACATATGTATATATATCTTATGCGAGTTGCCCAGTTTTGAATTGAAAACTCCAGGCTGTTTCCTAAAGTGAGGATCACGTATAGCGTGATCACTGGGTCACACAGTGAATCTCTAACTCAGTTATTGACGATTATAATGAGAGTAAATATTATGGTTTATTAGGTGCGTAGGCCTAACAGAAACAACACCACTCAGCCTCTGCTCGTGTTTGCCGTTTTCAGTCCCCCGAAAGAGAAAACGTGAATTAAAACTGATGAGAAATGCATTCATTGGGGTATATGTCTCACAGCTGCAATAACGATAATTGGAAGCTTAAACTGTAATCCTGCAAACACTTAAGCGGTGCTTAACTTCAGTGCATGCAGGTTGACTCAAACGCAATTACTCATTTTTTTAAAAGTGCACTTGCTAAAGCATATGATAGAGAGGGGCAGAAACAGGGCTTCATTTAGCAACGATCTGCTGAAACTCTTTGCGAGGAAACAGACCTTATGAATTGCGGTGGACTTCTGCACGATTTTAACACAGCACGTGAATGTGTGAATGCAGCATTCACTTCTCTGCTATTCCTCACAGATGTTGAAATTATTAGTGAAGTAATAGATTGATGTTCAAAAGAGAGTGATATAAATAGCAAAATAGAAAGCACATAGCAAATACCAGTACGTTTAAGCTAATCTGTATATGTGCACCTGTAGTATAGTGGTTTGTCAGTGAAGGGTGTGTTGGATGGATGTAGCTATTAGTGATTGTGCCTGTCATGAGCTCACTCACCCTCAGTAAGCTCCGAGGTTTTTAATGTAATGGTATTATTTAATTTTATTCTTTTAATCTGAAAGAGCGGCCTCAGATCAGTAAGGGGATGGTTTTATCTTAATCATCACTCCTTTCTTCATAAACATGCAGATGTTGAGCCTTCTAGTAACTCTGGTGATGATTTTTTGATGCATGAGGACAATGGAGTGAAGTAGTTTCACCTTAAACACTATTAAAAATGGTAGTCTGGTTATATTAATATCAGAAGGGCATATTATTGCTTGTGCCTTTTAGGAGTTGGGAAAACATCACAGTAGAGCTTGGAGAGAGGTTGCTTTTGTTCTCCTTTTACTCTCTAGTAGCAGTGTAACATCGACAGGAATGTTAGAGGGTGTTTATAGAAATATATATGTGAATATATTTTTCGTAGCTCAACTCTGATCACCAGACTTGGCAGTTTCAGATATCCTGTTTTTTCCTAGTGGGAAGCTCTTAACTAGCATTTCTTCTTCCAGGAAAAACTGATGGAATGTTTTAGGCGTTTATCCTCTATGTATGTAAAAGGTTTTCAGTGTTTTTTTTATGTAGTGTGTATGTATGTATTTTGTAGTGATTGAAACTTTTTCTAATTCAGTGAACTTTTGCCTATCTCTGATATGAAGCACAAATTTGATAGCCTTTGAAATAGAAGGGAAATTGTCTTGGGTTTGTTTTCTTTATTTCTGTACCTGGGATGCCAGAGGAAATGAGTATGTCAGGATTGAGGCTTAGATGCAGAAAAAGCTTGTTAATTGAGAGGTGGGTAGGCAGGAAAAACAATTTTTCCCAGCCTGTGCTTTGAGACCTGGAGATCTTTCTCTGCTTCTCCATCTGGATGCACCTTCCAGCTGTATCACACTCTTTGGGGTAGGTGAGAAGGTGTCACATTTGATGTGAGGTCACATGTTTCTCCTGTTGATCTCAGGTGGCAAAGTGTGACATTGACACTAATGTTACTGTTGGTGTTCTTTTAAACAGGTATTTAGAGAGATTATCTCAGCTCATATCAGTAGCTCATCCCTGTCATGTCCCGGTGATGGGGATCACCACATACTGGTTTTCCATGGAAGGAAGGACAGGCATGCAGCTGGCCAGAAATCACTGCATGGTCTGGATGGGCCTCTATCTGTATGACTTGAGGCACCAGAACTGTATGACACAGTTTGGAGCACTGTCCCACTGGCTGAACAAAGTGAGACACTGCTCTTTTTTTGTGTGTGGAGTCTCCACAGGGTGAGACAGTTTCACACACCTTGAAAAGAAAAAGCTTAGAGCATGCCCGTAGGATATACTGGACAAAGGCATCTTGTTTGTTACGTTCTGCCATCTCTTTGGGATTCAAGGTACTGAGATTCAGGTACTGAGGTACAGACTAGCTAAGGCAAAATACTGGCCTTTATAGAGTAAGTAGTGAGAAAAAAATGGTCACCTTTTGAAATTAAAGTGATCAATGGCTTCAGCAGTTCTGTTGTGCTTTGTCTGGTCTGAAAATATCTCCTTCACACTTAGGCAAGTTTTTGACATATCCCATCCTGATCCCAAATCATTGAAGAGGACAATTAAGAGCTCGGTGAACCATTTTCAGACCTGGAAGCTTCTCACTATGTCTGGGAAGCTTTGTGGTCTGACATAGAAGCAGTGCTTGACTTTGCCCTGTCATCTACTGGGTGCTGTTTGAGGGAAGGCCGACAAAGGGGCAGCATCAGGAGCTCTCCTCATCGGTGAGAAGTCTACAGGGCAGAGCTGGGAGGCACAAGTTCCCTCTACTGCCAATGGTCAGAAATAGGCACTGCTGTAGGACATGAGCTACCCAAACCAGTTTAAATGTTCAGTCATGTTTTGAGTATCTCCAAGGAGGGAAACTCTACAACCTCTCTGGGCTGTCCGCCAAGGATGAGTTGAATTGTGCCCTTAGAAGTACCTGTTCCCCTCCAGTGAATATAAAGGAAACCTAGATGGTGATTCAGATGGAGGCAACTGATTTAGATGTAATAAAGCCTGCCCTTAATGGTCATTTAAACTAGGACTTAGGCAGCATACATATGGCTGCCTAAATTTGGCTCTCTCTCATCATACTCCTTTTCCTTACCTTTGCTTCTCCTTTCTTCTGAGATAATTTTAAGAATGTGTGTAACATACTGCATTATTTTCCAGCCATTTGGTGCAATATCAAAAATTGATTAACCAGTCCAGGTTAACCATGACCTTTCAACAAAAACACAGAATGACTTATTTTAAAGTTGAAAATGGTTAACCTGCTTTTTCTTCTTTGCCACACCAATGTTCTATACCATGATAACTGGTGGATTATTTATGTCTAACTGCTGTCCTTTTTGAGGGAGGCATTTTCCAGCAACAAAAATATGTGTGTATTATGTAGCATATGCACTGAAAATCTGAGATTATGCATGCCATGCCAACCCCAACTGCACAGGGCAGTGCGCTCGGACTTTCTCCCAGAGGGTAGCCCTCAGTGGATGAGCCATGACAGAAAAGAGAATGTCTAAAAGTCAGAGGAATGATAACCCCAGTATGCTGTCCTCTGCTGCATGGAAGGGCTGGGTTTGTCCCCTTCTAGTGCACAAAAAGGAGAAAAGTTTTCCTAGTACAAAAGCTAAAAGACGTTTTTCCTCCGTATGGTGTGGGCCTCTGTTGGGGTTATTTTCTTTCATTTATCTGAGTCTAGCAGAAGTACTTGCATCAAATGTTTTTCTGAAATGCAAACATAAATAGTTAACGTGAAGTAGTGTTACATGCATACCCTTATTAATATACATGTAGTTATGACATAGGATTGTGCATGTAAGAAATTGCTTAGGCATTTAATGTAATATAGAGTGAAAGGCCCCTAAATAGTTGGTGTCATTAGTGTACCTGGAAATCTGGTGCGGAGTTCCTCTATGACAGTATGTGTACAGGTATTCTTTGTTCAGCTTGTTCTTCTAAGATTGACATCTTCGTAAATACTGCATAGAGTAGTATGAATTACTTGCTGTTTGTGTTTATTTCTGTTGCATTACAAGTAGAGTCATGCTCCTTAAACGATCTTGGCATAGTTTCAGGTGAGCTAAGATCCAATAGCTTTTGTCTTTTAGTTAGGGGCATAAGTGTAGAATTACTACCATGACAGTTCTGCAATTTAATTAAAGTAGCAATGGATTTGTATCCAAATCGCTAGTAAAGATTTTCTGAAAACTTTTAGGAATGGGTGATCAAAATGTTTGACACTTGTGTCACTATCATGTGATGTGTATTTGTGTGTGTATACATATGTATATATGCACATACACTATACGTTAACACATAAATAGATGTTTGTGAATATTCATGCTTATAGTGAATCTAAAATGCAGATTCACGCTGATCTAAAAATGTTCAAGAAGACTTCAATATAGGGATTTTTGAATCCTGGAATTATATCTTGTAGTGAACAGGAAATACGATCATTCCTAGTGAGAATCCTTTCCTTGATGAGGTTGTATTTGTATGTGAAGGAGTATTTCTAATACTGTTTCAGATCAAGGCAGAGAAAGGTAGTAGTGTTATAATTACTTTAGTTTGTTTTCCCTGAAAAGAAACACAAAAGGAGAAAGGATACTTGCCAAACTAATATTGGAAGTTTGTAGAAATTAAATCTGATTCAACCATGAGCACATTATGTACTTACCTGATGAGGGAGGAAAATTTTAACACTTGTTGCTCAAGTAGATACATGAGTTTGGGATCTGTTTTCTTTATTTTCTCCTGTTTTTTACCTAGATTTTAATTTAGATGAAGAGGAATGGGAGTGTCTTTGTGGTGTCTGTGTAGCGTATTGATTTCAACGTTGTACTTTAACGGGCTAATTTACCATGCGTATCTTATCTATATGAGTATGTCCTTCATGTCCAGTCTAATAAATGTTAAGTTCCAGGAGTTTTTTAGTGGTACCGGGATGAATCAATCTTTTTATTTTTTATCCCCAGGGCATTCTTCTCTGCATCACAGGGTTGCCCTTTTACCTGTTCAGTGTAATTTAACCTGAGTCAGGAGATCAGTTGAATCTATGTCCAGAAAACAAACAAATCTAAGAAATAAATGGTCCCTCCATCCCTGGGGCTTTAAGAGTTTCAAGCAGGGTCATATTATACAGTATAATATGGCACCATAAAGCAAAGGAAATAAGAGAGTTCATTCTGTCCTCAGTCCCCAGGGACTGACTAGATTCTTAAAATGAGTTTGCTGAATGTCTGTCCAATGAAGTTGCCTTTTTTTATATCTGTCTGTGTTTGATAGTTTTCTAAATGTTATTTTGGTTTCCAGTTACACAAATCTTGATTAATTTGGGGTATGGAAGACAGTAGAGTAAATCCTGAGTTCTTTGCTGTCCTGTGACCACACTCTTAAGCCTCAACGTGCAGCATGGCCCACAAGCAGGCTGATCTCTCTGAACTTTTAGTGTCAGTCAAATAAGGAGGAACCACTGACTTTTATTCTTCATAAAAAACTCGTTCTTAGTATATGCCAGAAGTCTTTAGAAGAAAACATATTTGAAAAGGTGATACTAGCCTTATTTCTAGACAAAATAGTTGCAAATCCCAATTGCTTTCCTTTTGAATTTAACCCTGTTGCCGTTACTCTTCCGAATTAGCCATGCACAATGAAGCACATCTAAGCAAATGTGTTATCGTTGAAAATCTTAACCGTTGCTAATTTGTGGGGTTGGGAATGGGGGAGGGTTACCTATGGATTTATGTGAATTTCAGTCAAGTTTGACATTCAAGTTTATGCTGTTATTTGTAGCAATAACAACAATAGCAATTAGAGTTCAACAGATTTCATCCATAGGTGCCACATTTGCATTTCAAGGGTAATGCATGGTGAATGCAATTTATATAGTCACTCCTCAATGAAAACAGCAGTGGTGGTAGCAGTATTAAAGTGGTTGGTAAGGATGCCTCTGCCCAGGCCACCACATAGCAACTACTATGTTTCTAAGGACAAATAGCTCTTGCCTGCCCTAAGCAACTGGATGAGAACATCAAAACATGCCTTGTGAGAGACCTCTAATACCCATTAGTGTTAGCAACTGTTACCTCAATCATGAATGACACAGCCCTAATTATTAAGGTAATTAGAAGTTATAACACTGGCAATATTAAAGGGAGAACTTCTAAAGCCCATTAACAATGTTACTTTAAGTGATCTGGCTGTGAACTGTTCAAATCTCTAATTACATTATACGTCTGTCTTAAAGGGTGATGTAATTAAGTGATGGGAGAGGGTATGAATATATAGTGACTACTGTGCTATACTTTTTAAGTACTATTTTTGCAGAAACCAGCCTCAGTAATGTCATTATGTCATTTAGGGGTGGGGGTTTTTGCTCAACTGTATACCACATATAGCTAAAAAATATATCCTCAGAATATATAAAAATGATATATCATGGTTTAGTCTAGTGATATTATCAAAATTAGGTTGGATTGGCTATGATATCCATGCATGACAAAGCCATCAGCAACTCATATTTGATGAGTTATCAAAATTCCATGAAGTACACCTCCCACTAGACCAGGTTGCTCAAAGCCCCATCCAGCCTGACCTCGAACACTTCCAGTGATGCGACATCCACAACTTCTCTGGGCAGCCTGTTCCAGTGTCTCGCCACCCTCATTGAGAAAAATTTTCCTTATGTCCAATCTAAGCCTACTCTCTTTTGATTTAAAACATTTACCCCTTGTCCTGTCACTTCAGGCCTTGGTGACAAGTCTCTCTCTATCTTTCTTACAGGTCCCCTATATATATTTGAAGGCCACAATAAGGTCTCCCTGGAGCCTTCTCTTCTCCAGGCTGAACAACCCCAACCCTCAGCCTTTATTCATAGGAGAGGTGCTCCAGCCCTCTGATTATCTTCATGCCCCCCCTCTGGACTTGCTCCAACAGGTCTATGTCCTTCTTATTTGGGGACTCCAGAGCTGGACACAATACTCTGGTGGGGTCTCACCAGAGCAGAGTAGAGAGGGAGAATCACCTCCCTCGACCTGCTGGCCATGCTTCTTTTGATGCAGGCCAGGGTGTGGTTGGCTTTCTGGGCTGCAAGTCTGTATTGCTGGCACTTTTTCATCTGATGCCATCACTTCTTCAGAGCTCCTGTGTGTATAAGGATTACTTGAGAATAAAAGCTTTCTATTCCTACACTGACAGTTTTCAAAGCAAGGCAAGTTCCTTGGTGAACACCCAGATATGCCTTTCAAATGCACACCATGGTATGCACACCATGGTATGCCCCGTGATCTTAATGTTAGGCATACCTATAGACCACTGTCAACAGGCTTTGCATATCCCTGCTGAGTAGAAACGCCAGTAGGGGACAGGACTTGGATGCATCCAGATACCACCCAGTCTGAAACTGGGTATTGCTAGAGCACACAGCCGAACCAAGAGCCAGGAAGTACTGCTCAATGCATTAGCTGAGTTACGAGTTTGGTCTCTTAGACTCTGGTTTTCCAGTGGAGGAGGGACCTACATTTGGGATACTCAGAACTGGAAAGTATTTGTTGGAGATTCCAGACAAGATAGGCCATCGTTGAGTCAGGGAGGTTCCTTCATCACCTTGTTTGTTCCATTTTGTGTCTTCCACCCGCTCTGCTTAGTTGTGGCTGATGACTGATCAGTTTAGGGGTGAGAGGAGGGATGACAGACTGTTTCTCTTTGCCCAGTTAAGCAGTCTGGGAGCTGAGGGTGCTAACTGTGAATCTGGGTGCTTGAGGTCAGATGCATTCCTGGGTAAGAAAGACGTTAGTTGTTTTTGTAAAAACAGCTTAGATAGATGGAGTGAAAAACTGTTAACTCTTGCTGCTGAAAGGTAGAGCTCTTACATCTCTCCAAATTGTGTTGCTAGGTGCATATATTCTATGAATGCAAGCCACAGATGTTGTACATGAATACCTGGTATGAGAGCAGGACTTAAGAAATCATTGATATAGAGCTGGAAATGAGAGAGATTGGAAAGGGGACCAAGGAGCGAGGTCAAAAGACATAAAAATGAGTTAAACATTGGTTAACAGTGGAAACATGAAGCCCAGAGATGAAGAGGAGGGAATGGTCAGCCTGCAGTTTTGTGGGTCTTTCAAGTATTTTTCACTACAGGGGCATTTCCATTGCTATAATGTTTATTTCTTAATCAAGACAAGCACTGCGTCACCAGAGCTCAGCTCTGAGAGAAGCATGGCATTAGCAGAAACAGGTCCTGATACTTGTTTGAAGGACAGAATCTGACAAGAGTTAGTCAACCTGCCAAAAAAAAACATTACAGCCAGTGATACACATGGTGTGTGTATGTGATTGGGAGGTTCTTTTCTGGGTGTCAGTAATCACCAAGTTAAATTTATAGCAAAACTTAGAATTAAAGGAGTTGGACGTGCCACTTCATTTACCCTTTTTTCAGACCTTGATACAAAACCAGATTTTAAAATCTTTAATTTTAACAAATTAAAAAAAAAATGTATATACTTTCCTTTTTCAAAGCACGGTAAAAAAAAAAGAGAACAGAGTTTTGCTCTTTAAAAATAAAAAAAAAGGTCACTGCTAAGCCACACATGGAAAATTCATAGCATGGGTTCCTCAGAAAACTGACAATGTGAAAATGAAGAATTAAAGTGAACTTTTAAGATAATCTTAGCTTTTGCTCTTGCACTAGCAAAAGAGCTGATGTGCACAGAGGCCCTGGTTGGAAATTATCCCTTGTCGGGAAAGCACTCAAGCACTTGCTTAAATGTATTCCTGAATGAGGATATAGAATATACACAACTGTATGTTCATAAATGGTATTTATAACATTTCTCTTAATTGCCACTTCATTAAATCACTGGTGTTACTGGGGTGCAGGAAAAGGTAGAATATGATCCAGTGACTTTGTTTCTTCTTACTGCCTCAAAGAAAGAAACATTTACGGTTGTATTACATGGTAGGTCTTGCTTCATGTGCTGTTTCCTCAAAGCTTTGGAAAAGGCATTTGAGAACATATGATCAAAAATCAGCTGCACAATTTGGGAATCCTGTTTAAGTCACCTCTCTTTTTTTTTAAAAAAGACAGCAATGCATCCACTCCTGGTTTAGTCCCTGTAAGGTGACATAGTAATGCAGCTCTTCACTTGAACTAATAACTCTCTGTTGTCAAGGAGCTTGATGCTGAGCTCTGTTGGCCAGACGATTTCTGGCAGAAGCGTGGGTCAAAAGTTAAAGGCTGAGCACATCTTCGTCCCTCCAGATGTGAGCTGAGTATGAGACACACACCTTCATCCTGCAAAGAAATATTCTCCTCTCAGACACAAAGAACAGATCGTTCCTATCTCAGTTTGAAAGCAGAGAGTTGTATGGCCTTCCATGCCAAAAAGAGAGGAGAGTAAGAAGGAAATTTATCTTCTTTGGGGACTTTAACAGATAATCAATATCGTTGTCGGGATCTAGACAGGGTTGAGTGTAGAGCCCGATCAAGAGGAAGAGAAAGGCAAGTCAAAGTCAGGCAACAGAAGACTAAAGACTAAAGCAAGCATCTAGGCAAGAACTGGAATCAGAAGCCAAGTCAAAGGACAGAAAACTGGATACAGCTGTACCAACCTGAAGGATAAAACAAGAGGAAGGTCAGAGTCGAAGGTCAGAAAGCCAGGGAATTACAATGCAAAGCAGAGTATGGGAAGGGGAGCAAGGCACAAGAGGAGCCAAAGGCAGAATAAGCAGTTAGGGTGTGATTATTCCTTTGACACTCAAGGCAAAGGACCAGCCACACTCAGCTGGTTGTGTTTATCAGGTCTTCAGGGGGTCACAAAGGCTGAAAAGGAGGGGCCTGCCAGGTTCTTCTGGCTGTAGCTGCAGTTGAAAGGTTGAATCAGGAAATTGGTTCTCTCCGCTTTCAGTCAAATATAGGAGTTAAAACACTTCACCCTGCAAGCAGACATTGTTAAACAACTGTTCTGAGGCAAGCAAGGAAAGGGCTGAAAAAACTACCCTGTGCATACGGGCCTGATGTACTTAGCTGCAGATGTGGAGACGTGGATGTTGAAATAAGCAGTGTCCTGACCTTGGTCTCCAGACTTCACAGAACATAGCACTCAGAGACATTTGCATCACTAATAACTATATCCTAAGTATTTCTATGGAAATACACTACAACTGTAGGTACAAAAGAGAGAAAATGGGGTGAGATACCTTGCTCTGGCTGGTTTGAGGATTATGAAAGTAGGTTTTAAGGTTACAGGAAAGGAGATACTTTCAGCGGATGGTATAATGATGTATAGGAAGGTATATATTCATGAAGTGTATTCAATTTTTTTCCGTATATTAGAATATATTTTGAAAGAACAGTCATGCCAAGAAGTTACATTACAGCAATATTGTGATGATGCTTAAATTGTATTTAAATTGATTCTTAAAGTTTGGAGATGATACGGTGATGGATTTTTTTAATTTTTTTTTTTTTTTAGGGAAAAGAACAGCTAGGCTCCCAGATCTCAGCAAAAGTCAAAGGTAGTCAGGCCTTTCATTCTCAGCTCTGTCTTGATCTTCATTGTCTGGGCTGATCCTGAGAGGGGCTCCGCATGACCTTACAATTTAAGTTTTTCCTTGCCTTCTGTACACATTAGAGTACAATACCCAGTTTCATGATCACTTACCTAATTTCAAATCCTCAAATCTCATATCCTCAATATAAACAATATTATTTCTATGAACACCCTTAATAGTAGATTGAAATGCTTGAGCGTTATATGTTGTGCTTACAAGTGGAGAGAAACATGAACATTACGAGTGATGTAGGTTTTTTTAATTGAGGCTTCTTGAATATGCTCAGAACATATTACAGGAGGTTCACTAAGCCCCAAATCCTTGGTTTTCTACTGGTCTGGCAAGTCATTTCATTACCAGCCTCAGCCCTGTTTTTTTTCTCTAGACAAGAAGTGGGAGATCATGGAACACAAAGCATGACTAGATGCTGCTGTTTATTCTTTGAAGTTTGCTCAGGCACTTTTCTAACTGAGAATTCAAATTCCTGTGGTCACATACATAGTTCATGCACTGCACTTCTGTCTCCTGATAAGAAGGAAGGAATTGGGAAAAGGTGAACTTCCACTTACTCAGAACTCACTTCTAGCAAATATTCTTCAATATATATTTAAACAGTCCTGTTTGGTTAATATTCTTACCGATAAACTTAATTATTTTTTTATTTTTAGAAGAAAAATTACATAAGCCTAAAATAATAAAAAATAAGACTCCTTAAAATGTGAATATTTGTTGGCATCCTCTTTAGGTATGGTGTTTAGTTTTCATTATTATCCCATTGCTAGCAAGCATGCAAACTTTGGGACTACAAACTTTGAAGTGAGAAAAGTTTTCTGTTAAAGCGGTATCTGTCAGACAGAGCCCACGGTCTGGTGTGTTTTCTGGGCAGGTGTGCTCGGATGGACCAGTCTGCACAGTGCATTGTGGCCAGATTCATCTAGTGAGTCACAATCTTTTATATACATACCACTGACTCCCAATTTTGATTTATGTGACTCTGACTCCCATTTTTCCTTAAACAGAGCTCTGTGATATCCAACACAATATAAACTGCTTCTTTGAGCCACCGTAAAAGCAACTTGAACTACTTCATGTAGATGTTGTCCTTGTATGTTTTATTTTATTAGAATTTTAGATAAGTTTAATATTAAACATTTATCAGAAGACCACACAGTTTACATTAAAAGTATATCCTCTTACTAAGACCTCCATTCACCTGAAGAGTTCTGATAACACATAGAAACCACTCGAGTTCCATTTTTGTTTGGTTATTACAATATCAGATCCTCAGTTGAACCAAACCTGCTTCTGCATTATCCCATATTAAATTTTTAAGCTCCCAGCTTAATATTGTTCCTTCTTACTATTCATCAAGTAGATAACTGAAGAAGCGTTCCCATTTTTATTGTGATTTATATGCACTTTAAATGCTTCAATCTGTTTTCTCTTAAAGTTTCCTGAAATGCTGTTGAAAGCTAATTGAAATTCACTCACTGAAGGCACTGTGTTGAACTGCCTTCACTTTCTGCCTATGCCATGTGTTGCTTTCCTTTTTAAATCACTGCACCAAACTTTGTTGGGGCTCATCTGCACAATAAACTGGCAAATCCCAGAGAAGTAAGGAAAGGAGATGCAGATCATCTAATGGAGCACAACAAGCTCTCTTCTTGCTCAGAGATCACCTTAACTGTTTCCCTTGCTGCCATACATTACAAGTGGTAGCCTTGGCTCTGGCCTTCTGCCATTCTTTTGCACACACTGCTTTACCGTGTCAGGTTCTTTGTTGGTTTTTTTTTTATTATTATTATTTTGCCTATAATTAGTAGTTGCAGACATTTTCTGTAGTCATTGGTTGTGCTGCGAAAGTGTAATTTGGTGAAGGGGCATTTGCACAAAAGAGAAAATGGAAGGCTGATTTCAGTAGTAGGGGGCCGAGTGATTATGAGGCAGAAAGAGTTTATGTCAGTTCCAAAGCAGTGTTAGGTCTACCGACAAAAAAAAAGACTTTTATTCCAGAATAGTGTCTGTGCAGGAACACAGAGAGTTACACAAGCGGTAGCTGCTGCAGCATTATAATTATACTGCCATAGTTCTGCCAGTTAATTTCCTCACATGGACAAACCCTCAATTTTTTACTTGCAAGGTCTCACCAAGAATTCTTATTCTGGACTACCTTCACAAGTTCCTGGCCTCTTTTTAAAAATATAATGATTTTTAAAACTTCCGATGTTGGGAAAGCTGTGAAGTCTCTCCTGGACACCACAATGTCTTTGAAGCACTTTGTGGATTTTATAATGTCCAAAAAACACCCTCTGGGTAGCATTTTGTCATTTACATGCTGTGCAGATGTTATAAACCCCTGAGATGTATGGATGGACCTGACAGCATTAATGACAGCAGCAAGTCCTCATTCCAAAAATGAGTATAGATGCTAATTGCTCTTTGGGCATTAGGCCCTTTAAAGTAACAGAGTGTGGGGTTTGCAACAACAAAATGAAGGTGTGAGTTAAGAGTGTGGGTCTGGAGGCTGAAACAATGGAGAACCAGACTGGCAGTTTCTTGAAAAAACAACATTAGTCTATATTGTAAGGAATATTGCACTAATTCCTTCCTCAGCCTGAAGAAAAGAGAGTAATAGAAGAGTACCACATTACCATTCTTTTATTGACACAGGATCTACTGTTCTTCCAGAGGAGAACACTTGACCCGTGAAGGAGTGAGCTGTCTCTCATGCAAACCACTGGTTAAGAGACTGACAATATTGATGCAGTTATCCAAATGAGTACGTCTGACTTAGGTAGTGGTAGGCTATACCTGGAATCATTGGAGGAGGACATCTTTACCAGGAGTGTACGCAATCTTCATAATGAATCTATGCATTCATTTATGTTAAAGGAGAAGCTGCTCCCCAAGCACTCACACGCCATTCAAGGAGTCGCACACATGCCACCCAAGTCTTTCACTTCTGGGACCTGGGTCCCTTTGCAGTAGATGACCCCAGTGAGCCAACGGGTGCCCCTTTCCACTCCTCACACACACACACACACTTACCTTCAGTCATGCTCCCTCCTTCTTCAATTTTGACCCTAGGGTTCTCGCAGCAGAGCCTCAGGCATCTGATTTGATAAAAATAAATTATTTAATTGGAAGGTACAGCAGCAGGGTCAGCTAGCTGGGTACCCCCTGAGAGGCACCTCAAACAAAGAAATCTCTGGTCAGTTATACTCTTGCAATCTCCACATGGTCTCTTCACGGTCTCTTCACACATCCTTTAGTCCAATGGTGATTTTTTGGTTTGGGGTCTTCTAACACCTCATTGGATTATTTCTGCTTGTACACCTAGAACTGCACCAGCTTCAATCCATGATCCCCAAAGAAGGGCTGAGGACACACAGGTCTTTAGGAAAGATAATCTGTTTTAATAACGTTGCTGTTATTATGCTGAAATAAGCTCTGTCAGGTGCCCTGACTTTGAAGTCTGGTTTACATGTTGTAGTCAAAAGGTTTTGCTCTGTATCTCCTTTGTTGGGTGAGCAGAGGGTATATCCCCAACTGTTCTGTCTGATTATTCTGGGTAAAATTTGGAACAATTTAAGTTATTTTGTAATTTGTGTGTCACAAAGTAGAAACTGGGCATTTGGCAGGGGGGAATATGGTTTTCCATTGTAAATTTGTAGATAACAAAGTCAGAGTGACCACTGCAGTTGCTCACTGCCTTGGAACAGATCACAGAATGTCCTGGGGTCCTGTTCCCTGTTTGACCAACATCCACTCTGTTTAAAATTGCCAGTTTTGGACAACCTGTCACAATCTCTTAGCAAATGGGATATCCTCATCTGCTTCGCTTCATTGAAAGGAGATAAAAAAGGACTTCATTTTGAGGGTTGTAGACCTGCTGAAAACACTGGTGTTTTCTATATTTAACAGTAGTGTTGGGAGGAAGGTTGATTTTCTTTCTTACGGTTTTGCCAGGGGGAGGGGAGACGGGGTTGCATAAACAGCACAAATAGGAAACTACTTATTTTTTAAGTTCTGGTTTCAGACCCACAACTCATTGATTTAGTGGGAGTTGTAGTGCCAGAGCTAAAGCTCGAGTTTGACAGTTTGCATGTATTTTACTTGCAGTCAGTGTTCCAGATAAAGACTTCTGGGAAGACAAAAAAATCCCACAGTGTGGTGTAAAGCTGACAAAACAAGAGAAAATGAGAGGAGAATAATATCAGAGCTCATAGGCATCCAGTTCTAACAGCTCTGCTCCTAACACTTTCTTCCTTCATTTAAGCTTCCAGTAAAGTCTCCCTGTGTTTACCTCTAATTTAAGAAACTGTCCCTTAATCCCATCCCTTCCTATTCTCTGTCATCCTCTTGTTACTTCCTTCCCCTTATCTTTTAAAAGCTCGCTCACTCGCTCTCCACTCCCACCCTGGCTTATTTCTTCCATATTAATAATAATCTTAGTACTGAGCACTTATATCGCTCTCTACATGTTCAAAGTGCTGTACAAACCTTAGCTAATTAATCCTCACAACACACTCCCCTCCCTCTGTAAGATAGGTAAGTATTATTATCTCAGTTTTACAGATGGGGAAATTGTCGCAATGACTCAGTGGCAGAGACACAGGCACAGTAACCTTGTTCTTGCAACCTCTATTTTGAAAATACCTTCTCCAACCCTGCTTGCCTCTCTCTATAAATACCTTCTCATCTCCTTTGTCTCCTAAATCGTCAAGACAAATCCGCTGCCTACTCCTGCCGCCACAGCTCCCTTCATTGTTGCCACCTCTTTCGCTCCCTCAGACATCTCCTGCAGGAGCTTTGCCTGTGCATTGCTCCTCTGGCTCTTTGAATACCTTCCTCTGGCATCTGCAGTTTCCCTCTCACTTCCACCAGGCAAGATGAAAGTAACTCCTCGCCAACCTCACCAGTACACAGATCTTCTTTCTTTCTCCTTGCCTGGCATTCTGTCCTTGTATCACATCAAATTCAAGGAATAGGTGCCTGATATAAGACCTGTCCCACCTGACAGCTTTGTCTCCCCTGAGCCATCTTCCTAAGATCTGGCATTTTGATGCTTAAATAACCTTCTGAAAGGAGGTGTGCTGCTGAATGTGGCCCCAAGAGCAAGTGGATTGGAGAGAGGATATTCTTGAATTTAGGAAAGAAGTGTCCACAGTTACAACTAAGCACATCCAGGATTCAGTTGCCTCTGCTATTCTATGATGTGACTCATCCTTGTTCCTGTATGTTGTAAATGGGTGATCCTTGCTGTCATGGTCCTGTGACTGCAGAATATGCGTGTTACTTGAAACACTGGAACCAACTACTAATTACCAGGTAATATCCTTGATTTGCTCTCGCTGGAGTGGTGCTCTTGGTCTTATCTGACCAACAAGTAGTGATAGGTTTGAGGTGTGGCTAACAGATGATCTTGCTTGGCTGCATCTGTAAGTTTTGTCAGTCTCTTGTTTCAAACCAATTAATTAGACGTGATTACATGAATTTGCTCTTTGAAAGGTTCTGCATAATGTCATGCCCTGTCATGAATAATCTGTTTAATGCATCGGTGCTCATTTTGTCCTTTTCTGTTCTGTCTTATGACATGGTATCATACCTCTGCAGGTGAGCTATCAGTCTCTATGGTGCTCTACTGAGGAATTTTTTTAAGAAGCCTTTGAAGGCTTGTTTTGATGAGACTCCACAGCAAGTTCTTACTCACACTCATACTAATGAGACGCTAAATGCAATGAACTGAACACAAAGGCATACCTCCGTTTTGGTCTTTTATATGCATCAGTGTCATAGAGGTCAGAGACATGGACAAAGAAATTGCTGGCTTCTCGCAGCTAAGTTTTGTTGACCCATACCTACTTATACTGCTGCCTTTTTTATTATTTTATGTTAATTTAGTTTATACATGTGCTATCAGTCCTTTACCTTGTTGTGCATTGGGTCCTCATCTTCTGCAAAGAGTGAGCAAGGAAAATGGCCTACCTCAGCAATGTTCTTTGGGAGTCTTGTCTCAGTATCAAATGTTATTTACTCAGTGGTTGGCTTGATGTCCACAGCTGAGGTGATGGGACCAGTATGTACCTAAATGGCCTGCTTACAGATTTTTTCAGGTCTAATAAGATCTCCGTTGTGCTGGGGGTCTGGGATACAAAACATGGCATCATTACATAATTCTGCATACCTGTTTGTTCTCAAAAACACAGGAAACTTTGCATATCCCCTTCCTATGCTCTGCCCTCCTCCTTCTGCATGAAATGAACGCTAGAGGGTGTAACCCACAAATCTCACACTCTCCCGGGGCCATTCACTGTGGTCAGGATTGGCATCAATTTCCTACATAAGTGGTCATATCAGTTTACCTCCTGTACACTTTTGTGGGTGCTCTTCTTCCTCCTAAGCAGCAGCACCCTCTGTGTAGAGACCTCCATGCTTCACTTCACTTTACCTCCCATACCAAGCTACCTTGAAATCTAACTTCACCTCTCTCCTCTTCCCTACCCTAGCCTAGTTTCTAACTCTAACTCTTCTCAATAAAATGGAAGCCAGCTGCTTAAGCTAACAAGTAGCTGGGTTGTTTGCTTGAGGGGTGAGGGCTGTTTTTCCTAAGGACCATAGGTTATTCATTGGCCTTAGAGCCTCTTAAACCTGCAGCTGGAAGACTCTGCATTATTATCTGGGAGCTGGGGCAATCGTTTGTGGCTCTGGGAGGTTGTTGTGCCCAGTCAGTAGCAAGTGCAAAGATCCTTGGTCTTTTCTAAGCCTGCTTCTGACCTCAACATTCAATATATTCATTGTGCTCTCTGACTACTCTGTGGAAAAACCTTAATATGAAAAGAGCAATCAGGAATCAAACGAGCTCAGCACAAGGCCCAGGGAGAGAGAATGCTACAAGCGTTTGAACGCTGGCTCTGACACCGGCCCCCGTGCCTTTAGCCACTTCAATTGATTATTTTTTTTTATTTTTTTTTTTGCCTTTCTTTCCTACCTACCGGAGAATAATGAACAGCACTGTGGCATTAGCCTATGTGTATGTGCTTACTCATACCTATTTACCATGAGTATAATTAGTGCTGTCTGCTAGAGTGGGTCCAGGGCCTTCTAGCTGCTCATTCAGCTAGGCGGCTGTCAAAACCTGTTAGAAAACAATGACTGGGTGAAACCTGTTCATTGCTGGGATTTTTTTCAATTGTGTTTTCACAAGGAATTTTATTCAGTGTTTCACTGAAAAGCTGTGTTCTCTAAAGCAGAGTTTTATGGGAAATTTAGATTATCTCTAAAATTTTTCCCATTTCCAATGCGTATTTTCCTATTTTGAGATTCCTTTTTTATTTCCATTTTCTGAATTCCAATACTATTTGTTTTTCCTATGAAAAGTGTTGGTTTCAGGAAAGCCCACTTTTAAGGGAATCTCTTTTTTTTTCTTTTAAATTCAAACATTACTACAGTTCTTTCTAGTTATCTCTTTAAAATGATAGCAAGTTCTATCGGGCCCTCACATGAACAGGAAGGATCAGATCTTTAAAAATACTCGTTTATGTTTTTGAAGATGCTCCAAGATGTCTTTGCTATAAAAGAACAGTCTTGCTATATCTCCTTATTCCATCTTCCTTTTGGAGCAGACCTGGAATGAGGGTACCGTGCAGCCCTCTGGACAGCTTTGGCATTGATACTTTGGTGGAGGTCCGAGGTGCTACTTCAGGGAAGTAGACAGGCAGGTGCTCCATGTTGAAGTTAGGTCTCTCAGAGTTAAGATGAAGGCTTTAAACTGTCCAGCTCACCTCCTGGCAGCAGCAAAGGTGCAGCCACACTGGCTGCAACTGCTCAGGACTGTGCTTTTCACTTGGATGTTTGCTCTGTTATTGCAAACCATGTTACTAGCTCTTCCTTGCTCTTGGGGCCAGTTTGTGGTGTTTGTGTGTGTTGCAGTCAGACTTCAGCCTTCCTATAATCATGCTCTCAATACCCACTGCCCCAGAGCTCAGCTTCTGAGCCAGTCCAACTTCAAGCTTCCTGGTGTGGTGGTACTGACACAGCCCTTGCTCCCAGAGCAATGCTCAGGGTGCTCCTTGGTACAGTTTCCTCGTGTACAGTATGGCCATGAGGACCCATCAAATTTTTTCCAAGCCATGTTCATGGCTTTGCTGGATCAGAGCTAAATATTTAGTAAATTCCACTATGAAATAACAAGGAGAAGCACATGCTTTCAGGCCTGCTACAGGTTACCTGCTTTTAAAGAATAATGACAGTAACTGTATCTCCTTATTCCATCCAGTATTTGATCAGGGTGTCTAAGTGCCACATCCATTGCTGGTGTTTATTCTGATTTCTTATCCCCAGTACTTACTTCTCAAAGCATTGAAAGTTGCAGTAGTAAAGGATTTTGGTTTGTGCCAGCTTCTTGTATAGCAGAAATCATTTTCTACATAATTTGCTAGCAAAGTAGAAAGTCTCTACAATTTTTAGAGAGTAAAATTTCTCTAAAAAGTGACCAAAACATTAACATTTAATTCAGAGAATTTGTTAGCCTGACTAAGCTGCCTTTCAGACTACAAATTTATGTTTAAATAGGAAACAAAGGGGGAAAACAGTGTAGAGAGGTCAGTGCTTTGTATCTAATATGCTTTTGCAGCTTACTTTTGTCCTAGTAAGCAGATGCTTTGAAAACTGTTCAGCTGCAGTTCAGACAAAGGTCAATATCAGGCCAATCAATATATCATACAAAGCTCCAAATCAATATCCTATGAAGGGAGACTCAGCACCTTCTGCCTAAAAAAGTGTCTAAAATAGAACTTATTTCTCAGACTCAAACTGTCCTGGGGGATTTCCTTCTTTGTGTTCCCACTGGAGGAACCCATCATGATATTGCAGTAATTGGTAATCTTTCAACCACCAATCTATGTACTGGATTTTGTGATTTAAGAGAGCATATTGATAACCAGCCTTTGCTTTTTTGTACATAAATGTTAGGGTACCAGGCTTATATTTTCCACATAAAAGATCAGCAACTTTATTACCCGCGAAAGGTGGTTATTAGGGTCTAAGACTAGAATTCATCATAGTAAGTATGGTTATTTACTTTATACATTTATGCAGTATATCAGCCACAGCTTTGACAGTGCTCTGCAATTTTTTTTCATGCACAGGCATTCAAATCCAAGAAATATATTCATACCTGCTGTCAACAAGTGCAACTCCCTTGGAAAGCTCTGAGCCAATTTCAGCAGTGACGTGAACGGCAGCATAAATTTTAGGTCTAAATTGGTCAGAAAATATGTGAAAGTGGGCATAATTTGCATGCTGAGGACTGAAAGAGGAAAAGTAGCTAGCAAAAAAGAGTGCAATTAAGTGGGGGGGGGGAACAGAGGATCTACTGGCATGAGTGTAGTGCATCAAATTTGGTTCTGAATTCAGACAACTACAAGCAAATGTAAATGTTATACTTAATGCAACTAGCTATTTATAGTGGAGTGAACACACTTTCTCTGCCTGTTATGCTCATTTCTATGCTAAAAGATGGACTAGAGTATGTCATGCCTAGGCTGGCAAACATCCAGCACATACCTGTATGTATGTACTGAATATATGTTTCCCAGTTCCCCAGTATAATCACAAATACACTGACAATGGACAGGAAATTTTGGGAAAGTAAAAGAAAAAAAAATATCTTCATTGCTTTGAATATGTTTCAGAGGTCTTTTGCTTAAAGCAGCCTTTCTTGTATTCCAGGCTGCTGTGATAGATCATGGAAGGTGAGGGATATTTGTCACAGAAACATCACTTCTTTGCTACCTGCTGAGGGGAAATGGCTAAGAACTGTGCAATGAAATGAAGGCAGTATTCAGACTTCCAACAGGAGCTGCTCAGCTTGGGTGCTGCTGTGCTTCCAGGCAGCCCCTGGCCCAGCAGGACGATTCAGTGCATCTGAGGTAGACATCTCAATTCCAAATACGGTGGGTGGGAAAAGGTGGCCACCTCTGAAATCATTCAAAGTGGCTAGGACCCTATTTCTCTCCACTGACTGAGCAGGTCACTGTAGCTCCCACCTACCAATCACCTGGGAAACCTCTCAGTTTAGATCTGAACGAGTGTTGAACCTCAGTCACCTTCATCCACTTGAAATCCAGAGCACTGAGTCCTCTCTTGAGAGCAAGCAGCTAATGATGGAGGAGGAAGAGGCAGCAGCCACTTCAAAATAACTTCATTGTTTGAACACTCTTACAAGAAGTGGGAAACATGGATTCTAAGCCTTTCTCAGACTGAAGGGGTTTGAACCGCAATTCCCTTTTCCTCGGAGCTTATCCTACCCATCAAGCTAGAGAAGTTCTTCATTCTGCTCACCATGCAAGGCCACAGAGCAGAGAGAGAATAGGTAAGAGGGAGCTTGATTTTGCAGCCCATTGGTGAGGGCAAGCATGAGAGAGTCCTGAGGCTTGGTCCCAGCTGTCAATGTTGTGTAAGTATTCTTTACTGTTAATTTTTAATACAGGCACTCATACAGTCAAGCAGCCATGGCTCACACACTGTAGTGACTGTAGTGTTTAATTCTGCCTGAATTTGTATTAAGCACCAAACACATGTGAACCAGATACTGCCCTAAGCCCTGAATTTATCACACCCAATGATAAGCATCGAACTGAGGCTGTAGCAGCATAGTTGCTAATTAGGAGCAGAGTTGTTCAAGGCCTTCTGCAAAGGTAATTGAGAGAGAAACGAAAACTCCAGAGGAAAAGTGAGTCTATTCTCCATCTGAATCACATTCTGGAAGTGTCTGTTCTTCTCTGTTGATTACAAAGGGAGCCTAGGATGGTAATGTTCCCCAAATGTTCCCTCTCGGTTGAATTTAGCATGGCCAAATTGCAAAAATATAATTTCTTTCTCCAGTTGTTTTGCATTTTATTGCAGTTAGTTTCCTTTGTGTACACCTCACGGAATCACAGAATCTTCATGCTTGGAAAGGGGCCTTTGAGATCATGGAGTCCAACCATAATCAAAAAAAAAAAAAAACCAAAAAACCAAAACAAAACAAAAACCCATCACCACATACCGACAACACCATAGCCAAAAAAACCTCACCATAACAACAACCACCACACCCAACAATCTGATACTAGAGCATGCCTTGAAGTGCCACATCTACAAGTGTCTTAAATACCTCCAGGGATGGTGACTCCACAACTCCCTGGGCAGACTGTTCCACTACCTGACCACCCTCTCAGTAAAGTAATTCTTCCTTATGTCTAATCTAAACGTTCCTTGCTGCAACTTCAGACCATTTCCTCTGGTCCTGTCATTATTCACTTGGGAGAAGAGGCCAGCACCCACTTCTCTACAACCTCCTTTCAGGTAGTTGTAGAGGACAGTGAGGTCTCCCCTCAGTCTCCTCTTTTCAAGACTAACCATGCCCAGTTCTCTCAGCCTCTCCTCATAGGACTTCTTCTCTAGACCCCTCACCAGCTTGGTGGCTCTCCTCTGCACACACTCCAGCACTTCAAGAGTGGTGTGTACCTCTGGAAAGGGATACAGTGGAATTGTCTAGATACAACCTAAGTGCCAAGACTGCTACCTAGCACCACCCTTTCAGGGTAATGCATGAGAGGTTTTAAACCTTCTCTTTGCCCCAGGGAATTTGTGGACAGCAAAGCTCTCACTCTTTCATGAAACCAGCACACGAAGAACAAATCCCATTGGAAAGATATGATGCATAGCCAGTCCTGTAATGTCAGTCAGCTAATCTGCCTGCTTTTATATCATTAAATGCATCTCCATCAAAGCATTGTGCATTTTCAAAACATAAAATGCACTTATAATGCCCTTTTTTTTCACCTGAGAAGATTTTCATTATTCCAAACATTGGCTCTCCTAACAAATGAGAAGTCCTAGAAAGGTAGCAACAAGGCATGCAACGCTACTGGATGCCAGTGTAGCCTGTGGAGTGGTGTGTAGTGGAGGACCACAGAAATCCCTATTGAGGTCCTGTCTTAGGTATTTTCAGTATTTTATGACTTAGAAGAAACAAAACTTGTCTTATTAATGTGCTCCTTTAAGAAAGGTTTTCAATACCAGACAGGAAGACAGGCTCTTCTCAGTGACAGGCAATGATAGGACAAGGGGCAATGGGTACAAGTTGGAACACAAGAGGTTCCACTTAAATATGAGGAAAAACTTTTTCACAGTGAGGGTAACAGAACACTGGAACCAGCTGCCCAGAGAGGTTGTGGAATCTCCATCTCTGGAGACATTCAAAACTCGTCTGGACGCATTCCTGTGTGACCTGATCTAGGTGTTCCTGCTCCTGCAAGGGGATTGGACTAGATGATCTTTCAAGGTCCCTTCCAATCCTTGATATTCTGTGATTCTGTGAAGAAACTCATTACTGTAAGAGTAAAAACTGGTAGAGTAGTATTTAGCCAAAAACATAGAGAAAAAATACCCTCAAGAGCAGGTAATTCTGTATTACAGACTGAGCCCTGTGGATAATTCTGGGACCATAAGAACTTTTATGGCAAACAGTGCATCTTCCTGTATGCTTCAGAAAATCCTTGTTTCTGGCTAGAGCCTCGTGTCATTATTATAATAGTAATGACAGCAAAACCAAAATTAGACCTCTATAGATTATTTTCATTTTTTTCAGAAATGAGCCTTTTAGGAGCTTTGACTGGAGGAACAACATTTATAGCTGTAATCCAGTATATATATATACAACTAGGCACTGTCCCAAACTAATAACTTTTCAAAATCGTACAGGTGTCTACAGCCCTCACCACTGGTATAGCTGGCCTATCCTTCCACCAGTGGAGCTGGAATGAAAGTCTGGTTCTGCAGGGGTATTTTCCTTTTTCCTAAATAATAATGGAAATAACAGTTGTAGAGGAAATGGTGTTTGATGGTGAAGACCACATTAAATTGGGATTAGCCAGCTTCAGCCAACTAGTAAAGACAGTGAGAAGGCTTGCCATTTCTGTTTGGAGAAGGCTTTTAGTAATAACATCACAAAAATGACTCATCAGCTTTTATATCTCTCTGTGCAGTGTTTTTCACCTTTCTCCTTCAAAGGGGATGTTAACCTGTTAGTGAGAAACAAATAAAAGTTATGTGCCTTGAGTTCTCTGATGGTGTCCACATATTCATCACTATCTTTCATGATCCTGTCATCCAGAGTAAACTATGCATAGCTTTTTGCCCTAGGTCTAGGGCAAATTCTGGAGGAGCTGATTGTGACCAAACTCCCTTCAGATAGTCTGCCACGTACAAGCACTTTTACTACAGTG
The DNA here is from genome assembly GCA_013400055.1 of Nycticryphes semicollaris. Classification (NCBI taxonomy): domain Eukaryota; kingdom Metazoa; phylum Chordata; class Aves; order Charadriiformes; family Rostratulidae; genus Nycticryphes; species Nycticryphes semicollaris. The sequence goes on from VXBJ01002286.1 coordinate 501,412, forward strand.
TGAACACAAAATTTGAGGGTTTTTTTCATCTTCTGTGTCTTTGGGATTTAGGACTTGTGCTTTCAACAGATTTTCCTAGAATGATCCATCCCTTTGTAATATTCAGATGAGATGTCAGTATATCTTCACAAAATAATTCACAGAACTTGAAGGTGAACCATCCTTTTTGCTGATCAGTTCAAGAGCCACAGAATGGTGTTAGCCTGCTCCTATCACTGTATCGGTTGACTTTACTCCAAAAATAAGTAGCCCTGATTGGAGAGAAAGGTACAAGGGAAGAAGCAAGGATATACTTATTTAATCTATAACACAGATACCTCTTGTGTTATATAAAGAAAGCACAGTCCCTCTCTTTGATTTTCCATAAACCTCTTCTCCTATTTTTCCTTTAAAACCCTTCAAAATTATGACAGTAAAAAACTAGGGCAAATGTGTTCCCTCCTCTACTATGTAACTGAAATGTGAGTTTGAACAATTACTTGTATTAATCACTGCAGGTTAAATCTACCAGCCTTGTCAGAAATCTCAAATAGAGAAGCAGCACAGGTACCAACTGAACCCTATTCTAAATGGGGAGTGTCTCACCAGGGCACAGCCTTCCCCTCATTTGAGATCTTTTCCATACTGGTAGTGGTGATTTTGCCTATGGATTCTGGCAGCTTCCCTTCTCATCATTTTGTCGTGCCAGTGTGTTATGGGAATGTTTATTTTCATTTAGCAGTTCTTTTTTCCTGCTACCAATTTTCTGAATGTTTCACCAGCATTATGTAGTAATTACCACATCACCTTTTGTGTGGAGTGTGGAAAAGATTACTTTTTAACCGATAGAATCAGTTCAGGAAGAGACTCCTTCTCTTTCTAAAACTAGCTATTCCAAAAAAAAAGTATACTGAAGTTATCAATAATTTAATAATCTCTGTGCTAATTCAGTCTGCGGTTTCATCTTTATTATTATTGCCATTACTGATGTTATTAATCACTACAGTTGCTTTCCGCTGCTTTCTTTACTCTACTTAGGTGCTGTTGCCTCTTGTATCTCTGTGAAGAAGCTTTGCTCTCCCCACCCCATAAAACTCAGTGTCTCTGCCTACCCTACCCTAAGCAATACAGCACTGGACCTCCTGCCAGCTTTCCATCCATAGCCTGGGGATGCCAGCAGGGCCGTGTCCAGCCGGGTGCGCTCAGACACGGAGGATGCTGTGGGGGAAGCCAAGAGCTGGTTCCTGCTGTGTTTGCAGGTTTCAGGAATAAGAGAGTGGGCAGGGTTCTGCCAGCAGCCTCAAGATCCCCATAGAGGCTGTAAAATCCTAAAGCCACTGATGTGCTCATTGGTGTCAGGATTTAATCCAAAGTCTTTCTCCTGCTGTAAAAGCCGGGGTGGATTCCACACAGCAGTTGTGAAGGCAGAGGTCTGTACTTAGACAGGAGCTGCCACATGATGCTTCCTATTCAGAAATTCTGGCTTTTTATAATGTATGGATTTTTTTCAGGCACGAGGTCACTCCCACACCTCTTCTGTCACAGTCTGTTCTCTCAGTATGGCTATGTGCATGACAAACAATGTCTCATTGTTTTGTGACTCCACCGTGCTTCAGTAACGCAGATTATAGGTTCTCCTCCAATGCCTGGCAACCTGGGTTTTGTTTCGAGGCCTCCTGTAATGGTGCATAGACATTTGCAGGAATTTTATCTTTATCTACATACCAGTGTTTATTTAGCTCCTTTATTTGATACTATTATTTTTATACAACCTTCCCCCTATGATCTTATCCCTATTGCATGGATTTTAGTTGTTGTATGAGCTTTAGAGATTTACTTTTGTGTTCCACAATCAATTTGTAACTGTTACAGCTTTTATCCTTGGGTGTTACCAATTCTAAAAAGTGCAGTTACCTTTGAATCTCCAACAGATGTCCTAATAGGACCTGAGTGCTTCTCAGCACCTGTTTCTTCCCACTCGTGGTTTAAGTAAACACACATAATAATTAGTTTTCCAAGCCAGTAATCTGGTTTCGTTTCACTTAGGCAAAAATCTACCCCTGCTGTACATGTGTTCTCTTTTAAAGAGGAGCCCAAATACCTTACAAATATAGTTATGTTCTCTTTCTACCTTTTTACCCCCTAAAGTTAGGACTTTGACATCTCCTGTCCTTGCCATCCCATCTCATTTGCCACCTCCCAAATGAGACATAGCTCAAAACAAAATCAACTGCATGTGCTTAAGTAGAAGCAAAGAAAGGGGAACTTTACTTATATAAATTGATGTGACAGTCAGCATACAAAAGTATGACACTTAAGAATTTGTTTGCTAGAGAAAATAAAAAATAATAAATATTCATGCCCCAAGATAGCTCTGGAGAATGAATTGATAGGGAAAAAAAAGGTAAGAGTTGGGTTTTAGTGCATGCTGGAGATCAAAGTCTCATGAATGTTGGTAGTTTGATGGGGTGCTTTCTGTAATTGGTATGCCATTACAGAGTATTAGAGATTTACATTAGCGAGAAGTATGTAGAAAAGAAAGAGGTACTGAAGGGAGGGGGATGAGATATGTTGTTCAGCTGAAGAGAGGCCTAACCTTCTATTTTGTACTTGCAAAAGAGCCTTTTCAAATTTATGATCACAGAATAAATACATTAATATATATCTGAACGCTTGCACTTTCGACTACCTCTTTGCTGATGTCTACAGCCCAGGAAAACAGGCTGGTGCCCAGAATTGAATTTTGAGAGCAAAACATGAACGTTTCAAATGTCCAAACAGCTGAAAATCACAGTGGAAATATATTTTTGTAATAATGCAGATTACAAAGAAGCAAAGCATTTCAGTTCATTCCCCAAATCAAAAGGAGAAGTGCAATAAAACCAGCAGGACATATACACTTCTAAATAAGCATCTACAAAACCTAACTTACAAACAGCTGAAGGTGTTTGAGAGTCTGTGAAATAGATTTATCTTCAATGAAGCCTATTACAAGCTACAGGTAATAGCTTCTTCTCAGTATATATTTTTGAGTCAAAAAGAAAAACAAGTCTAAGGCTTCTGAGGGCTACAGACTTTTGGTCCTTCTCTGGTTGCTTCATGCATCACTGTACAATGTAAGAGCATATTGCATCCTGAGGATTTCTCCTTTTGAGACTACATTGATGCCAATTTAGTAATTCATGCAGCAGATTTGGTCTAGATGCAAGTCACAGGACTTCAGCATTCCTAAAGTTAAGCATGTAATCCTGGTTAGGCATCTTCAATAGTCAGTGAGGAGAAACCACTATCTCCAAATGGTACTTCATCCCTGGTATAGGCGACTCTCTAGTCTCACTGTTGGGAGAAGACTATCCCATGCCATCAATGCACCCTCTGGATGACAGGTTTTGATTAGAGACCATTCATAGAAGTCCATGCACAACTGCTGCCTTCTGTGTAAAACGCGAGTGAAGTGTTTCTGAGCACTCACTTTTCCCAGCAGGAGATTTAGGTTAACCTGTTAGAGCAACAGGTCATCGGGCCATAGTCCACCTTTACAGCTGGGTTGCTCCCAAGGTGCTTTGACTGGCAGAAGAGATGCACCCAAAGAAGGAAAGGAACCTGATCTATCCTGGATATTGCATTTGGAGATTTGATTTCTGTTTCTCCTCTCAGCGAAGTGAAGAGATGGAAGAAATCTTCCAAAGAGTTATGCAGTACAGCAATAACAGCAGCAAACGCTGCTGCAATTTAAAAAAGACAGGGGACTTTGAACAATTTTCAGTTGAAAATTTGATATCTAAGTGCTGCAGAGAAAGAGGAAGTGTATTCTACCAGTGTGGTTGCAGTTTGGACGTTACCTACTTGAATAACTTGACTGTAGTCCTAAGAATTTATTATTATTCCAGCATACACAGGGTTGTTAGTCTTTGTAATCACAATTGATAACTGAATTTAAAAGCCAGGGGGGTGAGGGAGTGGGAGGTGGAGAGGATGGGACGACACAGAATTATGGGGGGAAGAAAGCTACTTTTAAATTGTATTTGCAAGACAAAATTACCAATCCTGCTTGAACACCAGTATCATTTCCCACACGATTCAAAACATACCTTGCTTACTCCACATACTTTGTCCACAATGGGAAGAGATATTGCACTCAATTTGGAGAAATAGTTGGCTGTTAGATTAACTAATTTTAAAGTAAACATAAAGAAATTAATTATTCTTTAATAGCCTTGGCAAGAGCAAACTGAGTCGAAGTTCCCTGCTAATGACTTGGTGTGGCAGCAGCTAGTGGGTGTTGAAAGTTGTTACTCTCTGGTCTTTCCTTGTTCCACCTACATTGCTGCTGGCTTTCCAGCACCAGAGGCTCCTTTGGAGGGATTCATGTCATCTAATTTTAGATGTCCATATCTGAACTTGTTACCCCCAGATTTCTTCATATCCAGTGTAATTCTAGAGAAATGCATTGTAGGCATGTACTTCAGGAAGAAATCCGTCATACCCTGGTAAAAAAACTCTTTCTTTCCACTGACTTCACAGATGGTTCAGATCAGCAGCTCAGATATAGACTTTAAGAACACAAACTTTTGGCAAGGTGCATCCCACTCTGTATATATTTTAAATCACAGAACCATCTGCAACTTGATTCTGATTATCTGAAAATAAGAAAATGCTATGTCATTTTTCAAATTCTTCAATGCAAGTCATCCAAATGGCCATCATTCTTAGGCAGCTCTTTCACTTCCCATCATTGCTTGTAGTACTACTGTTAAATTAAGCCCAGATGTTTCCTTTTCTCTTCATTGACCCTCTAGCAATTACCCTGTTCTCTTTATTACACCTTATTTTAATGTCAACAGTTTTATGCCAGAGCTCAATCATTTGGACACTCGAATGACTTCACAGGAGACTAAGAATGAGACTAAGCTTCCCTTCAATATATTTAAATAGAAATTATAGTAGATAATTAACTTTAAAATACATTTGTATAAGTGGGATTTACTGAGTCCATACACCCAAACCAAGTATAATTAAAGTTATTCCATTCATTACTTGGACTCTTGTTTTCACTTTCTGTGTTCTCTAAGATATGCCATTGATTCTTATAAGATAAGTTTTCAGCTTTTATTTCCAAGCCAGGCCAACAGAAAAAAAAAAAAAAAAGGCACTTATGCCCCTGCTGAGCAAATGCTAACTTGAAATATATATCCTAATGTGGTAAAGCACACACTTAAAGCACTGCCCTTTTATGTGGACATTAGACAAAATATTCTTTAAACATTAAGGCTCAAGTAAGGAAGCAGGAGTGAGATGCCAACTCTGTATCTCATAAACTCACTGCAGAGCTGGGTGGAGGGAAAAAAAAATGAGGGGGCAAAAAAAAACCCAGAAAAAAGTAGGTATGTGAGGTAGAACTGTCACTGTTTGTGACTCTAAGTCTTAACTAATGAGAGTTTGGTTTGTGCTTTTCATGTCGCATGGAGGTATGTGAGTATCTTGTTAGCCACCATAATTAATAGAACTGGGGAGCTTGTTGCTTTGTAGCAAGTAACAGTCCAATGCAGCAGCACCAGAGACAGGGAGGAGGAGAGGTACCACAGCCCTTGCTGTACCTCAGGACCCCGCAGTGCAGAGGGGTGGCAGGGCTGCAGGTTCAACATCTACCCTCCTTTCCACTTTCATAAATCCACCACTGGGGACACCTGGCCAGCACAGCCCATTGCACAGAAAGGGTTAGCTGCAGGCAGCTGTTCAGAGAATTCCCAAATCTCTGATTTAGTGTGATCAATTGCATGATTAGGCTGGATGTTGTGGAGAGCAGTGATTATCTAATGGGGGCACTGTGATCTCTCTTACAAAGAAACTCTGCTGGGGAGGAAAAACTCACATGAGACATCAATATGCATTTATACAAAACACCTCAAGGCACCTGTGCAACCAACAGGCTGTAAGTTAATAGAGCTTTTTCTTTGTTAAGTCAGTGGAAGGACACATGCTTGCATTACATGTGTGTCAGAAAGTGAATCTTAGTGTTAGCGGTGTTCTTTCAGCTAATGCATTTAGCCACACCAATCGCTGAGCTATTCAGGAGGTATCAAGCACAGACATTAAATAGGATTATGCAACAGGCGTCTGCTCTTGCTAATTAAAATGTGGAAAACAGCCAGTATCAAATTGTTTTGCTTAGACAACTCATGGCTTGTTGAGGTAGTTCAGCATGTACTGCGGTGGTTTCACTATTTGATAAGATTTCTAAGATTTCACAATGACCCATGTCATTCTCATATGTAGACTTTAAATAGAGACGATGTCATTTTGCCCACAAAGAAACTTAAAACTTTTTTATTTAATTGGGATTTTTAATAAACTGTCATTTAATTATGCATTTTAGAAAAAAATATTCTTAGGCCCACGCTTTATCAATTATGTTCAGCAGTAGCTTCAGCTACCAATTTCTTGTACATTTCAACTAAATTATGGGACATCAGTGCTTTAAGAAAACTCTTAATTAGTTTAAAAAAAAAAACAACACAACATATTTGAGCTACGTTTTTCCTATTAAATGGACTCACGTGAGTCCTGTAGGTTTTGCTTTCAAAGAGTCCCTTATTCCAACAAAATTTGCTTTTGCAAGAGTGAGTTGTAGGAATGAGTTGTACTGATGTGCTTAGCACATGTCCAGCAGGCAAGATCCAGTCCAGAAAAATAATCATAGAAACCTATAGCCTCTTCCCTGTGACCCACCGGCTTGGCCCAGGGAGGGAGCTGCAGTCTGGATGTTCTGGCAGCTCACGTCCTGTAACCTTCTTTCCCAAGGTCCCCAGCACACACCCCTGCCCTGACATCATGATCAAAAGCTCATCCCTTGCATGCATGTGCTGCACACAGCCCCCACCAGACGCCATATGTATGTGGGAATGTGCAGGTGCCATGCATATGTGCAACATGGTACAGGGACCACCTTCCTTTATGGGTTTTTTGTGAACATTCTCCCACCACCCTGGGTTACTGCAACTGTATCCCTCATTGCAGGCCAACAGCCCTAAATCTAGGTGGTTTAGATGAGGCATACGTGCCACAGCTCTTTGCTGGTACACAGGGATGAGACGGTATGTATGCGTACCTCGGTCCTACCTCTATGATGGAGCTGAGGCATGTCTGGGCTGTGTCTCCAAAGCAAAGAGCTAGAAAAGCTACAGTGTGATACAACTCATGTGGCCCACCATAGCCAAAAGGTTGGGCATCACTTTATTACTGGTTGGAAGCTCAGTATGCGCAATCTCTCAGAGCCTTGTCAGATAAGTGAAACCCTAAAGGAACCCTAGTGTAAAACCACGTGACCATAGGTAAGGTTTTGATCACTACTACAGTTACTTCAGTCACCAGTATAGATCTGGCAGATCTGGTTTTCTCACAGTCGTTTTTGCTGGGCCCCAAATTACTTGTTCCTCTGAAGAAACTGTCCATTGCAATTAGTTTTCTCTCAGGCGTACCAGCCTGTGTCCACCTCAGCATTCAACCAAGATAAGTAGATTCATCTGCTTATTATCATTCATGATTAGACACATCACTGAAACGATAAGCAGGAGCACAGCTAAAAAAATTACATTTATTGTCACCATTATGGTTTAGAGTCAATGCCTGCTACAGATTAAGAGCCTACAGAGCCCCTGCTAGACTTGTATCTGCCCTATCATTCATAGATGGGTTTACATCCTCTTCACATTTGGACAATTATCATTAGCAGCCCAAGTATTAAAAATATTTTTAATGAAATCTTGGATTTCACTGCCAGTTCTGTGGCAGAGTCAATTCAGTGACAAATCTGCAGCCCCTGCAAAGGACTAAAAGGAAGATAGAGTCCTGCAAACTTGGGGGTTAGAAGAAAAGATGGTTTGAATAATGCTTCTAACAAAACAAACTGGGTTTTAAGCAACATAGATTCAGCAGAGTCTTAAAATCAATGAGCAGAAAGCTTTAATAACTTCCTCAACCACTGTTTTCCTCCTTGCATGAGAATGACTCATTAAAAGGACACATCAAATTGCTCTCCATGTCTGTGAAAGCGAACACCAACACAATTGGAGAATTTGCTAAACTGTTACATTGAATGTGATATATAACAAGAGGGCTAGGAGGCTGCTGCATTAACATGTGGGAGATGTTAAGAGAAAAACACAAATGTCGATGTAAGAATGGGGAGGAAATTTGAATTTGCAATTATGCTGTAGATTTTTTTAAACAAACGTTGCAGTTTGTAAAACAGAAAGAAGCCTAGTTTGCTAGTTCGTGCTCCCAATTTTCAATATAATTTTAATGTAAGTATACAGAATGTTTGGTTTCATGCTTTAGGTTTGTTTAGGTTTTGTTGTAGTATTTTTGCCCCCTGTCCTACACAGAGCACTCATGGCATTCATCTATCTCAGCTGTTGTGGGAAACATAACCACATTTTTAGGCCCAAATATAGATACAAAGTGAGGCTTGATGTTTGTGTTCAGTGATTATAGACTGTTAAATATAGAGATATCATAGCAAGGAAGTCCTTTAAATGGAGTGTTATATTAATCACAGAAAACAGCTTCTACCCCTCCATCTGTAGGCAAACCCCTAATAGGGCTAAGAGTGAGAAAACTGGGCTGTAATAAGTGGGAAAACAATCTGCCTCTCTCTCACAAAATTACAAAGTCTCAAAATCACAATGGTCCTTGGTTTTTTTGGCCCAAAAGGGAAGTCCCACCACATCTGGTTATGGGGCAAGGGTAGGAGCATGACAGGTACATCAGGAGTACTGCTACTTGACAGCCCAATGCCATCAGAGAATGCACACCAAAGTGCACGCGTGGTGCTTCTCTGTCCTTTAAAGAACTGCCATCTAAATAATCTAGCAGTGGATCAGTCTGAGTTTTCACTTTCTCAGACCCAAAATATATTTCCCCTTCAAGTATGCAGAACTGATATAAAATACAGCATCATTTCTATGAAAGAATCACAGAGTACTCGCATCGCTCCACAAAATAAAAGGATGAGTATCTCCTAGATTCTGCTCCACTGGCTGCAGAGGGAGATTTTCCCAAGTCCTCCTCCTTGCCACCTGCCCTCTTGGGGACTTTTGGTCAGGGAAAGGTGGATGAGGTCCCAAGGACCTGAAGATAGCTGGAATCAAGAGGAAGTCGTGCAAGGGTCTCTCCTCTTGAGAGCACTGAAACAGTGCTGGAGTGGACGTTATTTCACTCTCCATTAGAAAGGTGTGAACCTTGTGAAACTCAGTGCAGTTATTCCTTATTAGTATGTCTAGCTAGAAGCAGCATTTGAATCAATGTTTTAGCAGAAAAGGCTGTTTACTCTGATAATTAAGGCGAGGCAGCTAGCCTATCAAGAAGTGCTGCGCCAGTCAATTCAACAGAAGATTTCATTTTCATAAGGAATTCAGGTGGAAGAATCTGCATGCTATTCTGTTTCAGAAAAGAATCTAGTAATACTACATTAAAAAAAAAAAATGTTGTTTGAAGCAAATATTTCATTAATTTGACCTGTGATGACATTTTTAATGACCCGATAATACCAGTGAACTTTACTACTTGCGGAGGGAGGCTCGCTGCTCTCAGAATGCATGCTGAATGTGTTCAGCTAGTTCAGCTCAAAGGAAACAATGGAGCTTATAGACATGGTAGGCTACCATTCAAATTGGCAAGGTTCCCAATACAAATATTCCTTCCATTGAATATCTCTTGCCATCCGAGTCTTACATGATGCATATAATTTAAGCGTTCCCCTTAATGAATCGCAAATGAAGAACAATGTCTACAAGGGAATTTCAGGGGAGGTGTGGGTCGTATCCTGTATTACACTCAGAGAGCATCTCCAGAGGAGGCAGTGGAAGTAGAGGTCCCAGTCCAGGGACTCTTGGTGGGAATATGACCACAGAAAGCTTTGGATCTAGCCCAGAGAATGCACGGCACCTCTCCAGAGGTGTTCAGATGCTAGCAGGATAAAGCCTCAGCCAAGTATATATAAAATTAGTAGCCTTTATGCAGTTTTTGACATTTAAGGGTAGTCCTGCAGAACTTGAGAAACCCAAGCTTTTTCTGATTAAAGAGCATGGAATGAGACCCTAAATTACTGAAAATAAAATGTGTATTGTTATATATTGCTACTATATGTTTTCTACAGCTTGTATATGAGAAAGTATGATTAAAAGTCGATGAGAGACTGTTTATAAATTTTGATTGCTTCATAATTTTAACTCTGAGCAACATTTTTATCATAATTATAGGCTTTCTTAAAGCATTTATGCAGATTGTTTTATTCAAAAGGAGTTTATTCCATATAAACTCCACTCTTTTATCTCTCCATAAAATCAGTGTGTGAATTCCCAGCAACCACAACTCCACTAGATAGTCATCACATTAGTAGCAGAGATATTTTCACACAAGGCAACATTCCTCAGATATTCTGAACATTATTTCCCACTTTCCCATCCGAGTGTCATGGTGGTAAATAATAATAGTAATCCTTGGTGTATTTGCTACCACTTTGTTTCTCTTTCAAAGTATTGTCAAGTTTATACTTGTAATTCCTCTGTGATGTTCCTGTGCATTATGGTAGCCAGTGTATTCATGGTTCTGTGGAGACTTGGGGAGATTAAGTCAGATATCTCACATCTTCAACTCGAGGAGACTTAATCCAGGGATTTAGATGCAGAACTTCCATTCATATCAGTGAGAAATTTGTGTCTAAATATCCTGGATCCCTACAAATGTTGAAGTCTAAAAGACTTACCCAAAGACCTCAGGATGTTTCTTAATCATGGTGAACATTCAGTTGATCGCACATTGTGAACTACTTTTGTGGAAATGAGTCCATGACTCCCAGTTCAGATTGGTTCATGTCCATATTGTCTTTATAGGAGAGGGCTCTGGAGCAAACCACCCTCTGTCCTTCCTCCAGGTTTCCTCAGAAAGGATATGAGACATCCATCCCCACCAAGAGCCCAGGATTTCTGCAGTGGGGACTATCAGGGTGGAAACTTGAGGCAACAAAATGACGGCACAGATGGACCTAATGGAACCCGCTGGGTGAATCAGTGACAGCCCTCATAATACAGCTGAGGAGCCCAGCAAAAGTGAATCACCTGCACTGGAAGAGAAGCTGAAAGGTTCAAATAGTTTCATAGCAGTCACTGTTTCAGCAAGCAATGCCTCATTATGGTCTTCTCATTCCAATGACCCGAGAAGACACTTCTCTAGCACTGGAACATCTGTAGTGTTAATAGAATAAAATATGTGCTCTCTATTTGTATATACAATTAGGTCATCAAATGGACAGTGTGCTGTCACCTCCCCCAGGAAATACAAATATATAACGCTAAATTATACAAAATAAGTGCCAACATTTTTGCCATGCCAGTGAAAGCTAGACCTTTTGGTACATATGCTTGAACGTCCAGAAAGGAATTGACTTTTTAAAGCCATAATATGTTCTAGTGGGCTCAGGACACAGAGTGTCTAAATGCTTCATTCATCAATGGGGATTGTTGGTTTTCCTCAGTCTCTTTGATAAGCCACAAGGCACGATGCTAAGCCACGCTCCATTTTACAGCACTGCCTTCAAGTTTAATGATTTCCTCCAATGACTGGATCACGTTGCAGTGGGATGACCTGATCCCCACCCCGTACTTTCTACTCACAAGCCACTTGAAAAAATTATTTGCACCTCAGTCTTGGAATGTATGTGCTGCACTTGAATGGTTTAAACTTCAGACCCTATTCAAAAGAGAGGCAAATCTAAGACCTAAATAAAAAAAATAAAAAAATAAAAAACCCACTGAGAAAACAATTGCTATCTGCTGCTTTAAAATTAAATGAGAGAATCAACACACAACAGTGTAAATACCAAGTTCTGTGCAGCAATGCAATTAGATTCCACCCGTTGTTTTTTATAGCTGTGGCCTTCATGTTCCAGGTTTTGTAGCTCTCTCTGATTTCACACCAGTGTAGATCAGGCATAATTCCACTGCAGTCACAGGAACTGAGCTTGTGGAAGACACAGTTGTGATCTTTGTTTTGCCTATCTACAGCAAAATTCCCATTTAATCCTTAAATGGTAAAAGCATAGTCATCTTTATTTTTATTTCTCCATGTTATTTTAAAGTCATTTTCCAGCTCTGTAATTTGAATTTGTGTTGTAATATTTCGACACCAAAAACATACTAATATTAACATTTGAAATATGAGAATAAATACAAGTTGATTGCTTGGATTTCTGGTGACATTGCAGTTGGAGAGGGTGCAGATCTGTATTTCAGAGCATTTTTGGAACAGTCAGGTTGTCACTAGATTTAATGTCAAGACTTAATAAACTGTTACATTTGAGAAAAACTATTTATCTATGTCAATTATATTTTAAGTTCTGAGGTTCGGAATTGTGTCATAGTAGAATGCTGAAAAAGGGACAGCTGTGTCTGTGTTGGAAAGCAATAAAATACACAAATGTACTAGTTTTTAAAAAAAAAAAAAGTAATCACAGTAGAGGCAACAGAATGTCCATTTTTAGGTGGCAAGAGGAGGTTTTTAATACCTGTCAGGGATATCAATAAACATTTTTTCCAGATTTTTTGGTCAGTTTCTTGTTTGAAAAGAAGGGTCATGGTTTTACCATCACCTCTCTCTACAGGCAAATGGGCTGGATAATAGCTACAGGCATTTTTCTGTGCAAGGGAATTAAATAAAGACTATCCCCAGCTGATCTCTAGATCAGTCTGTACAGGAGGACAACCTGCTGCACACTCAAGTTGCAGCTACAATTGACTTGTAACAATTCAGAAGCAATTGTTCCAGAATAAAACCTGAGTTCTTCTTCAAAGATTTTTCCCCGATGCTAGGCTGTAGTTGGCATTGGCAGGGCATGGAAGAAAGCTTACCTCGGGGCTGGTGCTTGTGACCCAAGGAGTGCCCAGTAACCTCAGCCTCGAGCATTCTAGGCACCACTGGGCTTTATTATTATCATTGTTGTTGTTGTTGTTGTTGTTGTTGTTATTATTGTTGTTGTTATTACAGGTTCTTAAAGATCAAAAAGAGGCAGCAACTTTCAGGTCAGTACCGAAAGCAGCGTTTCTGCTGTGCTGACCCAAGAGACCTGGCAAGGGCTGGGGGCGACTCCGAGTCCTTTCCCAGAACCCGGGGGTGCTCTCTGCACCCCCGGAGCCGAGGCGGGGGCTGCTGCCCGTCCCCCGCGCACGGGGAGCTTGGGGAACCTGCCAGCCAAGCCGGGCAGGGTACTGCAGGGATCCCTTGCTCCCCGAGCTTTCTGAACACCTGAGGCAGGGTTAAGCTGGCAGCCCAGGCTTTCATTGCCGTTCTGC
>VXBJ01002287.1:0-34965 GCA_013400055.1 Nycticryphes semicollaris
CGGACTTAGCCGGCTCAGGCATTCTACTCAATCTTTCACTTCACCTTCCCAAAGAAAACCACAGTCGTGGATGCAGAGTCAGCGTCCGCGCTCTCTTTTTATAGGCCCTGTATGCAAATTAGGTTCTCCATTTCCTTCAGTTTTAATTGGCTGAGAGATTTTTTTACCGTGATGGCTCCCCGTGCTTCATCTCCATTGGTTAGCACTTGATCCGCTTAGTCATTGGCTGCTTTCTCAATGTTCTTTTTTCAGCCTATCGAAATTCACGCCTTTCGCTGAGAAGGGATATAAGCCTGACTAGCGAAGTTGGTTATAATTCTTTGCGCTTCCAACTCGCTGCTGTTGTGTCAGTATGTCCGGTCGCGGGAAGCAGGGCGGGAAGGCGCGCGCCAAGGCCAAGTCGCGCTCGTCGCGGGCCGGTCTGCAGTTCCCCGTGGGCCGTGTTCACCGGCTGTTGCGGAAAGGCAACTACGCGGAGCGGGTGGGCGCCGGCGCCCCGGTGTACCTGGCGGCCGTGCTGGAGTACCTGACGGCCGAGATCCTGGAGCTGGCGGGCAACGCGGCCCGCGACAACAAGAAGACGCGCATCATCCCCCGCCACCTGCAGCTGGCCATCCGCAACGACGAGGAGCTCAACAAGCTGCTGGGCAAGGTGACGATCGCGCAGGGCGGGGTGCTGCCCAACATCCAGGCCGTGCTGCTGCCCAAGAAGACCGACAGCCACAAGGCTAAAGCCAAGTGAGCACCTCGGAACATCAGTGCCCGGGAAGTCTTTCCCAGAAAAAAACCCCAAAGGCTCTTTTCAGAGCCACCAACAAATTCAGACAAAGAGCTTGGATTTCTTGGAGTAGAACTATCGGGAATTACCGGTACAGTTTAACACGGTTGGTCAATAACTGACCGCGAAAAAACCTCACCGCACGCAGCTCTGTCCGCACACAACCTGTCCCCGCGTTGTTTTTCCCTGTCCCGGTCAGGAGCGGGGCTGGGCGGTGCTGACGTCACTCCCGGTGCTCCGCAGCCAATCCCGTACACTTTATGCGCCTGCCGACACCACCAGCCCCCCGCTCCGCTCTGCCCGGTGAGCAGAGGTGGGGCGCAAGTCCTCACGTTTGCAAGATAGCGCTCTCAACGGAATATTGCCATCCCCCCGACAACATCCCCGTCCCCTCCCCTAGAATAGGTGGTAGCTACAGCATTTCAGTTCTTTTTGAGAAAAAAGTGGGTGGCTCTTAAAAGAGCCGTTGGGTTTAAGTGCGGAGCAAGAGCTTTCTCCCACGGGAGTCTACTTCTTCTTGGGCGCCGCCTTCTTCGCCTTGGCCGTTTTGGGCTTGGCCGCCTTGGGCTTGGCTGCTTTGGGCTTCACCGCCTTTGCCTTGGCCGGGCTCTTGGCTACTGCCGCCTTCTTGGGCTTAGCAGCCTTGGTCGCCTTCTTTGGACTCTTGGCCGCTTTCTTGGCTGCGGTGGCCGCCGGCTTCTTGACTTTCTTAGGACTCTTCTTCGCTGTCACTGCCTTCTTAGGCTTCTTGGCGGCGCTGGCGGGCTTCTTGGCCGCTGGCTTCTTAGCCTTGGCCGCGGTCGCTCGCTTCTTAGTGGGCTTCTCCTTCGCTTCCCCGGGCTTCTTACTAAGGCGGAAAGACCCGGAAGCACCAATACCCTTGGTCTGCACCAGGGTGCCCTTGCTGACGAGGCTCTTGAGCCCCAGCTTAATGCGGCTGTTGTTCTTCTCTACGTCGTAGCCACCGGCGGCCAGCGCCTTCTTGAGCGCGGCGAGGGAGAGCCCCTTGCGCTCCTTGGAGGCGGAGACCGCCTTAGTGATCAGCTCGGTGACGCCGGGGCCGGCGGGGTTGCGGGCTTTTGAGCCGCCCGCCGCCTTCTTCGGCTTCTTGGCGGCGGCTTTCACGGTAGGGGCCGGAGCGGCGGCGGGCGCGGCTGCGGGGGCTGTCTCGGCCATGTCGGTACCTCGGACCTCTGTAAGAGGCGGCGGCGGCGGCGCCCCTATTTATAGCAGCGCCGCGCGCTCTGATTGGTGCCGGCGGCCCCGCCCTTCCTCGATGCTGCCCGGCCGCTCAGTGCTCCGGCTTGTGTTTCTTCGAGTGTAATAAAAGGGTTTTTTTTCTACTTTATCTTCCACGAAAATACCCCTTTTGTGCACCTGGGAGGTGGTGGGGGTGCCTGTTGTCGCCTACCGGTGTCCTGTCGCGAGAAGAGTGGATTTTGGGTATAGAGGGGATAAGAAATCCCGAGTTCTGGAACGGAAGGGGAGTTGAGAGAGCGAAAGTTTTGTTTTTCTTTGTAAATTAGAAATTTTTCCTTAAAGTTAACGTGAGACAGGAAACGCAGTGTTAATCTTCAGAGGGTCTTTTTCACATTAGAGAAGAAAGAGAACAGTTAGAATCCCCTTGTATTAAATAAAATGGTTTCAAAAAGAGTCAGGTAGCACAAACTCCCACGAGCTGTGCCTCCCCTTCTCTTACCGGCGTTTATGTCTCTGGCTACTGCGGAATACTCAGTTAGGGGTTTTTCTTCCCCTTACTTCCAAAGCTAAAGTTTCTAGAGGATATCCGTGAAATAATAGGCAGTGTGTGGTTTATTTAGCTCAGAATGTTCTTCTTTCTCTGCAACTTTGTTGCTGTTAACACAGCAAAAGGCTCTCTAATGGCATGGAATGAATTGGGACACAAAGGCCAAAGAAGAAAAGGTTTGTGTCGAATCACTGAGCTTCGTGTAAGTCTCCTGCATACAGAAACAGACCATGCTCTAAATAAATCATGTAGTGCTATTTCTGTAAAATCTGTTATTATGATTTTAGTAACAGGGGAAAAAAAATGGCAGAGATCAATTCTGCGAGAAATGTGGAAGCACCACTTCATTCATATTTGATGCCAAGCTAGGAAGACAAATTGCACCATTTT
Organism: Nycticryphes semicollaris; assembly: GCA_013400055.1. Taxonomy (NCBI): domain Eukaryota; kingdom Metazoa; phylum Chordata; class Aves; order Charadriiformes; family Rostratulidae; genus Nycticryphes; species Nycticryphes semicollaris. The sequence continues at coordinate 2,916 of VXBJ01002287.1, forward strand.
GCTCACTGCTCTTTTGCCAGGTTACAGATCAAGTCACAGCAGCTTGTCTGCATAGAACCTTTGGCTGCAACACAAAATGATGCAAAGCTCTTTATCCACAACGTGGTGACTTAGCGTGCACACCACCTTGTTAGATAAAACTGTGTATATATTTTTGTGTCTCTGGCAGGAGAACATAAGTTATTTAACCTGAAGCTTTATAGCTGTTACCTGGTTTAGCACTGTTGTATTGCTGCATTTCTACCTGACGCATGCAAACTGTATTTGCACTGTTTACATACAGCGCTGAGCAGATGATCCACTTCACTGTTTTGAGAAAATGCAGGATCTGTGAGTAGAAAAATATCACCTCACACTCCCCTCTCTCATTTCACTACAGGGAAGAAAAATTAACCTCTTGAAGATTTTGTGTGACTTTTGATCTTCAATTAGTTCACAAAGTGCCGTTCTTTAAAATTTTGTATAGCAGTTTAACCTTTCCTTGTATCCTGTTGGTAAAAAGGACTGCAGGAAAATAAACATGTTATTCTCTCCCGCTTATATTTTCTTTCTATCTCTTCTTCATCACTGAGGTCTCATAGCTGAGAAGCTATCCCTGAGGGTGGTAGGGCAAATAAGATGGCAAATTCAGTAAATCTGGATCTGGGTTGTCCAAGCTGTGTTGGAAATAGGATGGTTTATAGAGCAATTTTACAAAGACAAAAGAACTTGACTGTAAGACAGATTTACCTCATGTAGTAACAGCTGGCATGAAGAACTGAATAGTGAAATGATTATAATCTACTAAAGTTTCCTGAAATCAGGTGGATGGCTGTATGTCTCCTCTATCCCACCTAGGTCTGGTAAGAGCCCTGGTGTCCTTTAAAAAATAAACTTGTTACAGTGTCTGTAAGCTGAAACTCTTTATACTCACCTACTCTTCTAACCTTGCCAAAGTCAATACTGGGGTTGGGACAGAAGCCTTTCTACTTCACAATAAAGCATTTTTTCCCCATTCTCTACAGCTCTTACTTTGCAAGAGTAATAATGCAACACCACAGCACATTTTCCTCCAATCTGCAATTTGATATTTGCAGAACCATTTTCCCTCCAAATACTTAAATGGAATACAGATGTATGTCTAAATCTTGTATAGCAGTGATAACTACAACACCTGTCATCTCCAGAGGAAAAACCTCTCAGTATGTGCCAGAGCAACACTGCAGTGCATTGTTGTAGTCCTCGTCTTACTCCACTTTTGAGGATATCAATCTCCATCAAATGTTAAATGGCCATTTTGCATCTAATTATTTTAAGTGCTTTTAATTATTTGATTTTCCGCTTACGAGTTTACACCATTATTGCCTTCCCTTATTGTTAGGAAGACAATATATTCTCATGACCATCTCACAAATAAGCAGCCAAGCCATGTGTATTAGGGGGAGGATGCAGAGGTACCAGAGAAATCAAGGCATACAAGGAGAGCTGAACACGGTGTCAGTTGTGAATACACAAGGACCATGGTTAACCCTCCTATGCCAAGTACTGCTATTCCTTGTGTAATTAGCAGCATAAAAAGCTACAAGTTATACACCACAGGTCATTAGTCTAGCCATGATCAAGCTTAACTAGGACACATGGAAGTAGTAGAACACGTTTCCACACAATGCAGACACAAAAAAGGAGCAGACGGGGGACACTCGCTACAAGAGGTTCTCCCTCCCTCTTACGAGTTTGCCATCATAGTTACAGCAAACTTTGCTGTCTCACTTTAGAAGAGGTGAACCATCAAGAACAACAGGACTTCAGTAGCGTTTCAGGCTCGTTCTCTAGATGCTCTGTTGGCCTGGACAGAGATATCTGGTAGAGTAACAAAGATCTGCCAGAAAATCCCACAGAAAGTTTTTACTACTGCTATCAGTGTGAGCCAGCTCATACTGCAGGGCTAGATCTGAAAGCCTCCTTAGAGCACTTCCCAGTCAACATGAAAAGTATAGACAGTTATAACCACTAACATATGCTGATTAACTTGAGAAAATATATAGCAATCCAAACCAAACTTAATGCCTGCAAGACAAGCAATGTTTGCAAGTTTAGGGTAATCTTCCTATCTTGCATCTTTTGTGACACTTAACCTGGCACCAGGTGACAAAGCAGAGTGGCCACCATAGATGTCCTAGGAAGAGCACCTTACAGAGATTCAGTGTTCAGCTGTTTGTACACATGCTGAGAAAAATTGTCCTGAACTGTTTGCTCCTTTTTCTCCCCTTCCTTATGACTTTTCCATGTCAGTATCTAACTGCACCGCATTTATTCATTTCACATTGCCACACCTTTCTCAAACACATAAAGCCCATCCTCATCTTGCAAATGGGAGAACTGAGAGTCACTTATCCGCATTTCTTAAAGATACAGTTACTTGGATCTTCCAATTTTTGTCTGGCTCAGGTTTTCCACCCTCCCCCTGCTGAGGCCCAGCTATACGTGTTAATTCTCACCATTTCCTGTCAGGAGAAAAACAGTTCAGAGATGATTCATCTAATTTCACAGGGGAAAAAACTAAACTCTGTTCAAAATGCAATGAGTTTGTCTGCTCATTTTATCTTTTAATTTGTCACAAAGCTCAGCTTCCCCCCTCCCGTACACACACAGGCCAGACCAGGGTGTCTGTCTGTAGGCAGGGTCAGGATCAGGCCTGGTGAGGAGCTCTGAGGTCAGACGCAGCCCCAGCCCTGGTCACTGGGTACCTCCCTGGTGCAGTTGGGGCCACAGCCAGGCAGGGCAGAGCTGTAGGGAGCTGGAGACTGGCATCACTGGGACAGGGGCTGACAGCCCCTAGGGGGCTAAAATGGGCTGGGCAGGGTGCAAGAAGCCCCAGGAGATGCTGGGCAGGGACAAGCAGGGCTGGTGGTGCCTTGACAGGACCCCCCCTTGCTAGAGCAGGAGCTATAAAAGGCTGTCAAACCTACTGCTTCAGCATCCTTCTAGAGCCAGACAATAAAAAGCAATTTGGGCCAAGCTGCACACAAATGTTTGATTACAGTCCTAGCAAGCAGAGAAGCAGGCTTCAGTTACAACGAAACTCTACTGCCACTTGGACTTGTCATTGACATTGGGTATAGTCACTAGATTTAGTTTCAAGACGGCTGAGAACAACAGTTCCTGCACCTCAGTTAAGTGACTCCCAACAGTTTTGTCATCAAGCGCTTGGATGACCTTGTACAGGGCCCACAGTGGTCAGTTGATTCTGAGCTGCCCTTATATCTTCTTTTCATTGACCCTCACAGGGAAACATCTCAAGAGGTTTTGGACTAACAGCAGCCAGCTTCAGCTGCTAAACTGTCCTTCCAGCATTTCCATCCCCTCTAACATAGTCACAAAACCCTTTTGGGGCCAGCAGACAAAGCCATTTTTTCCTCCTTTCAGCTGGTCTCTGGAGAAAACGCTGACCCACAGTTTTGTTCTGGGTGACAATGTACAAGTCTCCCTACTAACTCCAGGTGGGTACTCCTGTCCTGTCCTACTCTAGACCATGACACTCACACCACAGGGGTGCCTCAGCCAGTTTCATTTCCTCTAAGTCTGATCTCCAACTTCTGACTGGTGTACAGCCCTTGGGGCTCACCTGCTCCCCACTGATGTCCACCCAGAAGATAACTGCCTTTCCTTGCTATCAGCAGCTAAGCATATTAGCTGTTCTCTGATTAACCCAGACAATTAAGAGCTGCCTTCTGGACCTGTTTCACCTTTCAAGTGCCATGATCCACAGTTTGAGAAAAGACCTGCTTGCAGAAGAGCACTCACTGCATTTAGGCACCTCTGCAGCGTCCATAGAAAGATCCTAAATTACTAGTTTTGTTCCTCCTTTGTTAACTGGTAGCTTTGACTCCTCTCACTTCCCTTCTTCCACCATCAGTGACTCACAGTGCCCAAATACAATCTGCAATCCCTCCACTTTCTGCAGAGAAGCCGGGAAGGCGAGCTGCCACCTCACACAATCAAGCTCATAGTGGTTCACCACAGGGTGACAAATGCCCCTGAGGGGGAAAAGATCCGTCCCCCTCCCTCTGTTGCTGGTGGGTATGGACTGAAGATGACGATCCCAGCACTTTTTCTGGAGGCCGCTGGGATGCAGGGTCTACAAAGGAAAGGAGTAGATGGACACAGAGGTCCAGCAGCTAAAACCCTGCCCTGAGTTAAGTGCAAAAATAGCTGCTGGCATCGGTGCACCTGTGAAAGCACAGAAGCTGTGTGGAGCTGGACAAGCAGATATCTTCAGAGAAGAGCTGGAGGAGGAAGGATACTTCTGGTGGGTTGTTTTGCCACCCTCTTTTTGAGCATACTTAAGGTATGTTATCTAAAGTGCTTAGGTTCAGGACCTTGAATACATCCTCTTGTTCCTTTTCCACTAGACTCCTCTGGTAGTTTTGAACTGATGAACAGGTTCTAAGAGGTTTTTAAAAGTTACCTGCTGAAACTATATTCTTTCCTTATTGCTGGCATGTATTCAAATGAGAATTTCTATGATAGTTGTCAAATCATTTCCATATTTAGAAAAAAATATCTTACAAAGGAAAGATTCCTTAAATTTCCTTCTTCTGGGCCTCTTCAAGACTGGAGGGTGAGACTTTCCCATTTTTAAGTGTGCATCATACTTCTCAATCTAGACAGCTTGTAGTGAGGTATGTTATTTCAGATTTCAAGGCCACAGCATTATTTTCTTTATATTTCTTGGAAAAGAAAGGGCACCATTAGGCCAGCAGGAATCTTTCATTTGTAAGGCCTCTGCAACAAAATTTCTTACTTTTTCTGAATATGGAAATAATGGGACAGCTGTCATAGGAATTGTCATTTGAATACATGACAGCAATAAGGAAAGAATATTGCTTCGTGCAGGTAATTTTTAAAAACCTCTTGGAAGAGGCTTATAGACCAAGAATGACAGACTGTCAGGCAGGATTTTTGCTGCTGCTGTGACAGTTGAAGGATTTAGTACTAGTTTTGATTTTTTAACTAGCTTATCTTCTAATCCTTTTTTGGGCAGCTCAGTTATATTTTTATACCTAATCTGCTAGAGTCTATGTTCTTTTCTGTGTTTTTTAATCAGACACACATGCAGCTCTCTGAACGATGCTGTCTTATTCTCAACCCTCCCTCCTGCTATCACCACCAGCATCTTTTCCCTTTTGCAGGCCTTTCTGGGTGGGTGGTAGCCTACCACTATGTCCCCAGCATGGTCGCTTCAGCCATCTCCACCCACCTGTGAGGATTTAATCCCCCCAGCTGTTCCTTTGACCTTCTTTTTAACAAGCTCAAGGTTTCCAAAGTGCCTACCATATCAGCAAAATGTGCCACTGTGCCTGTCTTGCTCCCCAGGCTTCAAACCTTGATGCTGAGACGATCACTGCACCGATTTGGTTTCCTGGCCTTCTCTTTGAATGCTAACCCTCTTGTTTTATGCTATCCCCTGATGTATCCTTCCCTAGAGGCTACAGAATTTGCTATGTCTTGTCCTTGGAAACGCCATCCTGAAAAATGTCACCACTGGTTGTCTTTCGTTTTAGCTCTTCAGTTACAAAGCTCACTGACAACCTCCTGCATGCTCATAGCCAGAAGCTCATTTCTCTTTTGATCCAGATGAGTTCCATCCCTCCTGTGCAAGTGCTCTGAAGTACAGAAGTGTTCCCAGCTCCTGCTGAAACCTTATTCTCAGCCAGGTTGTGAGACCACCATCTATGTCCCTTCCTGGTCCCAAGCAGTGTACTGGGATCTCTTCAGGAGGAGGCGAGCAGAGACATTCTAGTTTTCATCTTTTTCCCTGGGAGCTTGCATATTGCATCCAGAGCTTTTCTCCTTCCTTTTCCTATGACACAGGTACTGAAGCTGACCATGACAATGCACCCCTCTCAGACTTATCCTGGAAACCACTGTGAAGTTTCTCATCTTCATGCCTTTCCCCAGAGTAGTGGGAAACTCCTCTGGCCCTCCAGCCCCAGTTCTTTCCCATTCATGCCTCACAACAGGGAGTTAGGCTGCAAAACTGGATGGTGGACCTAGCATGTATACACAAAGTGGTGACTGGATGAATTCTAAAAGGGCCCTGTTGGGTATACTGCAAGAAACATGCAATATAGAAGAAGGGTCTGTATATATGGAGTGGAGCAAGCATAAGCCATGAGACCCTGTATGCATGTGGGAGTGGCATACTTCGGGCATAAGTCTGGCAGCTTACTCCAGGGTTGTCCTCTGGAGCAGTCCTCCCAAGCTACGTGGATGTGTCCTCTAACCAGAAATGGAATAGGGACAGTGAATGGGAGAGCTCATACGGTAAGGAGACGGGCTACAAAAATAATCTGGGAAATCTGGGAAAAGGTATCTTAACAGGTAAACTAAACATCTAGCCACATGTAGTCTGCAAGGAAATAGAGAGGAGATTGCCTTCCACACATGGATCTATTCTGCATACTATTTGTATGGGCTGTGATCCTGACGTAAGCATGAATCCGAAGATAAGATTATTTTTTTACAGAATATTCCCTGAAAATACTTTTTTTGTGTATTTCAGAGGAGAATCACCTCATGTCACCCCAACAATTTCCAGCTGCCAGCAAAGCATCTTCTGGCAGTGAGAAGCAAAGCATAAAATCGACCCTGTTCTGGGTCACCTTCAGTGACAAAAGGATTTATTTGGGCTCCATCCAGCCTGGGAAGATACAAACAGCTTTACTGTCCCCTAAAAGTCTTGTCCTAGGCCCAGCCCAAAAGCCAGGTCTCTCTGTATTGTTTGTGTTTTGGGTGGGTTAAACAAAATCAAAGAATAGGTAAGGAAATATTTTTTTTATTATTTTTTGTTTATTGGTTTGCTTACTTTGTTTGGTTTTGGGGTGGGATGGGGTGTTTTGTCATATTATTTTACTGGTAAAAATGAGGCACTACATGGTATTTTCAAGGGCTGCATTTGATCAAACACTACCAGAGAGCTTTACTACCCCCCCAAGCCTTTGTACCTCCCAGAAAGATGCCATTTTTAGAAAGTATTTCTTAAAACTGCATGTGTTTGCAAACCACAGGGTCACTGAACCATGTACTGCCTTATGTCTTCTGCTAATCATGCAGGGTGTATCTGCAGATGCAGGGAAGTGTATTCTCTCTCAGGTTTCCTTTCCTCCCTCCCATGATCTGATCATTTATTCAGGAGCAGGCCAAATCTACATTGGCCAAGAGTATCTGATGACCATCCCTGTAGTCTCATGAAATTGCTTCAGGGACACCGGGCAGCAGAGTGCTCAGGCACAGCACACATGTGAACTAGGAGCCTGGGAGAAATGCCAAGTTCCCATCCCCATCACGTCCTGGCTCTGCAGCTGGCCAGTTTCCCTTCTTCTGGAAGTACAGCTTTCCAGACCTCATGGGAGTGGTGACTTGCTCTTGCCAGATCTCCCATTAACAGATTCAGTACTGTGTCTGAAAGATGCCCCCAGCTCCTTCATGAGACTACCACCCCCTCTTCATAAATTTCCTTTCAAAGAGGTTTATATTACTGACAGCTATTCTTTCTGATCAGGTCTGGGTAATATGTAATAAGTGATTTCTGAGACCCTCACACCAGATTACGCCTTAATGTTAATGCTAACCAAGTTATAAAAAGAGCTATGTAGCCTGTCTGGTGAGGAAGCATTTCCCTTTCTCCCTCCCTCTAAGGACACTGCCAATAGGACAACATGTTTCTGATTATTTTTCCCAGCTCTAGAGCATAATGAAGAGGAATCACCTTGCAGCTACCATATTTTAAGAATGAAAGACCTGACCTTAAAATAAAAGTCCTGCCTTGACAAAAATGGTAATGATTTTAACTGGGTGGGTTTTTTCAGTTCAGATTCAGCCATTTAAATTTGAATCTTAGTCTCCTTGGGCCTAGAAGAAACCATTAGGACTGTGATGCAATGATGTTATCCATCACATGCTTTCTTCGCATTTCCAAGTACAGCTCTGCAAAGCCCTGTGTTCTTCTGTACGTGTCTGGAATGTGCCTGTCCTCTGCTAATCCTGAGAATGTGACTGACAGCTTGTCACTCACGAGCATGAGAGGGGACCACGTGCCGTGCACTGCACAGAGCAGGATCATCAAGCCCAACGGACTTTTCTTTCCCTTATCCCACACAGCTAGCATAAGGCTCACTATGAAAAGAGTGTATTAGCTGAAAGCAGGCAAAAGAAAATACTTCTTTATACCATGAGTAACTGGGAACTTCTGGACTTTACTGTCCCAGAAGGCAGTGGAGGCAGCTGGCAACAGCAAGCTCAAAAGGTACCATATAAATCCGTGGGCAAGAGGGGCCTGTTATTGAAGGGGACAAACAGGGATGTACCAATGCCACCTGCAGTCTTCCACAATAGCATCTACTACTAGCACTGCAGGACACCAAGCACTGGGTTACAGGGACCATCTCCGGCCCAGAGCAGTCTGTGTGGGACAGGACATTTTAAATCGGAGCATAAACCTAAGAAACCTGGGGGACATCGAACAGAGCAGGAGACAATTAAAGAACTGCTGTCTATAGTAACTCACGTATTAGAGAGCATTTCAGAGTTGGACTGAACCAGCCTTTGGTGGTGGCGGTTCCTTCTCCTGGCTCTAGAGGGAGCTTTATAAAGCGAAAAAAAATCCGTGTCTGCGTGTGAACCTCTGAAGAGGGATGAAATTAGGTGAGATGCATCCCTGTCTGGAGTTCGAGGTAACAGTTTTTAACTTCTCCTGGACTTCTTTAGGCTCCTGTGAGTCTGTCATGTTTCCACAGTGCCAGATGGGAGGGTTAATCAAGGTAATGAATTTCATTATTTTGTTTTCATGATGGTGAATTTTTTTTTATATATAGAATATTGCCTGCTGAACCGTAATCCTGTTAGCAAAATCTTAACAATAGGAAACTAATAATAATTTAAAACAAAACAAAACAGACTCCCCACTCCCCCGACGCCCCTCCCCATCCCCTCCATCCCCCCCAAAATAGGTCTTGCAAGTGTTTTAAAAAACTGAGAGGAGACCTGAAAAATTTAGAGTAGTCCAGGATTAGTCTTCCACCACAGTCCAAACTTCTAACTTCTTGATTCATCTTCAAATGTAGCACCAGGATTGTGGATAAACACTTGATGATGAAGGAATTCAACACTGACACATGACAGTGACCATTCCAGGACAAGTCAAATTCTCCTTTATGAAATTTGAGGGTTTTGATCTGAATAGTCCCATCACAAAGTCAGCATCATTGGTAAAAGTGGTATGGAATTAACATGCAGACCTTCCATGCAGCCTCAATGTATCCAAAACACTTCATCTCCAATACCTACATTTGATTGTAAATTCTCGTATCTGAGTTATTTTTCAGTGAAATGCTCATGTAGTGTTATGGATATTGACTACATGCAAATGATGTACAATAGCACAGTTAGTTAATTTGAAGGTGGAAGAGAAGAATTAAGATTAAATAAAAGCACAAATTCTAAAAGCATATTATTTTTTGTTAATATATTTAAAAAGAAATACTAGAATTCATAAAAATAGTAAAACCAGTTATTTTGTTTACAAAGCTTAAGTCAGACAATGCCAATGCACTGACACCCCATAACATCTCATGATTTTTTGGTCTACTTTTTCAGGCTTTTGGTTCAATATTGGAGCAGATGGTTTTTTAGCACACTTGAAGTTACATTGCCCAATCACTGCCCAGGCAGCTGTAAGGGAAGCACACAGGGACATGGAGTGAACCCAGTCACTTACAGCTTTCTGGTTTTGGTCAATGACAAGTACAGAGTCAGGATCAGGAGCTTTTCATTGTACAAAACCAGATGATACCAAGTCCCACCTCCGCTGGTGACTAGAGTCCAGAATGGCCTGTTTCATTCTGTAGTACTTTCCAAATATTAATTTGGATCTACTGGGAAGATTACTAAAAGCCAACACAGCCCTTGTTGATTTCATTTGCTTTATTTGTTTTAGTTTTGGTCTATTCATGTTCCCACTGAATCTGAATGAATGTCTTGCTGTGAGGAGTTAAAATTTGTCATCAATTCAATTAACCACAGGAAAAAGAAAAGAAAAAAAAAAAAAAAGACAAATTTTAGCTCCATGATCCAGTGGTTAAGGTTGAAAGTACCAAGGGTGACAGAAATCCCCTGTTAAAAAGATTATATTTGAATGTAAATTTACTCAAATTTACTCAATTATTTGATAAAAATAATGTCAATAAAGGAAGTGTACCTTTAAAACTCCAGTTTCAAATGTTAGACATTCTTGTGTTACATTGCGGTAGCTCCAAACAGTTCCAGAATAAATTCTTCTGCTACATTTCCCTTCTGCTGGAGAGAACAAGAGCAGAAAGACCAGTCCTTTCTGCCAAAATCTACTGGAAGGAAGAGAACTGAGGCAATAAAACGTCCTTCCTTCCCCTTGCTTGTCATCTGTTCCCACAAAATGCCTTAAGGGCAGATTTTGCATGGGTCTGGCTTCTGCCCTTTTCAAAAGGATGTGGCTAGATGGGAAAAGGTGGAGCAGAGGGACCATTTTTGGCCAGGGTAGTTGTGAAACACCTGCTGTACCCCTTTCACTCTCAAGCCCAAGCACGTCACAGGCCAAGAAAGAACAGGCTGCAGCAGCAAGAGGGGTTGGGTGCAACTGTACAGCAGGCAGGATGGTGAGGCCTCCACTAGCTTGCAGGACTGCCCAGTGAAGGTCAGACCTACCCCACAAGTCTTGAGATCCCTGGAAGCTAACTTTCACTTCAAGCAGGCCTCTGGGACCTACCTGCTGGCTTGGCAGATGTGCTCACATCTGCGCAGGTGTACTAATAGCAGTGAAAGCCTTTCAGACCCTGGGAAGCACTCAGAGAAGATGGTCCTCTCCCATCCCGCTCCCATTCCCACCTGCTCATCTTTGATGGAGAGGTCTCTCTAGTTATGGGTAGGAGAGAAGACAAGCACTCTCACCAAAGGGATGCTTTTGAGAGTGTCAGCAGGCTCAAAAACAGATCACAGCACACTGCTATAAGGCAACTCCCTAGGAAATAATGCTTCTTATTCTAATACACTTTTTTTTTTTTTTTTTTGTTAAAATCGAGTTGACATCTGTATCTTCTTATGGCAAGCCCTTACTTTCTGCTTTCTGGGCATGCACTTCATTGTTGGGGTGGATTAGAGGGAAATATTCTCTATAGATGGTGAAGAGGCCCAGGGATGGTCTCTGTGAGAAATGATCCTAGTCTGAGACCAAAATCTCCTCTTGTGTGAAGCGTGGGTCTTTCAGCGTGCAGGAAATTCTGTGAGGGAATACTATTAAGAAAGTGAATTCTCTCTTCTGCACTCTAACCCTGTCCTCGCCCACGTACTGAACATCACAGGGGGTTTCTCACAACATTTTGCAGCTGAATATACTGAAAGAAGAACACTGGGAAAGGAAGAAGAGCAACCAAAACCGTGTCACCTTCTCAGGCTCATTCTAGACCTTTTTTTTTTTCTTTTCTCTTCTCTGTTACTTCATTTGTACCAAAAACTCACTGTCCTAGCAAGGACATCTCTGCTGGCACAAGTCCTAATGCAGATGCAGTTACATAAAAAAAGCCTATTCTGTTTGGGACTGTAGGAAAAAATTCTCGTGTCTGTCAACTGCGAACATTCACCAAGCAGATGGGCTGAAATTCAAGCATGTGTTTCTAAAACAAAGGGAAGGGTTAAAGCACAGTTCCCTTCAGTGTCAAAAATCACCTTCCTGTTAATGTGCAATATGCACAAAGTGTAACAGACTAAGATTGCTAATTTAAGCATCTTAAAAACAATATTTTCTTTTTTTTTCAGGTTTGTGACAGGTTAAAGTAGCTTTTCAATGCTATTTCTTTATTTGTTCATGTCCCGTCTGATGCAGGTCCACCCGATATAACATTTCGCAGTCATTTTAAGATGATCTGAAGTCAAGCTGCCACTGAAGTGAATAATCCCAGCCTTCCCTTTTCCCTGCCTGCTGCCTCTCAGTCCTTGTCCCTTCCTAAGGTCTGCTCCAGCAATTGTGTGGCTACACATCTCACACATTTAACAATAAAGCCTCACCACCCAGTGACAGCTAAGTAGCTTTCTGATTAGCCAGGCCAGGGGGACACTAAGGCATAATCAGATGTTCCCTATCAACAAAAAACCCTGAAGAGTAAAAATCCACCAAGCAAGAAAGTAGGTGCCCCATCTTCAAGCACAACTGCTGAGAACAGACAGCCCTGGCACTACAGGCCCTATGTCAACAGGGCACATGCCACTTTGGTCTAAGGTGGGCTACACCACTCAGTGCCACAAAAAAATATCCTATTTTTCCTGAACCTGTACAAAAAGAATCTGTCTTTGATTAAACTGGCCCTAGCTCTGAGTGAAAGGCCGCACCGGGAGTGTCATTTAGGCTGTTTCTCTCCAACACCTCCATCACTTCTTCCCTCTGGCCACATCTGTATGTGGGCACAACTACCAGGCAAGAGCAGGCAGCAGAAGAGGGGATCCCAATGACCCTTTCTTTCTGATAACTGATTGCTAGGCAGGCATCTTTGGAAAAGAACACAGTCGTTTCTCAACCATCACAGTGCCTATGGTGAAGAAACAGAGCAAAACCACAGGGAGATCACCCCTTTTGCAGGATGCTGCATGGCTTTATCTACTCAGAAGGAGAAGGGAAGAGAATTCAGAGCAATCATCTTGTTGTGGAGCTGCTTCCCTTTTATGGAGCGGAGCACTGCTCCGGCTCTCACACAGCACTGCTGTGCTCCAGCTGGTCACACACACGATTGTCCCAAAGATTTTAAAAGTACACTGGCCTTGAATGAAGTAAGTACACTGGCTGGCTGATTCTCCACTGGTTCTAGGCGTGTGGTCGGGGGGAAACTTCAGTCATCAAGCAATTGGCGGCTCCAGCACAGAGTAAAGTCAGTTGCTATTTCAGGGAAAGGAAAGGCAACTGTTCCCTGGGGGGAATGACTGCACTAGCTCAGCGCCAGGAATAGGCTGAGATTTTAAAAAAAAATTTCCCCCTACACTTCAGGAAAAGCGAACACACAATGTTCATTCGCAGGGATCGTTTCCTGAATATGATGTGTGCTCGCTGTCCCGCAGGTCACTTTCCAGTGTGTCACATCCTTCTGCACAAGGGAGAGCAGGAAATGGCAAACTCCCAGTATGAGGCAAAGCATTCCCATCACAGCAATTGGTCCACAGGAGCTATAAATTGGTCTCCTCCAGAAACAGATCAAAATTTGTCTTTGGGGAGGTTGGCTGGAAACTAAAGGTAAGTCTGAACCAGTATTTTTTGGAGTCTGAGTACTGAATTAGGAAAGTTTTTGCGGGTTTTGGGCTAGTGCATACCTTTATTGCTGGGGAGATTTTTCTCTAAGAGCAGGCTTTATGTTGGCATAAATCAGTGTATTCAAAAGACATGCACTACTGTGTGGCTTACGCTCTATATTGAATGACTTCTTTACTAACTGCAGTGAGATGGCTGCTAGCATTACTTGACACTGTTCTCAGCAAGAAAATCTACAGAACAAATCATTAAGAGGGTACAGGAATCAATATATTTAATAATCATCATATTGATCTGTTTTTAAGTTATTGGTGACATGCTCATTGTTCAGTTTAATGCTAGTATCCACTTAGCTCAGTGTTAGTCACAGAATCACAGAATGACATGGGTTGGAAGGGACCTCTGGAGATTATCCAGACCAAGACCCCCTGCCAGAGCAGGTCTCATCTTTGACTATAGTGTAAACATTAAGAGGTCACTGCCTCCAATTAAGAAAAAGACAATGTACTAAGCAGGTCAAACAGCCCAAGGATACCAAGAGAGGCTGAGGTCATTATTTTGAAGGGCACAAGGGGAGGTCCTAAAGGATTCTGAGTGAATGGATTAGGACAAGCAGAAGGGAAAAAAACTTCAGTGAAAATTATTTACTTACACACTTCAGGATGAGAAGACTCTGTATGGTAGGAGGTTTCCTCCTCCTGTAACACAGGGATTCTACAGAACAAAAGCCTCAAGGATCCTAACTGTAGAGTCTGCCTGTGTGAGGGACCAGGCACCTCCAGTTCAAAGAGTTCAGAAGACTTAGAAGTGAAAAGTTGGCTGTAGCAATGAAGAGTTTGGTTTAGTTAGCCCTGGGACAAGGTCTTTCTGCTACAGACACTCTTTTGGCTATGACTGCATTATGGACTGCAAAGAGCTGCTTAGCTCTATGGCTAGACCTTGCTAGGTGCAAAGACACCACAGACTTTTGCACAGGGCAGCGCTGTGGAGCTCTGCTCCCCCCAGACAACTGGGGATGCTACTTCACTCCTGTTGCCTCCCTGGCTGCAGTTGTCCTGTATGTAAGCAGGGTTAAGGATGCCAGCTTCCTTTGTAAACCACTTTACAGCCCTAGAGCAACCTGCAAATGCTTATTGGAACATTTCTTTCTACCCTTGTGACAAAGAGCAGAGTGAGCAAACAGATCGCCTAGCACTGAAACACTGAAGATTCACCCTCTAGGAGGGAAGACACTCTCCTGTTATCTTGGCAGGGAAGGTTGCCATAGCCAGCAGTTTTGAAGACTTTTCTATTTACAGGTGTCTGTATTTCCTCTGTTCCCCCCATTCCCAATGGCCTGTGCACTGAAACTGGGCTTGCTTTTCGGGTGTACCCTTAATGAACCTTTTAAACAAGGTCTGTAGGCCTCCTTCCTACTGTCCCTGGGGATCCACCACCACAGGTTGCACTACTCACCGCAGAAAAATGGTTCCCATCTTTGTCCAGACACTGACGCCAGGTTACAATAGGGAAAAAATGCTTCGGGACTTCGAGTTGCTTAGGCTTAAAGAAAGGAAGGATGTTCACAATACCCGTCTGAGGCATCAATGAGTTTCTTGCCTCCTAGATGGAAAACCCAGACCTTGACTCCCCTTAGCAGCTTCCCTCTGTCCTCCTTTAATGGGAAATGACCCCTAAATAGCAAACTAGGATGTGTGGCTTTCAAGTCCTTAGAGTCTGGCCTTTCCTGTGAAAGATGCCCTTGAATATTGCAGATCCTCTGAATCCCATTGTGGGGGAAACACACTAGCTCTAGCAGCATTACTGCTCTGGGCACTGAGGCAATCTCAAGGGAATATCTGTCCTCAGTGTTGGAAGGGACATTTTGTGTCTCCAGAGAGGTAATAACAATAGCACCTCTGACTCTAGCCCTTAAGATACTTCAGTTTTCTCAGGGAACAAGAAAAAAATTTAAAAGTTCCTCTGTCTGAAAAAGTTCCTCTGTGTACGTGCATGTGTGTGTGTGTGTGTACGTGAGTGCGTACATGTGTGCATAGAGCAAACCTTTCATGTAGCTGAGTGAAGCAAAAAAAATATTGGCTGGATGCCACGTCTGAAATGGTGGTCCAGGCTGAGCATGTCTCATGTTCCTTTTTTAACATAAATCCCAACTCAGCCTTTTCTGTTTCTAGACAGAGGCCATGGAGAGAAATGGTGCTGCCTTTCCTCAAACTCTAGACCCCACACACCACTTCCACGTAGCGCTGCTGGATCAGAGACAGAGGCTGCGTGGCCAAATTGCTCACCTTCAGAAGGCAGCTCGTAAACTCAACAAGCTCCGCAAAAGGTCCCTGATTGCCAATGTCAGCGGGAGCACTCTGACTGCTGCTGGAGCAGTCACAGCCATCGTGGGGCTGTCCCTGAGCCCAGCAACACTGGGAGCCTCTCTCCTGGCATCAGCTGTGGGTCTGGGACTGGCCACTGCCGGGGGGGCTGTCACCATCTCCTCCGATCTCTCTGTAGTGCTTTGCAATTCCCGGGAGGTGAGGAAGGTGCAGGAAATTGCAATGACTTGTCGGAAGCAGATGAGGGAAATCCTCGGCTGCCTGGAGTTCCTCCGCCGGGGGCAGGGCCCAGGGGACCCCACACTGCGCCAGTCAGAGAAGAGGGCCTCCATCTCGCTGTACAACTCCATCTGCTTCATGGTGTTCTGCGGCTCCCACAGCTTCCTCATTCCAGAATACACAAAGGAGGTCACAAAAGTGAGCCAGGCTGTCCTGAAGGCCAAAATCCAGAAGCTGGCTGCCAACCTTGAGACCTGCAGCAGGGCAATGGATGAAGTCTGTGAACTTCTTGAGTCCAGGAGAGAGGTTTCTCCATGCATGAGAAGACTCAATTTGAGTGCTAAAACCACTGCTGAGACCCCGAGACCATCCAGCTGAAACAGTGGTTGATCCATATTTAAAACTGTGCTTGGAGACGGTATATTATTAATTGTCACAGCGCTGCTACCTGTTGCTGTCGTAATATTGGTGGTGCTAATCCACACAGGTGTGCACACCTCTCATGTGCCTTACCTATATCTGAACACAAACTCCTTCCTGATAGGAAGTTAAAGCTTCCAGACACACAAACCAACAGCTGACAGTAGCCACCTGATTCAGGTTGGAGGTTGCAATGCGGACTACTGGTGTACACAGCAGCAGACCCCAGAGCCTCGAGGCAGGGGTAGGTGTTCGTTTCCCTGACCCATGTTTCCCCAGCCATCTCCCCAGCTCTGCTTCCCTAAGGCAACCAAAAGAAGCAGATCAGGAGGCTGATGGAATCCCTGCAGTCCCGGTCTTATGAATCCTATCAGGACTTGTGAATCTATAAGTGGTAAAAGGGCCAGCAGCTGCCAATTTCCACTAGAGTACAGTCCTGTTACCAAGGTACAGCTGGAAAGGCTGTTGAAGGAAGCAGCTCCAGATATGTCAGACTGTATGGACGGCTCATCATCCCAGGGTGAAAAAGCAGGGCCAGAAATTGATTGTTATCCCTTTTGTAGAAACCTCTCCAGGCTGTGAACTGTGATGTTTGTATTCTATTTATTTGCATAGAATTATTTTAAGGTTTTGATACTGTATTTAAAGATGTGTATATTTTTTTTTTCTTTTAAAAGGAAAGCCTCTGCTCCAAAAAAAAAAATCAGCTGTTCTTAGAGGCAAAGCAAGTCTGTGGCATGTGAGAGCAAGTTACCCATTTTTTGGCTGTGAGGGAGGGCGAGTCCCTGTAGGAATAGGAAAACATGGCCTGAATGCTGGTAGTTATAAAATAGGTGAAACGTGGTCAACCAGTGACAGATCTTAGGAACGAAAGAGGAAGAAGGACCAGAGCCTGCCTCAGGGCACTGGTGGAAGAAAGCAGTTATATATCTTGCAGCAGGAAGGGAAGTGCAGCTTGGTGTTACTGGGCTGAGCTGGAGCCCAGCTGTAACAGGAGCACATCTGAGAGGTGGAGGTGCCGCTCTCTGTGCAGTGGAGCAGTCTGTGAGACCCACAGCAGTTTGTCTGTGACGGTGGAGGCAGCACTCGAGGGGAGCTAGACATACCCCTAGCAAAGTTTCCTGGCGTAAGCTTAACATTAGCAATATATACACTGGTACTAATACTCAAGAGGGGTGCAGAGGAGTAGGATGATTCAGTGGCAGAGCACTTATGAAGCAGGAGGAAGGACTGGGACCCTGTTTCAAACGACTGTTCTGCTAAATACATCCTTTGTGATTTTTGACCCCTCTGTGCCTCAGTTTTCTGTCTAAAAATGGGGGATAGTAGTACTTCCATACCTCACAAAGATGTTTCTGGGACAAATATTGCAAAGTACTCAAGTACTGTGATGATGGGGACCATGTACCTTGAAGAGGTACAAGGAAGAGACCCTGGAAACTAACTTGAGACAACTAGAGGAGTTGAATGCAGGCATAATTCCACCTCCACAAGTAGGCCCCAGTGGATAAGGGAAACTTCCCTGCATGGATTAAAATGATCAGAAAACCCACTCTGTAATTCTGTAACACTGGCAAAAATCTTAGGAAGGGAAACACTACATCTCACAAAGCTTGAATCCTTGTCCTTTTGGTCTCTTCCTCACAATGACACCTACGTTTGTTTTTACACATAAGAAGACAAAAAGCTGTGGTCCCTCAAAATGTGACTCAGATGCCTGTAATGCCCATGCCTGTTTGCCAGAAATGAGTAATTACACTGCTGGTTTGATTAAATGAATATGAAGCACTTTTGTGTCAGTGTCTCTCTGCACACTTGCATGTGATCACATTCCTGTTGCCCTGGCTCACTCTGCTCCATTTCATGCTCCAGGCACTGGAGCCAGGGAATCAATAGGAGCAGCTGGAGGTACTCAAAAGGAGAGAATGAAAAGTGAGGTCATCAGCTCCATGCTACACAGCTGGCATTTCTGTGTGATGTATGTGTTTAGCGAGTGTACAGTCTGGTGTGCAAATCAGACCATGTATGCTGTAGAGGCTAATCTCTGATATGTAGACACTAAGGTGCATATGTGTGAGCACCTGAATGTTTTTTTGCAGTGTGAACTGCTCACTATGCAAAGGTAGACACAACGTAAAATTGTTCTTAGTATATCCAGCATATCACCAGCTAACTCTTCCGGACTAGTTACATCTTCACCATACTTCTGAGATGGCTTTTTTTTATCAACACAGATTAAAATATGTAACAGCTGTGCTGGAAGAAATCTACCATATTTGTCGGTAAGATTAATTTCCTACTTCTTCCTACTCACTGCTGGGTCAGAGGAGCACCAGAGATGGTATCAAGAAAGCACCAGAAGCAAGTGACCTGGGCTGGGACAGGGGTGCACCTACTCCAGTATAAATATAGGCTTAGTTCCAATATTGTGACTCCCTTAGAGCATCTGGGGGAAGTGTCTTTGATAAGCAGCTTTTGTGCTGGTAGTTATTCACACTTCAAAGCAGCACGTGTGCTGGTGGAACCCTTCCTTTGGTAGCTAGGCAGCAGGGTGAGAAGGGTACGTGTGTCATTCAGTGTTTAGCCTGGGCTGCCAGTTAGGAAGCCTGGCTGGCCTCCTGGTGCCATTTTTGCTCCCTTTTGTTTTGTTTTGGGTTTGTTTTTTTTTTGAAACTGCTGCAGGGAGTAATGATTCAAATGGTGAAGCAGGAATGCAAACACAACTTTAATGCAAAGTCCCATAGTATGTTTTGAAAGCATAATAAAAGGTGCCTATGACAAAGGAGCCCAAGTACTGTCAGGGAGTCAGGATATCCCAATAGCCTATTTCTGGGCACCCCAGTGGGTAGGCAAGACCATTTACCATTAACCATGACCTACTGTATGCATTGTCCATCTTGCCTTATTGTGCATCCCTTATTAACTAGTTGGCATTATACCTGCACTAAAATTCATCTGCTGTGTATGCTCCCACCCTGCCCCCCCTTAGGGAAGGCCGAGCTTGCAATAGGGCAGTAAGGCTAGGAATCTATTTGGTCAAAAGCCAAGTCTAAAAGCCCTGGAGTGAAAATTTCCAAACCCAGTATAATCTGCAGTGTCTTGTGCTGAAAAGCACAAAAAGGGCATCATTAGTTAGAAGCGGTACTTATTTTATCATGCATGAGTGCTTCCAACAGCAGTTTAGGACAGGAGGGAACTTTTACTCAAATACATCTACTGACAGAAGGGAATTACTCAAACTGGTATTTCACCAGAACAGAATTGCTCCACCCTGCTCCCCACCAAAACAGCACCTACCATGTTATATGGGCAATGAGTTTAACAAAGAATCACAAGCCGTTGATTTCCCGTCACATCCCTGGCTCAATTTCCTGTGGCATCCCAGTGACCCATACAAGGCTTCATGCCTAAGTGCTGCCCAGGCTTAACCTTTAGCACTAATGATATATCACAAGCCCATGGCTCAGATTGCTGTAATTTTTGAAACATGTGGCCATAACTACCATCTACATTGGGTGTTTCTTGTTGGGTTGGGGTTTTTTAGGCTTTTTTAAAAATTATTTTTTAATTTTAAAATCATTGCTCCTGAGCACAGTGGGATGCAGCAGTTTCATTTCCACTTGCTGCCCAGTGAATTGTTTCAGGTTTCCTCTCCTTTCTCTGTCACGCAGAGAGTTTGTTCAGATTTCCTCTCACTTTCCTCATTGTTCTGGGAGCAGAGGAAATGGCACGCTTGGAATCCAGTGACAGATGCTCAGGTACGTCAGCATTTCCACTGCGAGCACACCCAGCCAGGCTTCCCAACCAGCACGAGAGAGGGAGGTCTGCTCAGAAATGCAGTCACGAGTTCCGTTTCGCAGACAGCTCTGCTGTCCTTTTGAAGCCCAAACTCTCAGATACTTTAGCACCCTTTTCCCTACAACATACAATGTTTGCCCAGCTGTAATCAGCAGTGGGAATACCAACTAGAGAGGCCACATCCAGACCAGATGGAAACCCATGAGCTCAGAAATGCTATCATGACATGATATTTTGATGCTGCTTTCCCTCAACAGGCATTAAATCCATCATCATTTTTACCTCTCACTGTGCACTTGTATGCTCCCTGCCTGAGCCACAGCAGCAGCAATCAAGAGATCTGGGTGAATGTTTACATCTATTCCCATCCCCTATTCTCTCATTTCATACAGTGAGTTCCCACAGTTCAGTTCCCTTTATGTTTTTCTGGCACGTCAAAGGTGCACACTGGCAATTACCATAAGCAGGAAAACAGGATGGAACAAAGACACTTGTTGACTTTTCTTTTTTTCTCTCCACTAATAATTAAAAATGTCTCATACCAGCACTTCTGATAAAGTTAATTTGCTCCTTATATGTATTACATATGTAAGTGTATATATATACTTCTATTTTTGTGCCTGGCTAGCTCATTTTGCCTTGTTCTTTGACAACCGTAGAATGTATGAATACAGAACACCGTCACACACTGCCAAAGCAACGCAAATGCTGAGCTGCAGGCCACAGGTTTAGCCATTTGTGGATGACACCAAGCAGGCAGGTTTTAGCACAGCAAATTCAGTGTGGTCCTATCCCAATACAGGTGGCTACAGATCCGTAACTCCCCCTTCCCTCCAAGCTCTCTAGAGATTGGTGAAAATCCACTTGCCACATAATCAACCCTCCCTTGCTGAAGCATATGCCCAATTAAGCTTAAAGGAAAGAAGCCTTGAACACTTTTAGAAGAAATGCCTCCTCAAGTGTGCTGCTTAATAAAGCCTTGTGAACTGTTAAGCTGCCTGAGCATCCCCGCACCATCCAGGGTGTTGACACTTACTCGCAGGTGCGCATCCCCCTTTTTCAGGCTCAACCTTAGTTTCTCAACCGCAGCAGTCTCAGGCACCAGATTTTGTAAAATAATTAATTTAATTGAAGCAATGACAGCCCTGGCTGGGTGCCTCTGAAGACAGAGGCCCCAAAGAAAGATAACCCCGAGAAATTGTACTCTTGCAAACTACATACCCGCCACCTACGTGCTCCTCACACGCTGCCCCTGAGACTTTTGGTCTGGGGTCTTCTAGCATCTTATTGGATTTTTTTTCTGTGTCCGGACAGGCAGGCTCTTATCTTCTTGATTTGCAGTTTCAGCTGAGAGTTAGAGCCTCCTTATCTTGTGACTTACCTACCTTGTACACCCAGGATCGCTGGCAGAATGTGGAGAACTGAAGAGTCCCAGGCTTGGGAAAAACATTATGAAAACATAGGTGTGATATTGACATATTTCCCGTACTAAATGACTAAACACAGCACTGTACCAGCTGCTAGGAAAATTACTAGGAAAAATAACTCTATTGCGGCCTGAAGGCTTCAACAAATCCAGCTACGTAAGCCCAGCAAAGCTAGGTCAAAGCACAACGACACCGTATTATAATTAATAACTATAATTGAAACGTATTTATTTACGTTAAACAACTAGTATCCCTCAACATGCAAATCAGCTTGCTCCCACAAACTCGGTAACTCAGCCGACGTCACCCCTTTCAAGTTACCGCACGACCAATGGCCGCCTCGCGTGGAACCGCGAGCTCCGCCCCGCCCCTTCTCGAGTGGCTCGTTCCTCCGAACTACAAATCCCATAACACCCTCAAGAGGGAGTGGGACTACAGTTCCCATAGTGCTCTGCTCAGACTCAGAAGGGGACGGTCCAAGATGGCGGCGGGGGATGGGGAAGGCCAGGCGGCGGAGCCGGAGCAAGTAGTGGAGCCGGAGGTGGAAGAGCCACGGAGCTTCAAGGACCTGGTGAGGCCGGGCTGGAGTGGCTTGTGCCCCCGCTGCTCCCTTTCCCGTTCCGCGGGGTACCCTTGTGCCCCCGCCCCGCACGTCGGGCCGGAGGGGAACTCCTTGCACAGTCCCATGTGTTAGGCCGTGCCCCACGCCGCCTCGTCGTGCTCGCCCCGCCGTGGCGTGGCCCCGGGCTGTGGCTGTCCGCGGGCTGTAGGCGGCCATAGGCCCGGCGGAGCCGCCGGTGTGCGGGAAGGGGACAGACACGCGGGCCGCGGCCGCCGGCTACCTTGATTTCCAGTTGTGTTACCTTGCCCAGGCGTTTTGCTTTTTCCATGCTTATGGGGCACCTCCAGAGGGGAAGAGAGGCGGCTAGGTGGGGGGAAAGTTCCTTGTGCAAACCAAGGGAAAAAAAAAATGACTAGTTTCTTTCTGATGGTAGTCACCTCCAACACTTTTGAACAAATCCATGAAGTGAGGATGGAAATGGGGATTGCTGTGAGCAGCCTTCATGTAGTTGCATTGAGGAGCTGATGGAATTTGTCACTGCTAGAGACAAGCTCAGGTCTGTTGCAGCATGTATTTAATTTAGGTCTTTTTGGTGATGTCTGTTTCCCTTTTCACTAACATTCAGGGAGTGACGGATGTCCTCTGTGAAGCTTGTGACCAGTTAGGATGGAAAGTGCCAACAAAGATCCAAGTTGAGGCTATTCCAGTGGCTCTCCAAGGTGAGCAGTGTGCTTCTCATCCCAAATCTGGGGATGCACTAGGAGCTCTATGGAAATTAATTGTGCTGAGTGAGAAGTGTCAGGGATGAGAGTGTTCTTACTTCATCATTGAAGGTCTCTGTTTAGAAGTAGTCTGTTCATTCTTATGTACTTCCCGAGGGAGCTTGGAACACTAATTTCTTCTGTAACACTCTCAAATGGGTACAAATAGGGGTTCTTGAGTGTTGGCTGCTGTTGTGCTGTTCTGACACTCCCTGGTAAATAGAATTATTGTCAGTCATTTGAGCTGCTAGTCTGCATTGACCGTTTTCTTTCTGAAATACTCAGGAATACACAGGAAACTTCTGATAGCTTTAGGACTGTGACTCTTCTGGTAGATACTTACAGTGTGTGTCTGAAATTGGAGATACCTTTGCTGATTACAAAGCTTGTATAATCTGCTTTGCTGTGAGTAGACAGTTCCTTGAAATTAGTTTTCTGGAGTGAGTAAACCACAGTGACTTTCTGTAAACATCCTGGAATTACAGGAAAATAAATTACTGAATCAGTAAACATTTCTGCCTCCAGAATATTTGTTTTTTTTTTTTTTTAAACACCATGAAGCAGGAACAGAATGGGAATAAACTTTCAGTGTCTACTCTGTCCTAGTACTTAACTGTTGTCAAACTGTCTTACTCCATATATAAGATTCTCTTGGTGAGGGGAAAAAAAACCCAACAAAACAAAAAACAACACACACCCCTTCCCCCCCCCCCCCCCAAAAAAAACAAAAAACAANAAAAAAAAAAAAAAAGAAAAAACCCCAAGTAAAAGTAAAATTGCATTCCTGAGAAGTTGTCTCCAGTTTAAAGCTTCTCAGCAGTGTGTTCTTCTCAGCTGTAGCAGTTTAGGAGGTCAGAATGGATTCTGCTGATGAATTCTACACTGTTGCCTGCACTGGTTTTGGGCAAAGGACTGGCTATCCTTATCCTTGTGAAATGTGAGTTTGGTAGTGCTGTTTTGTAGTTGGTATGATGTAAGTCTCAACCACTGGAGTCTATTTCCTTGTAAACCAGTGAAAAGACAACAGTTGGTCTAGAACACTTTCCCAGATAGAAGCAATAGGCCGTAAGTTGACAGACAGATCTGAAAAATAATAAAGTCAAGCGTTCCTTGAACTGAAAGTTGGTATGAAAACTTGTATATTGGCAGGAGTTTAGTTACAGAATGGAAAGAACTGAGATTAATCATGGTACAAATGAAGTCACACTCTCAAAGTGCTTCAGAGATGTTCTGAAATTCTTTGGTTTGACCCTCTTTTTCCTCTTTTAACTATTTTGTGTCTCTTTTATATATATATACATATATATATCCTTAGGGAATTTTTGTGCTTTATTGCACAGTGCTTTCAAAGCTTCTTTCTGTGGTCTAGATTTGTAATGGGTTTTACCCTCCTTGCTTTTCCATGTAGGCAGAGATATCATTGGACTGGCAGAAACTGGTTCTGGAAAAACAGGAGCCTTTGCTTTGCCAATTCTTCAAGCACTGCTGGAAACACCTCAGCGATTATTTGCTCTTGTCCTCACACCGACAAGGGAGCTGGCCTTCCAAATCTCAGAGCAGTTTGAAGCTCTTGGATCCTCCATCGGTGTCCACACTAGTAAGTATGTTTGTGATAATGAAACAGTTTTCCTAAAAAGTGATTTTTGTCAGCTAGATTGCAAAGGTAAAAGTAGAGAGTATTGGTTTTTTTGGGGGGAGGAGGGGCGTTGAATAAAAGATGAGAAAAGCTGATGAGGCTGGAAGATGGAGATCTGGTGTCAGGTTTGGGAAAGAAAGATTATATGGCCTTTCCTCACGTAGTAGTCTGCAACTCTTCTGTATTTTATGTCCAGACAGTTAAAGATGGAAGTAGAAGAGAGTTTTCTCAATAGCAAGTTCTTGTCCAGTGAAATTGAACAGAGCTCTACTCTATATATTGTGATGTGGTTCAATATTTCTTTCACGCTCTCCATGTTGGTTCTTTAGATATGCTCTACAAACACAAAAGCTTTGTGGGTATTTTTAGAATTCCTAGATTTTTGCATCTGAGTTAAGGTGCAAGGAATAGATTCTGCCTGTAGCTCTTCAACTGTGAAAATAAAATTCCCAGGGCCAGTAAGGACTTCATCATATGGCTTAAGAGGCCTGGGAAGGTCAGGTGTGCTAAAGTAAACTGAATTCTCATAACTATCAGTAGCCTTTTATTTGTACAGAGTTGTTGTAGGTGGCAGGGAGTAGAAGGAAACAGCAGGGTGTTGGGGCTGGCTGGTGCTGCACTGAGAGATTCATTATATTCTATTTGTCCTGCAGCGGTTATTGTGGGTGGAATTGACAGCATGTCTCAATCTCTGGCCTTAGCCAAGAAACCACATGTTATAATTGGTAAGTTAATGTGCTGTGGGTACGGGGAATGAATATTATCAAACTGCAGTAGTCCATAGAAAGAATGCCAAAAGGTTTTGTGCATTTGAAGGAGAAGTGAGAGTACGTCCTTCACTTGTTTTTGTCCTCAGATCTGAGTACTGGCTCGTTAATGTTTCTGAAATATAACACTAGTAGCCTTGTTGCTAGAAGCTCGTTCCAAGTCATCAGGCCTATCAATACTTAAAGGGTGGGTGACAAGAGGATGGGGCCAGTCTTCTTTCATGCTGCCCAGTGACACAGGACAAGAGGTAACAGACACAAACTTGAACATAAGAAGTTCCATCTAAGCATGAGAAGGAACTTCTTTATTTTGAGGGTGGCAGAGCAACGGAACAGGCTGCCCCGAGAGATGGTGGAGTCTCCATCTCTGGAGACATTAAAGACCCACCTGGACAAGTTCCCGTGCAACCTGCTGTAGGTGGACCTGCTTTGGCACGGGGATTAGACTAGATCTCAAGAGGTACCTTCCAACCCTGTGGAAGGTATCATTCTGTGATTCTCGCTAGACTGGCTTTGGCTTGATTTTTCATTCTCCTCCAGTATTCAAAATGCTGTTCTCATCCTTCTCCATACATCTCATTTACAGTCTGTTTTGTGGGTTGTTTTTTTGAGGAGGAGAGGGG
This sequence comes from Nycticryphes semicollaris, assembly GCA_013400055.1. Classification (NCBI taxonomy): domain Eukaryota; kingdom Metazoa; phylum Chordata; class Aves; order Charadriiformes; family Rostratulidae; genus Nycticryphes; species Nycticryphes semicollaris. The sequence continues at coordinate 28,756 of VXBJ01002287.1, forward strand.
GAAGGAGGGCATTGTTCAGAGAATTTGACTCCCTTAGGCTTACTTCAGAACACTCTGAAGATATCCTATGAAAGAGTCCTTCCCACAAAGCAATCTGTCTTTACTTCTCTCGGGCAAAGAATCCCATTTCTGTAACAGATTAATTTCTTGCCTCTTTAGATCTTTTCTTTTGCTTTCATTCTAAATTTGTTCTCATGATTTTGTTGGTAGCTACCCCTGGTCGTCTAGTTGACCATCTGGAGAACACAAAGGGCTTCAACTTACGAGCTCTGAAGTTCCTAGTGATGGATGAGGCTGACCGGATCCTTAACATGGACTTTGAGACAGAGGTAGGAATTTGCTAAAAGAAGGGTTTGGAACACCAGATGAGTCCCTTTAAAATTGCTTCATACAGTCATATAGTAAATGCTGAACTGTTCTGTAGAAATTATTAGCAAATTGTAACTAAGGTAATTGCAGAGACGTCTGTGGTGGGAGTAGAATTTAGCAGAGTTCTGCAGAGCACTAGCAAGACAGTAGGAGACATCTGAAATCTGGTTTCTCTGGAGCACCTGACGTTGGTGTGTTTACTGTAGAACACAATCACATGCACATTCTTGCCGGAACATTTCCTGATGTTTGTGCTACTATTGGACTTCTGGGATTCATGCTGCCTAGTTGCCAACAAGCGATCAGCCTATACCTTCCCTTTAGAAGAGGTGAAATTTGTTCCTGCTGTGCAAGTTGGACACTTGCATTGCTCTTTATTTGTATGATCGCTGTATTTGGATGAAGCTTATGTTTTGATTGCTGTTGTATTCAGTTTCCATTTCCTTTGTGTTTTTACAGGTAGATAAAATATTAAAAGTGATTCCTCGAGACAGGAAGACATTCCTGTTTTCTGCTACCATGACCAAGAAGGTAAGAGCAGAGTACTCTGCTTTAGTTCTCCTTCCATCAGGCTATACTATAGACCACGCAATACAGGTTTCTGACAAGATCTCTGCCTATCTAGTACTAACTTACATTGATCTTCCCAGGTTCAAAAGCTCCAGCGTGCTGCTCTGAAGAATCCTGTTAAATGTGCTGTTTCTTCCAAATATCAGACAGTTGAAAAACTGCAGCAATACTACATTTTCATCCCCTCTAAATTCAAGGTAATGCCACTTCTGTTTCTTCCTTCCTCTGTGTTTTGTTTTGCTGTCCAGTATCTTGTCACCTTCTTTGGCTTATACTTACTCTTTAGTGTGGCATATGTGATTGGTTTTTTTTCTTCTCTGTTTCTTTACAGGACAGCTACCTGGTTTATATCTTGAATGAACTAGCTGGAAACTCTTTCATGATATTCTGTAGTACGTGTAACAATACTCAGAGAACTGCTCTGCTGCTCCGCAACCTCGGCTTCACTGCCATTCCTCTCCATGGGCAAATGAGTCAGGTATGGGCATACCCCACAGCATGGAGTAGACAGGAGACCTGTTGCTTGGGAAACAGGCTGCACTGTACCGACTCACAACTACCTTGCAGAAGAAGTATTTCACAGCTAGTGGACTGGAGTGATCCCTAGAAATTTAACTACTTAACTAATTTTTAAACTAATTTTTTTCAAAAAGAAATGAAGAGAAGTGAAATTTTGGGGTAGTTTCTCGCTCATTTCTTCTGTACCAGTGTTTCAACCAGAGCATATTAATCTGTTACTTTTCTCATTCTCTATCTGTTCTCTGTTCCAGAATAAACGCTTGGGCTCTCTGAACAAGTTCAAGGCAAAGGCACGTTCTATTCTGCTGGCTACTGATGTTGCAAGCAGAGGTCTGGACATCCCCCATGTAGATGTTGTGATTAACTTTGATATTCCCACACACTCTAAGGTAAGCTAGTCTGTGTGCCGGCTGAGGGCTTCTGGTTGCCCAGAGGCACGGTGAAGCCAGACAAAGGAACAAAGACACCTTTTCTCTGTTCTGATGCTTGGAAGTCTAGTTCATGCTTCTGTAGACTAAAAAGATGCATTTCAGCCTCTGCAGTTGAGTTGGTATCTCTGGTTGGTTGGGTGGCCTCATCGGGATTGAAGAATTGATCCCATAAGTGAAGAGGGGAAGTAACAGACATTCTGTGTCTTTCTATTTCTACTCAGAGTATGTGTTTTGCCATATTACATTAAAGCCCTTCTAGACTTTGAAAATAGTTCTAAAGTATTGCTAGTTACAGGTACAGGTAGTCATGTATGTTCCTGTAATCCAGGTCTGACTTGACATTTTAAACCATGTTAAAAAAAAAAAGTAAAAACTGTCCCATTTTTATTAATGAGGGTTTGATCAAGAAAGATTCTTTAATATGTTTTACCTGGATATCACAAAAGTTCTCAAGTCCTAGTGCTGCACACAATCCTGAGTATTTTCTCTCCATTTTCTTGCTTTTTCCCAAAGAAAAATTAAGATAGGCTGATTTCCCATAGCTTCTGTTCTGTGTTTGGTGCATGTGTCTTATTGCTTATCAAGAAAATTGTTTCCAGGATTATATTCATCGTGTTGGGAGAACAGCTCGAGCTGGGAGATCTGGCAAATCTATCACCTTTGTCACACAGTAAGTGTTAGAATCATAGAATCATTCAGGCTGGAAAAGACCCTTGGGATCATGGAGTCTAACCATCAACCCCACTCTACAAAGGTCTCCCTTACACCATATCCCCCAACACCACATCTAAATGACTCTTAAAATGTGGTAAAGGTGTGTTTCAGAGCAGAAAACATCTGACCTCATCCTGTGTGAAAAGAAAATAGTACTTTTCATTTTTGAGGCCCCACTTGAATTTATTTATTTAAAGGGGAGAGAATTCAAAGTCTGGGGCTGGGAGGAAGAAAGGTCTGGAATAAATTCTAGAAACAGGCATGTAATGAGCAGAACTGTTTAGAATTTGGTTGTATAATCTACATTTTTTGTAATACATAATGCAGGTTAAGTAAGGGTGGGTTTTTGATAAATACTGAAGTATTTGTATAGGAAAAAAAAAAGTCTTTGCCAAATACTTCTAAACAGAGATGAGCTGAATAAATCAGTGAAGCATCCCAAACAATGGCATCATTGGGTTGCAATTAAGAGTTGATTGTGAGAGCATCAGCACAAGCTAACCATATCTGCAGGCTGGCGATAAGGGCTGATGTTTATGGGTGGTGACAGCTGAAGCACTCTCAGGAGGCCTGATTGAGGCTGGTGGCTTGGCTTTTCTCAGGTACGATGTAGAACTGTTCCAGCGCATTGAACACCTGATTGGCAAGAAGCTGCCAGCGTTCCCCATGCAAGAGGAAGAAGTTATGATGCTGACAGAGCGTGTGGCTGAGGCCCAGAGATTTGCTCGAATGGTGGGTGCTGGCTTTTTGTCCCTCTACTTGCCGTTGTAGTCTAAGTTTCCTTGGATGCCAGAACTCTTGGTCAATCTTATTATTGCATTGCAGGAGCTACGAGAGCAGGGAGAGAAGAAGCGGTCTCGGAATGATAATGATGATGACACAGAAGAAGCTATTGGCGTCAGAAATAAGGTTGCAGGTGGTAAAAAGAAGAGAAGGAAAGCCTTCTAGCTCAGTATTTGGACTGACTTTTTTACTTTTCTCTTTATGGCTACGTGAGCTCGGCAAAAATGGTCTGCCAAGCCATCAGTGGATTATGTTTTTTCCAGAGCTACTTACGAAATTGGGCAGGTCACCTGGAAAACAACTTCCTCTTACATTTCGCCAGTTATAGACTGAACTTGACCGTTGTGGTACCATGGTTCCTTTCAGAGACACCAGACTCACGTCTGGACCTGAAAACAGCTGTGCCCTGGCCCTGCTTATTTACAAAGAGGTGCACTATGAGTGCAGCCTCACTACACACAGTAGTGCCTCTGGAGTAAGACGGGTCCGTCAGAAGAAAGACAGGAAAAATTAAAAGCAGCAACTGAGTTTCCACAGCACAGCTGTGATGCCCTTGCTTTAGTGACCATGTCCATGCGACGTGGAGAACTTCAAATACATTTTACTTAATATTAAAGCTATCTGGTTTTCCTTGTTTTACCTGTTCTGCTCAGTTTGAATGTCGGTTCTGACAGAAGGTTTCTTTCTTGGGTCAGTCTTAGCGATTCAGATGTGACATGACTGTGTCAGCTGAAGAGTGGCCCAGCACAAAGAGAACCTGTTTCGGCAGGATTAGGCTCTTCGCTAGCTGAAATTCGATCCACAATCGGGTAGTGACTGCCAACCAAGCTCAAGGAGAGGGGCTGGGTTTTGGTGTTTGGTGGTGTGGCTGCTTCTTGTAGTACTTACAAACCAACGCCAGAGGGCGGTATTTACATAGGAAAGCAGCTTTACGAGCTGGGTGGTTGAAAAAATGGGTATCGCAGAGGCTCGCTCTGTGTTTCCCTGTTTATTTCTCTGTCTTAGGCAGAGTTCAGCGCTGCATGGGTCTTGCAAGAATGGGATTAATGTACTTACCTTCATATCAAAACCAGAAGGTTAGTGCTAGTTCCCACTGGCAATAAAAATTTTCACACTGGACATGTCTTCTGGTAGACAGAGAAGGATGAGAAGCTCCATGATCGCTGAGTGTGAAAATTTGATGTCCATTGGAACCACTCATAAACTAGACTTTCTGCTAAATGAAAAGCAATGTTCAAAAGATTGCTTTTTAGATCTAGCTGTAAAGCCGAAACTTGCAGTAGTCAAGATGAGCACAATGCGTACTTCATTGTGTCAACATAAATCTAATATACACTTGTATGCTAGTCAGAATACTTCTATACTTTTGTTTGGGGCAGCACATTTTGCAAAAATTACAAAAACTACAGCATGATTAAGGGGAACGTTGTCTTTGAGGAACAAACATACTGTCTGGTGAGAAGAGTGCCAGTGTTCTTACATTATCCTTTTAGGTTTTGGGGTTTTTTGATAGCAGTTTATTCACATCTCCTGCATATTGACCATCGAGTTTGATAGCTGTAAAGCAGTGTAAGATCTGTAGCAGATAACTAAGGGTATGAGTCTTGGGTATGTTGACTGCTAAGAGTGTTTTTATAAAGCCGGAAGGTTTGCATCTCCCACGGGTCCTAGTACAGAGAGCCCAGGGTGGAAGCCCAGTAACAAGAACAATTTTACTTTGGTAGGGATCCCCACAGGTAAGAGGAAACAGCCCTAGGATGTACCAGAGAGAATGAGTGAGGATATGAGTGGACATGCAAATGCTTGTTCCCTATGGAGCGAGGGAGCTCTGCTCTCATGACTGGTTTTCTCTCCTCCTGATGCTTGAGCAAAATCTCTCACCTTTCACAATTGGGACAGGGTTCATCAGCAAATGAAGATTAAATCCCTCTGAGGCGCCTGGGTCTCTGGAAAACCTCCTAGTGTTATTCCCAGCTATGTAATGGGTGGCATGCAAGTGATGTGAAGGGCAATTTTATTGTTGGAGGAGGTAGGGAATGGTCATTCCTTTTAGAAGCAGTATGAAGCTTTAATAGATGGAGTTTCTTGCAGCTCTCTGTTCTTTCCTTTGTGGAAGACAGCAACGGCTGAGGGGATCTGCCTTTCCCCTTGCTGGGGTCAAAGATTCTCTAGCCCTCCTCTGTAGCTGCAGGAATTACAGAGGAGAAAATTGGATCTGCTCCTCGTAAAAGGGTGCAGAGCCTTCTTGAGAGGAGTGACTCCTAGACAGCTGGCCACCTCCCTGGATGTGGAATGATGAGCTGTAGAAACACTTGGCATTAGAAAAGCAAAGGTCTCGCCACACCCACATTCTCACTGTTGCCTCACCTGCCACAGGTATGTGCATTCAGTCTCAACTAAAATTATCTGAACAGGTTGGAGAGACAGGAAATAGTTTCTTATTGTGACTACCCCATGAGGGCTAGGTCAGAGGGTGTTTGTGTAACCGCAGTAGAATAAGGAGTGTCTAAAGATGCGTTTGGCCAAAATAGAACTTGCAGCCAGGCTAAAGCAAAATCTGTAGCTGATCTGATGAAACCTGAGGGGAAAAGAATGGAGTGAGACCTGTCTGTGGATAAAAGACAGACCAGAAAATACCAGCACTGGAATGTGTGTGGCTGCATTCTTTTGTACGACGACTGATTCCAGTGTGTTTGTTCAGTCAGGAGGACTCTCATGCAGTTCTGAAGCACACCTCTCCAGTCTTTGCACAGCAGGGAGCTGAAGTTGAGGATTAACTTTAGCATGATGTCAGGTAGTGTCAGGCTTTTTTCTTTTTTTTTTT